>JAWNMS010000048.1:6072500-6637902 GCA_035043785.1 Drosophila planitibia | reverse complement strand
AATTTTGGCAACTCGAATGGGCATTCAGTGGTGGTTCACGTGGTGGAAGTGTTTTCCAAGATGAAGATTGCCGCTTGTACCTAGAACGGTCGTTGAGCGATTGTTTTCAGCAGCTGTTGCCAGATACTGCACGATATTTCCAAGCTTCTACATTTTTGGTCTACAATGTCACTATTTACGGCTCATAGCTAAATGTTTATAAAATTTGCCTATGCATATACTTACATTATTTATTTATATTTAATTTATTGTTGTCGATTGAAAATAAATATATATATATATATAGAGTTGCATATGGTAGACTTAGGATGTAATCGTAGGACAAATTGTTGATGTCGAATCAAATATGCCTATTGCATGTGACTTTCCTCATTTCCAAAAGCAAGTTTTACTGAAAATAAAGATTAATTTTCAGTACAGTACCATATACATACATATACAATGACAGCCACTGCACTTGCAGCTTTGAAAGCATAATAAGCGCAATATGAGACAGTACACTGGTAATGTCGACATTAAAGTGTTGATTGAAATAGAAATCCGGTAACGCGCGCCAAGGAAAACAGCACAATTCTCTTCGGTCACGTGCTCGTCATAAATTGTACAACTGCAGCTGACGACACTTGCTGCTCATTTACACACGAGCTCACCATCTCCCACGTGGCGCTTTCATCTGAGCGATGCTTATCTCGCGAATTTTTGTCGTTTACGAATTTTTCTGTTTATACAAATTGAGCGGCATACCAATTTCTAAGAGCCTGACGTTTCATTCAAGACTCAACTACAAAATGAAAACTGTTAAAGTTATGTTAAAATCATATACATTCAATATATGGTTTATGTCCGCTTGTCGTTCAGAAATTGTTCGATTTTAGCTATCAGATTTAAAAATAATAATATAAAATCTCGCGAATTTGGGAAGAAATATCGATTTACCAAGTACGAAATATCAAAATTTCTAGTTGTCATTAGGTGTTGCACCGTTAATTATTAAATTTGAAAATAGAGACCCCGGTACAGGGTACAAGCCATGACAATTTCGATAAGAATACTAACTTGATTTAGACAACCGTTTGAAAAAGTTTCTAAAATAAATGTTGGACTATAAAGATTTAAATGACGCAAAAAGCGTAAACATTGTTTTTTGCGGCCAGCTTTTGACGTACATGTGCGGCGATATCTCATCTAGTTATTTTTTTATATTTGTGTGTTTGCCAAGCATATGTATTTACCAATACTTGTCCAAATAGTGGGTTGGCTATCGTTCTACTTTTACGTCATTTTATCATTACTTGATACAGTAGTATTACTAGCATATTGGTTTTGTGCACATTCCGTCACTACCGTTCGACAACTTTTCTCGACACTCTTAGAGATGCTCGTAAATTGGGCGCATGTTCGCGCGAGACGCGCAAAAGTTTGTAGTGCCACGTCTACTAGGATTAGGAAATCGATGGTCTCAAAATTACAGTAGGATGCCAATTTCTCAAGATCGGTCACGCCTAAAATGCAAATCGACAAGGGGTATTAAAAATCGATTAAACAGTTTTTGTTCTGGAGTACAATTCACCATGAAAATTGGTCATGACATAATATAACCTATTGCAGAGTATTTCGCAGTCGGCGTCGACGTTCTCCCTCTTTTTTTTGTCCCAGGGGAAAGAACACCCATTGCCTATCTAGGCTGCAACTCGGCACTTTAGTTAAGCTCGCGCAATTTGCGGGTCATTCTGGAGGGCTGCTCCAGAAGGAAAGATTTTGCTCCCCAGCACTTGTTGTCTCGCTGAGCTGTTTCAACAAGGATTGTTTACTTCGCGAAGATTCACCAATAATTTTGAAACGAGAAGGTAAAGCTTGAGCTGTGATGGCCAAGGCGTTGAGCTACAGGAAACAGTACACTACAGTAGCGAAAGAACGAAGACAAAAGAATAATAGAGGGAAATTACGCGATTCGGTGTTTGAATTTCGGCCAGCGCATGTATTGCCATCACAGACACAACATTTCCAAAATCACGCCACAATGACGTCAAGATTTGCTTTATAAAATGCGACGTAATACATGAGGAACACCTCTTTACCAACTGTCACACATTACAGTGCCATAGCATTTGTTACGGGTACGTGGCGGGTACCAGCAACAATATTTCTGCAAAAAAAATTGGCGATGCATGTCGCAATTTTGAGTTGAGGTTTGGTTAAGAGTGTACAAGTTTCCTGCTTCCGCCTGGGTGCCATTTTACAATGCTCGTCCGTTGTTCATGCAAGTTTTAGTGTGTCTTGAGTGTGTGCGAAATACATCTTCTGTATTCACTTGGAATGCCTATTTATATGTATGTATTCACAAGTTTTAATTTCCGGCAAATTTCCTAGTATTGGCTTCTTTTAGAGTTACATTGCGTTGCCACAGAAGCTGTGGACGCTTTTCAGCATTATTTGCAAAACTAATATTTGGGTTCTTTTATAAGTATTTTATCTTTTGCTGGTAATGAATGGCATGTCGCATGTGTGCTCTTGATTACAACAGAACTACTTTGTATTGATTATTCATCGCCTATAATATACGGTCATCTACAGTATTTCATATTTTATCCCAAACCATAACTGATTTTTTATACTTTGACAATTTTCTTTTTTTCTAGCTTGTCTTAGTTTATGAAAAAAGTAATTACAAGCCTGTAAGTATCTATTATCAGTCTTGTTTAGAGAGTGAGAAGAAAAAATATTACGCATTGTACTGTACAGAATAAGGCCTTAAAATTGTATAAAGCGGTAATTTATTGGTGTGGGCAACTTTATTGGGCAGGGTACCATTTCCAATATCTAATGTTATAAATTGCGGCTAATGCATTGAGCTTGAGGTTGTTTTAACCCACGTTTCTGCGCTCACATATGCAGAGATTATCTACACATTTGAGACAGGGATGATTTGTATATAAGAAGTTTTACGTGAAAAATATATCACAAGTGTATCTACAAGGGGTGTTATATCTCTTTTCACGGCAGAGAATGGCGAATACAAAAATGCAGTTACATACGCATTCTGACTTTGATACTAGATATACATATCAGTTGGCAGCTAAAATCCGAAGTTTTGGCTAGCACATATTTGGTTCTATAATTTTACAGCTGAAAAAGAACTTCGAAGATACCAAAAATGATGCTACCAGTGAAATAAGTAGAAATCTCAGCTTCCGCTTTGTGCATTAGTCTAGTTGAGCTTAAGTTTAATTTTTGTTTTGTGCCCATCTCACGATAATTTCAGTCTCAGTTATTTCGTAAATTGTTCATGCCTTCCAGATGCAGGGGTTACAAGTGTGTATAATATTGTCATAAACACAGAAAAGACACATTGATGTATCATTGTATTCCATCAATAATTTGTTGTAGAAGAGGTTATACACAACATTTTTCAATATTATACATATTGAATTTTATATTTTTTATTTGGATTATTACCACTGAAGGGATATGTACATCGAGGCACTTATAAATACATTATATCATTATTTATCAAATCACAGAGCAATTGGGCTAGAAATCTTCAAATTAACATAACTTTGCAACTCGACGAGCTTTCTCTACTTGCTTAATTTAATAGATATTTAAAAGTAAATTATCGTTGATCTGCTACAATTATTTAAAATAAAATTTAAAAATTGTACTGGCAAGAAGATTGCCTATCCAGTTATCTATCGTTAAAACTTCGACTTTACTTATATGTATGTGTATATATACACGGTGTCGAGCGATACATACAGTGCTCTCTCATAATTTATATACCGTAGACCAGATATATATGTATTTATATAAACGTGATGTTGCATTTTGTATACATTTTCAATTAGGTGTTTTTTAAATTTTTTTTTATAAGTACAAAATGGCTATTGAAAAGCATTTTTCAAGTTGCTCATCAGCGTAAATTTTATGGTTGACGAATTCTGTGAAAGAAGAAGTTTATTCAACTGAAAGTTTTAGAGCCGCATAATATAATACATCTTTGCATTCTAAAGGAATTTTTAATATTTTAATGTGCAAGCGTGACAGCAAAAGACAACAAACACCAAGTTTCCAAAGATTCCCTAAATAGCTTCAAGACGCTGCGTACAAGGTGTCAAGAGCATCTCGTCACAGCAGCAATATTTTGCAAATTTTGTGACATGAATGCAAAAAAAAAAGTTGAAAGGAGCGACGATAGAATGCGATGCCGACAAAGAAAATTTCATGTATAAGAGGGTGCAGTTTTATGCTAAACAAATTCTCACCTATTACAAGGCTAATGCATTATCATTAAATATCAGCAACTTACAAATAAATGCATTTCAAGGCATGAGGAGCACAGATTTTTTTGTGTTTTGATTTATATATTATTGCAAAAGTGTCATATATGTTAGTGACAGTTTTCAAGACTAAACATACCCGCGAAAGCTTCATAAATAATTTTTTGGGTCAAAAACTTGACACGAGCCGTAATGGAGTAAAATTGGTCTTTGACGTGCTCAGTAAAGCACAATGCTAATGCAGTAAGTCATATCAAAATTGCCAATATCTCAAATATGTAGATTAGAGGTCTCAGCATACACTTACAGAATCAAACTCTGACCTGTGCTAACAGCTTGTCTGCAATTTGACGATGGCTTACCAGCTTCTATGTACAGGCTGTTGTTATATTTTTCTACTTGCCAGTTATTTTTGGTACGGGAATTAATTAAAAAAAGTTTTAACAGCCTTCGAATCAACGCGCTATAAACGACTTGTCCACGGCGGTTGGTGTATCAATTGCCGAAAAACAAGTATCAATCTCAATCACATAAAAAATGTAACAAATTTCATAAAAGTACTCCGCGGTCACAATACCTATGTCAGTGCAGTTGGTTGACTACAATTATCAGTTCACCGCCAACAAAATTGGACCCCACCAATTTCGGTCATGTGGGACAGAGTATGAACATAAAAGTATACACTATGATTTTATATACACAACGAGCATCAGGTGCTCGAATAGAAGTATTTTCAGTTCCGCCTAGGATTGAAAACTCTACATCAGACGTTTATTCGTAAAAAAAATATTAATATATATATATATATATATATATATATATATATATATATATATTGTTTGAATTTCCGTCTCAAATGCCATTGAATATTTCTGCGTATATTTAAAGTACCTTGCTTTTTTTCGTATTTGTATTTGTGCCATGTGTTCGTTGATGTGCGCGTCGTTTTTGGCTTCAAGAATTTTAATATGCACATTGTCTTTTGTCACTCATGTTACTTACCACAGCAACTGACTTTGAGATATTGAATTTCTTTGGGACAATGCTGAAGTTGAATTCTCTTTTCGTTACTGATGTATTGCCCTACAGTAAGAATCAATGCAAATAGACTGTGGAATACTCTGATACTCCTTATACTCTAATACCAGCAGTAGCAAAAAAAACATCTTGCATTTACAGTAATTGCATACGCCTCGACAAGCTTATCATTAATCTTGCATTTGCGGCACCTTGCCAGAAGCAATTTCAAATTTTATTAGCTGATGACCGAATTGTGGAGCAGTACACTCAGAAGTCCTGAAATAGACGTTTAAATGTCATGAAAGATAGAAATTTATGTTTTTAGAAATAACTATTTATAATAGATAATATTTCTGCAAATTTTTAATTTAATTATTTGTGTGATTATCAATGAGAAAGAGGTAAGTTATTACCTAAAATTTGACTTGACACATGACAAGTAAAGTATCAACAGTACTGTAGGAAGGGTGCTCAGCAAATCACATTGAAAATGCAGATGATTCAAAGAGATATTTGACGAATCTATTTGCTGCTGCAAGTTAGTAATTATGAATTTCTAATTTCGAACATACTTGTATTCTGTCTATTTAAAATATGTAATGGTTTATAGGTGTTATTTTATATGTACGCACTTTATATATACATTGAGCTTCACCAAGACTGTCTTATGCAAAAATGTATTATCATTTTTTTAAAAATGTAAAAGTGGTTTGTTTTATACAATTTTGAGAACCAAGAAACTTAAGAAGATCAAAATCCCTAAAGATATACCTATTTTATTTCTGAAAGAATTCTTGCTCTTATATACACCCTCGTATAACTTTGGCGCATCGACTCCAAATTCGCAAAAAGTTGGTGGTGAGCTTATACACCTGTAGTCCACCTACTTTGTTATTCTTTATATTTATGAATAGTTGATATTTCAAACCAAAAGCGCCTTTAATATGTAAGCTTTAAAATTAAAATCAATTTTTTTCTGATATTGGAACATTCTCTATAGCTAAATATGTTTTTTATCATTATTATAGAATTAGACGAGCAATTTGCTTCCTTTTTCCGAGTCCCGCCACCGCCAGTCGGCCCGACTTAGCGGAGCCAGTGAAGAGAGTTCTCGTTGCAAAAGCAACAGTGAATACATCTAGATGGCAACATGACCCACACAATACACGGCGACTCCGCATCTCGCCGCTGCTCGCGCTACCGAGTATTTCTCAGCATCGACTATCAGGTCCCGCCGCCTGCGCGAGCGCGCGAGTACAGACCTACGACTTCAACATCAGATGAAATGCCAAGAACGGCCACCTGAGTCAGATGACAGCGCGCTGGCGCTGGCATAGAAAAGCGCTCAACTCGTAGCAGAGGCAGATCAACATTCCCAAATAAAATAAGTTGCTCCGTTCATTCGGCGGAGGAGCGAAAAAGTGGGAGCACCCCACGTAAAAGTCACTGATATCAGCATGGATAATGAGTTTGAGAAATTTGACCTTTAGATTAGATGCCAGTACACGCATCGCCAAGTATCAGTTGGTATGCGAGTTTCGTGCGCCACGTGTGACGAGTGTGTATGTTGACTGCGAGGCTGCTAGGCAGAGAATCCAGGCTAATATGTTGATATAAATGCCTAAATTTTTTTTTTACAGCCTGCAGAGCCAGCCTCCAGAGAGCAAGTAAAGAATTTATTTTCAATACACGAACGCTTTACATCAGTCAAAACACTAAAATGCCATCGCCATAGCAGTAGTTAAATGGAACAAACCATATGTAAGAAGTCGTTATAAGAGGAATTTTCCACTTCTATCTCCATCACCAATTTTGCATTTATGACCATGCGAAGGTGTTCCTTTTCAAAATTTGTAGATGCCTGAATCCGTACCTCCGAAGGAACGACCGAAGATCGGGTGATAAGACCAGAGGCGAAAAATTTAAAGGTACTCACTTTCGTACACGGTTGATTGATTTTTTATTTATATTGCAACGACCCAAATTCCAAAATGGTCGGCAACTTTTTACGAGCTTTGGGTCTACGGTAGGAAACGACTGTGGAACCTCTTATTGTTTCGCTCTCGAGTTACATATCAGTCAAATCATACAAATTAATTCGATATGAGCTGAAATACATATATTTTCAATCAGCCAAATGGTGCTCGATGTTTCAGATTTCCTACTCTACTGCGTGCTTCAAAAGACTATTTTTCTTTAGCATTTAAGAAAATGTTTCAGAATTCCATAGACCAATAAATGGATATTGCCGCACGACAATTCATGCTATCACCTATTGCTTCATTGAAGATTTTTAATTTATCACAATATAAATAAATAATGTAAAAAACAACATACCAATATTTGCAGCATACAGATGATTTGATGATACACTAAACTCGAATAAAATTCACTGGGTTTGGAATTTAATTTTACAAGCAACTACTTATGTAGCGCATATTCTTATTTGTTTACTGATTTTGGTTATTATCGCAGCTTTTTACAGTTTTATTTATTTTTGGTAAAACAATAACTGAATTATTAGGATTATTGTATTTAATACTTTAAATGTTTGCTCTACAGATTTGGTGTACAGAGGGACATATATCTCATGCGCAGTATTGAGCTCAGGGTATAAATATCTAAGGTTGTCTGGTGCTGTTGTAATGTCTCGTTATATCTCATCATTTAATGGGCGTCAAAATCAGACGGGATACCTTCCAATTTGTAATGTGGGACAACAACATGAGCTGATGACTAGTTATATTTGTCTCATACTTGTCTTGTATCTCGACATAATGAAGTCGGAAATCAAATTGAACGCAGTTTCATTATCGTCTCGCGGGACAGTTTCTCTCTTGTGCTCAAATTCAAATCAACAAAATAAACTGCTTTTGCTCACTGCAAGAGGGAAACACAATCGGAAGTAAAGTACTTTGAGTTTATTATATTGATAAAATGCAATAAAATATGGAATCAGATACAGTTCACTGAAATGTATCTTAGGTTGACATGGGTAAATAAGTGTAACTACCACGAAAATTTTTGTTTATTTAGTAATGTTCTATAGTACGGGTACCAATGCTTAAAAGACTAATAAAAAATAAATACTTGGGAATCACATATTTGATCCTGTACCAAGAGTTTACGTGGTGGTGCTCATACGTCTTTTTTTTTATCACGTTTGTAATTACATTGAGTTCTTGTGTAATTTCGATTCCAGATTACGTTAATCGAAACTAATAACGTTTTTGATACTTAACGTAATCTGGAATCGAAATTACAAGAACTAATCTTAATTACAAACGTGATAAAAAAAAGACGTATGAGCGCACATTGTTCACCACGTAAATGCCCATATACATGAGGAGTACCTCAAGGATCAAATGTATTTTTACTATGTGATTCCCCATATTTCTTTTATTAGTCTTTTAAGCGTTGAGTTAGTGCCATTCAATAAAAAACTTCCGTACCCCAAACTAAATTTTTACATTACTAAACAAAATAAACAAAAAATGCACAGGCAAGCAGAATAGTGTGGTTACACTTATTTACCCATGTCAATCACTTTGTCCGTCGTTCGTTTCCAAACATTTCAATGAACTGTATATACATCTGATTCCCTTTATTTTATTACATTTTATCAATATAATAAACTCAAAGTACTTTACTTCCATTCAGTGACATATTCAAGACAGAGTTTCCCTCTTACACTTTATTGATGTGAGCAAAAGCAGTTTAATTTTGTTGATCATTGACATGCTAAAATTCATTTGGTTGTGTGCACAAGCTCTCCATCACTTTGTGAAGAAGGCTGTCCCTTAAGACGACGAAGACGATGAAGATGAAACTGCGTTCAATTGGCGCAAAACCTTTTGATTTCCGACTCATTGCTGTCGGAATTTATACAAAGGCACGACGTATGAAAGTTGGGCAAATGTAACATATAACTGAATAAATAGTCAGCTCGTGTTCGTTGTCCCACATTACAATGCACTTAGCAGGCAAAATTGGAAGAAAGTGATATCCCCAAATCAAATTTGACGCCCATTGGAAGTGACAGGGAATACTCTTTAGACGATTACAACAGCACCAGACAACTTATATATAGATATTTATACCCTGAGCTCAATGCAAATGTATAAAAAATGAATATAGCCATGTCCGTCTGTACGCCCGTCTGTGTGACCAGAAACTGACTTGTTTTAAAAGTATTAAGCTCACATGCAATAATCTAATAATTTCAGTTATTCGTTTACTGCATGTGTGAACACCAAATAAATAAAAAAACACAACAAAAAACAAATAGATTATAGACCGATAATAACCAAAATCAGTAAATAAATACGTGAAATAATAATAATGCGCTACATAAGTAGTTTGCTTGTAAGATTAAGTCCAAACAGTGAATTTTTATTCGAGTTTAGTGTATATCAATCAAATCGCATCTGTGTCATGCTTATAGAATATTGAATTTAATATTGATTTTTTTTTACATTATTTTATTTTATATTGTGATGAATCAAAAAACATTCTTCAATGAGCAATAGTTATTTCAGTTGCCGAATAGCATAGTGTAATCATTTGCGGCAGGCTTATCCATTTTTATTGGTCTATGGAATACAATTTGTTTTCTTAAATGCTAAAGAAAATAGTCTGTGGCTTTTACACGGTAAAATTTGTTTAAGAGTCTAGCGTCCCAAAACGTCGAAAACGCCCGACGAAATTTTTGGTAGAACATTTGTTAATATATGTATTTCAGCTCATATCGAACTATTAATTTGTATGATTTTGACTGATATAGAAAAACGCTCGAAAGTAGGCGAAAGTAATAAGAAGGTTCAGTCGTTTCTAATACCGTAGACCCAAAAGCTCGTAAAGGGGTATTTCCGTTACAGATTCGCTAGTGTTCATTTCGTGGAAGTCACCACCATCTAGTAAATATAGAGGTCTAGGTAATGTTGGATTACGTAAATAAAAATCAATCAGAGCCGTGGTGCTGCGAAGGTGAGTAATGCCTTTAAATATTTTTTCGCGCGTCAGGAGATCGTTGGGATAGACTGTATCGATGACCTTATCACCCGATCTTCTAAGCCATGGTCGTTCCTTCAGAGGTACAGTTCGACCAAAGGCGCTAAGAATCAGCTTTTGTGGAACACGCATTGCATGGTCATTAATGTGCTTTTCGTACTTGAGCTCAATCGCCATCTGTAAAATTGAAATTGATGGAGATGTAGAAATGGAAAAAAACCGCTTATAACGTGCACTTCTTACATGAGGTTTGTTCCATTTGTCTGCAACTGTTTTTGCTATGGCATTAACTTCTTTTGGGTCTGTTTTGACTGATGCCAAAAGCGTTCGATCGCCTTTGATTGAAAATAAATTCTTTACCTTCTCTGGTGTCATGGAGGTATCCATTGTACCGATTGAATTAAGCCAGTGAATAAAACGCTCTGCAGACTGTAAAAAAATTTAAGCCATTTATATCAACATATGTATTGCATTATACAACTAACCGCATCCATCAGGTTCTCTGCCTGCTCATCAAGCGTATACACACAATCTCCCGGCTTGGACCGTTCCACTCGCGAGTCCCAGCATACACGCTCGTCACGTGTAGCGCACAGAAACTTCGCATACCAACTTGTCCTGTCAACACTGTGATGCGTGTGACCTACTGGCTCATCTAATCTAAGGTCAAATTTCTCAAACTCATTATCCATGCGAACTATATCCGAGTGTTGGCTTTCATTAAAGTGCTCTTCCACTTTTTTTCGCCCTCCGTCCGTTATCTAAAATAAACAGAGCAACTTATTTTATTTAGGAATGTTATTAATCTGCCTCTGTACTTACGAGTTGAGCCGCTTTCTGTGCTTCATCTCTGCTAGCCAGCTCACTGTCTATCTGATAATCAGGTGGCCGTTCTTGGCGCATTTCGTCCCGAATAAAAACAACATCGTCTGAATTTGAGAAGTCGTAGGTCTGTATCTGCTTCACGCGCTCGCGCAGATGTAGTGGCAGGACTAATGAATAGTCGATTACTGGCAAGCGTGGCTGAGAAATGCAGTGTACAGCGTACTCCAACTCTTCAATGACATCGCGCCAATATGACTTGCCACGAAGGCTGCCACGTTGGCGAAGATGCGCGAATTCGCTTAGAATGCTGTTTGAAGTATTGTGTGCAGGTCTGTTGCTGTCATGTTGCCATCTAGATGTATTCACTGTTGCTTCTTTGCTGGCATGACTCTCTTCACTGGCTCCGCTAAGTCGAATAGAGCGGGTGTTTTGACTGGCGGAATAATTGGCAGAAGACCAATTTTTAATCCTTGATTGTCGGAGTCCATAGGAAACTTAAATTGCTCGTCTAATTCTATATGTATTAAAAAGCTTATATTTTGCTTCTCGAGAATGTTTGTTCAATAGTCTGAGCTGTCAAGAAAAAATTGATTTTAATTTTAAAGCTTACATATTAAAAACGCTTTTTGGTTTAAGTATCAACTATTCATAAATAAGTATCGCCAAGATGGGAAAAATAACAAAGTAGGTGGATTTATTGAATATAAGCTCACCACCGAAAAAGCTTTTTGCGAATTTAGTAACCAGGTCGATTGCGCTTAAAGCTCAATATACAAGTTATACGAGGGGTGCTTATATAAAGGCAAGAATTCTTCAAGTAAAATAGGTATATATTTAGGGATTTTACCTGATTTAACTGAAAGTCTTCTTAAGTTTCTTGAGTTCTCAAAATTGTATAAAACAAACCACTTTAAATTTTTAAAAAAATGATATAATACATTTTTGCATAAGACAGTCTTTGAACGAGCTCAAATATGCATACACACATTGTATGTATGTATATATAAAGGAGTGCGTACATATAAAAAATGCTTGTGCGCTTTGATAAGCCGAGTAGTTACATATTTTAAATGGGCTTAGAGTACAAGCATAAGACTACCAGAAATTAGAAAAATTCGCAAACTATAAGAGTGCGTTCTAACTTGCAAGCGACTTAAGTAAATAGATTCATTTAAATATCCTCTTTTGAATCATCTGCATTTTCTATGTATTTACTGAACTGCCCTTCTATGTGTGCAACGCATGCGCCTTACATTTTATTGATACTTTGCGGTAAAACTTAATTTGTCATATTGTCCAAGTCAATTTCTGCCTTAGGTAATAGCAGCACACTCTTTCTCATTGATAATCACACAAATAATTAAATTTTATTATAAAGGCTATTTTTCTATTTTGCAGAAATATTATCTATTATAAATAGTTATTTCTAAAAACATAAATTTTTTCTAGCTTTCATGACGATTTTAAGCATCTGGTGATTTCGAAATTTCAGGACGATTTTTTCGAGTGTATAACTCCCACAATTCGAGAGCATCAGCTAACAAATTTGAAAATTGCTTCTAATAATCCAAAGGTTGCCACCAAATGCAAGATGTATGTTAATAAAAGCTTGTCGAGGCGTATGCAGTTACTGCCGTCATATCCCCACCCCTCCAAGATGTTTTTTGCTACTGTATTCAGCTGGTATTAGAGTATAAGGAGTATCAGAGTATTCCACAGTCTGTTACTACCGAGTGCAACGTTCTTACTTATTGCTTTTAGAGTTATATTACATCAGTAACGAAAGGGAATTCAGCTTCAGTACATTGTCCCAAAGAATTCAATATCTCGGAATCTAAGCGTCCGTGAAGTTGCTTGTGTGCTAAGGAAGAAGGGATATCCATGAGTGACAAAGACAACTTTGCAAAAATTGTGCGCATATTAAAATTCTTGGCAAAAGCTTTTGACATAAATTAAAACTTTTATCAACGAACACATGGCACAAATACAAGCACACGCGCCTCTGCGAAAAAGCAAAAGGTGCTGCTTTATACGCAGAAGCATACACTTTAAGAAATAATTACGTTATTAATTCAATAACATTTGAGATTGAATTCGTTAATATATATATATATATATATATATATATATATATATATTAATATATTTTTTTTTACGAATAAACGTCTGATGTAGAGTTTTCAATCCTAGGCGAGGTTTTGAAAATGCTTCTGTTCGAGCACAAAGTGCTTTCGTTCGCTGAGTATTTATATATGTATGTATATATAAAATCATAGTGTGTATACTTTTATGTTCATACTCTGTCCCACATGACCGAAATTTGGTGGGATATTAGTTTGAGACCCTGTTATTACATTGAGATTTGATAATTGTAGTCAATATTAACTGCACTGACATAGGTATTGTGACTTGATTACAGCAATAACATGTGTGCATTTTATGAAGAAATTTGTTACATTTTTATGTGATTGGGTAATGCGATTCAGATTCTAATAGTTAGCTTGTTTTTTCAGCAATTGACACACCAACGCCACCATTAACGAAGGGGACGCCATTCCAAGTCGTTTATATAGCGCGTTGACATATTCGAAGGCTGATTAAAAACTTTTTTAATTAATTTCCATGCCAAAAATAACTGGCAAATTGAGAGGGGTTGCCAAATATATGTATGTATTGCGTGGCCACCCCAAAACGTCGCTGGTACAAAAGCCATCGTCAAATCAATTGAACGAAAAGTTTCCGTGCCTGTGTGCCTGGGTCAGGTTTGAGTTATATGTAAGTGTGTATGTATGAACCATGGGCATTGACTCTAATCTATATGGTTTGAGGCTATGTGAATATAGCTTGAAACATTGATATGACTTACTACGTTATCAAACAGCACATTATTGCTTTACTGAGCACATCAAAAATTAATTTTACTCCATTGCTTGCAGGGCGGTTGTGGCTCAGTGTCAAGTTTTTGGCTAAAAATTATTTATGAGCTTACTACGCGAATCTCTGGTGTTTGAGTCTTGAAGCTGTCACCTACGTGATTGTTGGTACTAGCGCGTGATTTTTCTGCCTGTGACAAAACTTTTGCAATAATATATAAATCAAAACGTCACAAAGTCACGGTGCTTCGATCCGCTCTGCGCTTAGTGTCACATTTTATTTGCTTTTATTTAAGCAACAGTTCGTTTTGGCAAATATTTTCGTGAGCAATTTAAGTTGCTATTATTTAACAATGATGTGCATTTAATATAAATTGCTATATGTTTCAGTGTCTATTCGTGAGGAGCACACTGACTAACATAAAACCGCCTACGCCCGCCCGCCCAGCTGTTACCTGTCTGAAGTTTTCTTTGTGTTTGTCATATTCGCTGCATCGTCCTTTCCTTTCAACTTTTTTTTTACATTCATGGAAATATGTCACAAAATTTATTGCAAAATAATTTTGCTGCTGTGACTGTGGCTCTGCTCTAATGTTCATGACGCCTTGTAGCCCATGTGAACGGCACCACTCACCCGTCATCTTAGCTATTTAAGGGAATATCTTTCTGGAAACTTTGTGTTTGTTCTTGTCTTTGCTGTCACGCTCTTATTCTTTTTGCACATTAAAATATTAAAAATTCCTTTAGAATGCAAAGAATGCCTGTGATACTGTATGCGGCTCTAAAACTTTTCAGTTGAGAATAAATATTTATTTTCTTCTTTCACCACAAATCGTTTAAGTCTAAGTCAACCATAAAATTGCCTTTGATGAGCAACTTAACTTGAAAAAATGCTTTCAATTGTAATTTGTACTTATAAAAAAAATTTAAAAACACCTAATTGAAAATGTATACAAAATGCAACATCTCCGATTTGTAAAGTGTATTTCTACATATATATCTGGTCTACGATATGATCGGCGGACGTAACGGTCGGTGGGAACGTGAATATCAGAGCGCTGTAAGAGCTGTTGTCCAAAACATATAAGTTATGAAGGAAACTTTAATAATGTATCGCTCACAGCCGTTGTCCAGCACCGTGTATACTCTATACACATACATATAAGTAAGTCCGAATTTTATTTTAACGATAGATAACTGGATAGAGCGTATCTTCTTGCCGAACAATTTTTTAAATTTTATTTTTAAATAATTTGTGATAGCAAGAGATCAACGATAATTTACTTTAAGACGATATCAGAACACTCTAATAATATTAAATTATAAGCAAGTAAGAAAGCTCTAGTCGAGAGAGCTGGACCGCAAGATATGTTGGGCCCAGAAGATAAATATATTAACTTACTTTTATTGCCGAATTTCCATTTGAAACAGGTATGCAAGTGCTCTCAAAAATAATCTAAGGCACCGCTTGTTTTCACTCGCAACCCGGACTGTTGATACTGATCTATAATATAGATACGTTATGCTTTATAGCAGGCAGAAGTGTTACATACTTTTGCACAACAAGGGTAAACATTTTTTACCCAATTTTAATGGGATCAGAGTATAAGAAAATTAAACGTCTCTGTTTACGAACTTCACTATATGTATTTGCATTCAAGATTATCAGTGTTCTAGCTGACCCCTCTCACTCAATTTCCATTGCAGTTTCGCTTCAGTTTCCATTGCAATTACATTGCAAAAATTGTGGCATGTGGACTTCGCTTGCAAACAAAATTAAATGAAACGAGTGCAGCGGTAGTACGCAAATGTTTGTTTTTGTGCGTTTCAATCCGTTTGAATGCGAAATATTTTACAAATATTTTCAAAAATGCGCTCAAAAGCGATTCAATGTAACCATCTGAGCATGATTGTATATATACAAACATATGTGGTGAAGAAAGGGGTCGGGATCTGTATGATCTCTGTGTCTGTTTAAACAATTTCGCAATGTAAATCGACAAATACATACTCAGACAGACGATATAAATTATAACGTACTTACGACCGTAGATGATGAGAGATGAGGATGTTATGGCTTTGGCATATCAAACGAACAAAATAACAACATGACAGCCGCTTTGTGTGCCAATTTCAACCCTCTTTTTACCACAACTTTATTTGTAAATTATTTTTAATTGAAATTGATTGGAACAAACACACATTGAAACAGGTAAAATTGAACAGTAAAAAATACTCATTTAAAAGAATTATAGATTTGCTGTTATTCTAGCTAGAGCCTTTACAAATTCTTAAGTAAAATAACACAAACAGTGAATTAAGCGACACATTATGTGGTGCTTATAATTAGTATATATAAAAGATTTGGTCTTTGTTTTTTGATTTAGAGATTCACTTGATGTACTTTGATGTATTTTCCCCTATTGCATTCATTGTATGAACACGGGATACAAAATTATTCATTCGCTTGACGACTTTAGTGCTTTAGATAACCAATGTGTTTTATTCGATGATAAAAACGGGGCAGGGCTACTTGTTCTGTGATTTATTAACTAATTTAACTGAAATATTATTTATGCCAGCGTTAACACCAAAAAGGAGACATAGACAAGTCGATTTTCGAGTCGAAGCTTTGGAGGTTAACAACAACGGCAGCTGGCTGCCGCAAGGCTAAAAAGGGACAGTAAAACGGAACATTGAACTTTCAATGCAACAATAAATCCAGTTGCAACAACAATGCACAAGTTTGCAACTTTCAAGAAATTTACACCATCAGCGAATAAGACAGCATGTACTGCTGCTGCCAGGTCAGACTCTGAAGCATGCTTTCGGAGGCAGGAAGTTGAAACAGCTAAAGAAAATGTGCAGGGGTCGGCAGTTTTGCCTTTGCCGTTGTGTTTGCTCCAAACAATCTGTTTCTCCGTATTAACTGTAGCAGAAAAATCGAAACAAGCTGAGCAGCGGTAGTCAACTTGAACAGTAGAGCATTAGTTATGGGCGAATAGGAGTTACTTTAGGCTTCTTTTGCAGTACTTGCAACTTCACCGCGTAGCAGGGGCATGTATCATATTTAGACAAGAGAAAGACAGAAATATAAACTTATAAAGACCAGGCATAAAAATGGAGGCAGCAAAAGAGTTGTAATAGCAAGTACAAAACCATTTTTGGGAACTGAGCAGCAGTTGAAAGGTCTTTGGAGCCCACATACGATGAGTTATGACCAAAGTTATCAGCATTCGGTTATGTGCTGCAATGTTTAGTTGCAGTTGGCCAAGCTGGCTATGGCTACGTAAGCTGCGTGGTAGACACTGATAATGTTATACACACTTATATAGAATGGCAAAGCTCCACCCACTGCGTCGTTTAGAAGGCATGAACAATTTACGAAATAACAAGTTGTAAGCAAAGTGGCACCGCGTAGTGAGATGGGCACAAAACAAAAATTAAACTTAAGTTTCAACTAAGTTTAATTGCACAAAGCGGAAGCACAAGTTTCAAAAAATTTCACTATTTCATATAAGTTATCACTATTTTTTGAGTATCTTCGAAGTTCTTTTCAGCAGAAATGAGTAAAGATCTATATAGGACAGTTTTCTTAGGCACTTCGAAGGTAATATTTCCTTGCAAGCCAAAACCTTCGGACATATCAATTTTAGCTGCCTCCGACTTGTGCTGATCAAATATCTACATATCTAGTATCAAAGTCAGAATGCGTATGTTCAACTGCATTTTTGTCATTTTTTTCGCCATTCTCTGCCGTTACAATTATGAAAAACTATAAGATGCAAATTCTTACCAAATTGTAGATACACTTGTGATATGTTTTTTCAAAAGTGCTACGTAAGTCTGATTTTTTCTTATATACAAATCATCCTGATTTCTTTCAAATGTGTAGATAATCTCTGCACATATGTGAGAGCGCAAGAAATGAAGCGACAAAGAGATTAGGGGAAAGCCCACAACCACAAGCTCGTTGTGCATTAGCCGCAGTATACAAGGCAAATTTCGAATAACAGTTAGATGATTGCCGATGACTGCCATTAATTGGAATTGGAAATGGTCTTTATACCCTGCACCCAAAGGTGGGTAATATAAAGTTGCCCATAATAAATTACTGCTTTATACATGAATATTCCTCACAAGGCCTTGTTGTTCTGTCAGTACAATGCGTAATATTTTTCTTCTCATATACATACAAATAAGTTTGTGTAAGATTACTTACAGATAACATAAAGTTACTTTTTTTCATAAGCCTAAGACATAAGCCTAAGAAAAAAAAGAAAATTGATATCTTCGGTATCAAAGTATAAAAAATCAGTTGGCTTAGTTGAATGGTTTGGGATGCGGTTTGGTCACCAGCCAGTCATCGTCAGGGCAATATGAAATATATTTGTAGATGATACTTAAAATTTCCTTATATTATATAATAAGTGCGATAATATAATCAATACAAAGTAGTTCTGTTGTAATCAAGAGCACACATTACGTACATGCATACCATTCGTACCAATATAAAGATAAATACTTATAAAAGGGCCAAATGATTGGTTTTGCAAATGAATGCTTGAAAAGCGTCCACAGCGACTCTGTGTAGCGCAATGCTGGCTCTAAAAAAGGAAATTGTACTAGGAAATTTGCCGGAAATTAAAACTTGTGTAAAATAAATCGCCAATCCTCACACTGACACATACATATAAATAGGCACATTCAAGTGAATACATTGAAAGATCGATGCATTACGGTATGCCCATACATGGGCAACATATTTCATACACACACTCAAAAAGACACACTAAAAACACATAGACAAGCGGACGGGCATTTGGCATAAATGGCACCCAGGCAGAAGCAGAAGCTTGTACATAATGCTCCAACCAAACCTCAGATTCAGCTCAAAATTTAATGCGGCTACCTCTACATCGCCAGACTTTTTGCAGGAAATAGCTGGTGCTTTTAGTTGCCAAAAATGCACGTACCCAGCCTTTTACCCGTAACAAATGCTATGGCGCTTGCTCATTTCGTCGGATTTAACGCTAATGGAGTGACAGTTGGTAAGGAATTATTAGATTTCCTCATGTACGTCGCATTTTAAATGCACTTCGTCGATGGCGCTGACGTCGAACAATGAAAGACGTGATTGTCAAAAAAGGCAAAGGAAAACAACCGAATCGACATGATGCTAGAGTTTATTTCCAAAAATGGCATTATGTTTGGCCAAAGCGACATCTAACGGTGATGTCAGACATATGTATACATCTAGGTAAGTTGGATTACTCGGCTCGTATTAACAGGCCTATGAAGGACCCAGTAAATTGAGATGTGCGACGATCGTGAAATTTAATTTCCTCTATTCAGAAAATCAAATACCGGTCAGATACAGCAAAAATCTGAGTATATGACGTTCTCATGGAGTGGTAATTGATTTAATAGCCACAGCATGGGATGGGAAATGGCCGGCTGATGATTCAATGTACTTACTTACTTTGGATAGCTGTCATTTATTGAACAAGCTTGTTGCCAGAACGGAATGACTTGAATTTGGCTTATAGGCCGGTACTTGAGCTAAGTTAATTTGAAATATGTGCACAGCTACGGCACCAATCATGATAGCTTTTAAGTTCACTGTCTAAAGGTTAAGATAAAATTAGATGCCATAACGAGGTTATTGACTCGGCGACCAGAATCACATAGCTGGATTTGGACAACGAATCATTTAAAATATGTTCGGTATAGCTGAATAACATTTGTAATTTAAGTAAAATACACAAGCAACAGAAGCAGAAATTTCTGTATTCCCTTGATTGGCATTTTTAATGTGCATAAAAGCATAAATAATAATACATTTTATGCACTTGGTAAGTGACCAGAAATTACACTTCAAACACCAAAATCGCGTAATTTCCTCTATTATTCTTTTTGTCTTTCGTTCTTTACTTAGCTGCTTTGGCAAATTGTTGCCGTCAAGGACCACCGCGGAGCCAAACTTTTCGCCTTATGCGACATTATTTTAGCTTATCTACAGCTCAAGCTTTACGAAATTACTCTCATTTCAAAATTGTTATTGAATCTTTCGCGAAGTAAATAATCCTTGTTGAAATGAGCTCGAAAGCCCGTTGAGACAGCAAATTGGCAGCTACCACAAAGGGAGCAAGAGCATTATTCTCTTCTTAAATCTTTCCCTTCGTCCACCAGATGTTTCATATAGCAGCCCTCAGTGACCCACGTTAAATGCGTTCAAATTATACGCAATCATTTTGAGCTTAACTAAAGTGCCGGTTGTCTGCAGCCTAGATAGGCAATGGGTGTTCTTTCCCCTTCTACAGCCTTACTAATAATAGAGACAAAAAAAAGAGAGAACGTTGCTATCGAGCATATTCGACTGCGAAATACTCTTATACCAATAGGTTATATTATGTCATGACAGGTACCACTGAACATGGTGGGTGTATCCAAGAAACACCGATCCGTGCTCAAAAACTGTTTAATCGATTTTTAATATACCTACCAACTCTAACTCTAACTCAAAACTGCGAAGGATATAGCCATTTTAAATTTTTAGGCTTGGGCGCCAGGTGGACGCCGGGGTGGGCGTGGCATATGCCGATCTTTGAAGGACATCACCAACATCCTATAAACCAATTTTTGAGACTTAAGCCTTAAAATTGTGTGAGACTTTATCGATTTCCTAATCTCCTAGTAGACGTAGCACTACAAATTTTACACTTTGTCTCGCGCAGGCACAGACCAGTATGCTGCAAATGTTGCAAATTTCAAGTCTCTATCTCTAAGAGTGTCGAAAAAAGTTGCGGTCAGGCGGACAGACAGGCGGGCGGATATTGCACAAAACCAATATACTATAATACTACTGTATCAAAGTATAATGAATAAAATGATAACGTGTCAAAAGGAAGTAAAACGATAGCTACAGCCCACACATAATTTGTGAATAAGTATGTGCCAGTAAATACGTATGCTTAGCAAACACACAAATATAAAAAGAAATAACTAAGATTGGAATATCGCCGAGGCAAACACTCTTTACTTTTAGTCGTCTATTACTTACAAGGTAAGGATATTTATATATCTTATATATTAGTAGATGAGTACATTTTTAAACTATTTTATTTATGTACGTCAAAAGCTTGGCCACTTAAAAAACAATGTTTACGCTTTTGCGTTGTCAGTGGCACTTTACAAATGCTATAGTCAACATTTATTTTTTTAGAAGCTTTTTTCAAACGGTTGCCTAAACAATGAGCTCTATAGGAAATCAAGTTGAAGTGTTCTTATCAGAAGTGTCCTTGAAGCAGATACCCTGTACCGGGTCTGCAATTTTCAAATTTTAATAATTGGCCGTATTCAACAGTTACTAACACCTAATGACAACTAAAATAAAAATGTCACACATTATTTTCGTACTTGTGAGTGTAACTTTCAGGGTGTTAGGAAAGGTCAATATTTCTTCCCAAATTCGCGAGACACATATTATTATTTTTTAAATCTGATAGCTAGAACTATCGGAACAATTTCTGAACCGAACAAAGCCGGACATAAACCATATATTGAATAATATGCATGTTTAACATAACTTTACAACGAGTTTTTCGGTTTATTAGTGAGTCTTTGAATGAGCAGTCAGATGCTTAGAAATAAAAGTGAAAACAAATACCGCTCAATTTGCTGTGCAAACAGAAAAAATTAAATAAGCGACAAGAGATTCGCGGGGATGTAAAAGCATCGCTCAGATGGAAAGCGCCACGCTGGTAGCGGCGTGGGATGGTGGCGAGGATGGCGGGAGATGGTGGTGAATGCGTGTGCGAGTGCGACAGCGGCTAAGTGTCGTCAGCTGCAGTTGTACAATTTATGACAACTTAATTGATTTACTTTTCGTACGTGACCAGAAAAATGAAAATTGCATTACGCTGGGATTTTCCTTGGCCTTTTTTGCGTTACAGCCGGATGTTCTATTTCAATGCTGCTTTTAATGTCCTAGTCGACAGCCCATGATATTGTTGCTGTCTCTGTCAAATGTGCGCTATTAGCATTCTTTACTCAAAGCTGCAGAACAGCGAAATGGTAACTCATTTAATATATGTATGTATACATATGAATTTTCTTCTTGAAAGTAATGTAACTACCTCGAGAAAGATAGATGCCCTTCACAAATTAAACTTGCTTTTGGAAATGGAAATTGGAAAGGAAAGTCACATGCAAAATAAGGCATATTTGATTCTGGAAAAGAGAGCATCAACAGTTGAGTTGTTCAGTCATATTCGCCTGTACCTAAATTTGTCCTACAGTTACACATCCTAAGTCTACCATATGCAACTCTATATATATATATATATATTATTTTTCCAATCGACCTTGAAAATATCTAATAAATTAAATATATAAATAAATAATGTAAATGGGTTGATTTCAATATGCATAGGCAAATATTTTATAAGCATTTGAAAGCGAATATTCGAAGAAGAACCATCAAATCAAATGGTGACATTGTAGACCAAAAATGTATCTAAGCCAGCCAAGCTGTCGTTCGGCCGACAGTCTGGCAACAGCTGCTGAAAACATAATCGCTCAACGACAACCGTTCTAGACACAAACAAATGCTCGATTCGAGCGTTACTCGCTTTCGACTTTTGTAACTTCATCTTGAACTTACTTCCGTTTCCAGGCAAAACGAACCACCAAACTTTAAGCGAATGCCATTCGAGTTACTTAAGAACGCCAGTTTATCCCATCTAAGTTCTTTTCTTTTGACCTTTTCCATGCTCTTTTTTCACAGCTCTTTTTGTGTTGCAACTTTGAATGGGCCGTGGTAGCTGTCTTAACTTTTTTTTTATTTGCCCTGTGCGATTTAGCTTGCAAATTGCGCCAGCCCACCGGCTTATGGGTGTACTAGCCTACCCATCTATAGCGCTCAGAAAAGTTTTCGAAAAACGCTTCATCAATTCACTTTGACTTGCTCTGTGGGTCCGCAAATCTTCCTTTTACTTGGCCTAGTTGTGTTAACTGCACGCAGGAAACCCAGTCACATAAAGACCCACACACACACACACGCCCACAAGCAAAATGAACACATACATAATATCCTCAGACTTTCTTGCGGGTACTTTGACTTAATCGCATATTAGCGGCAAGTTTTTTTCTGTACTTAAGAAACCACTTAAGAAATCGTTAAATAATCAATGAAAAAGATTTTAGCGACTACCATCTGACGAGTGGAGTGGTTCTTAAATATATTCATTCCTGAAAATCCATTTCTTCTTCCGCATAATCAAAAGAAATGCTTCGCATTTAAATTAGCAGCATCAAAATACTATCGATATCTTGAAAGCAGCAGTTATAAACTTTCACGAAGATTCAAAAGATGCTTATTACGTATATAAGTAATTAATAGTATAAGCAAAACGGAAGTCTAAAATCCACAGCCTCACATTATAATATTGCAGACAAACAAGCAAAAAGCAATCAGACGAGACACAAACGCCAATTACAATTGCTACAAAACTAATCACTGAAGCAAATTCACATCGATATTAAAAAAATATAAATACTTCAGCAGTTACAAAGGAAGTTTTATTTTGCTAATTGGGGTTATCTCCGTTTATACAAATATTTTCACAACTTGCTTCCCTCATATTCCTCGAAAATTTACTCCAGCTTTAGCGTATAACAAATAAATGCCAATCGACAGTGGTGATACCTTACTTTTGTATTTCGAACAACAGGTAATTGAGTGGAAACTTGAATCGATTTTATAATTTACGTACAAACATTCAAACTTTCATACTGGTATGTACACATGCTGGAATAGCGATTGCCAAAATAAAAGGTATTTACGAGAACTCAATTGGTGTTCGTAATAAAAACGCAGAGAAGTGAAGAATAAGCGACCAAACGATACTGTGGCTGATTAAAAAATGGAAAATCATAGACATTGAAAATTAAAAAAAGGGCTGTCATCCTTGAGGCATCGTCGGTTGCAGTTCTGTACTTAGCAAATTCGTCGACGGATGAATGACGGCGACTCGAAGAAAATGAACAGTAGAATGGTGATTCAATTGTTATTACTGTGTCTGCCACTTGCTTTTACTTTATAAATATTCTAGTATTATTTTCTGAACATAAGTTCCTTCTATATTTGTATGTATCCGATTGTCTCTTCATTTTTTTTACATTTTAGACTTTTATTCCCCACATACGTCATTGACTTTTATTTTACTTTTGGTATTGGTTTTGTGGCGCTTTCAATAACTTTTAGCTGCCCTACATAGAGTAAACCAGACAATCACAAAGTCCGACAGTCGTTTGTATTTTGGTGGAATTTTCTTTCAGGCAGTTTGACGGGGGCAAGTGCATTTGAGGATTTGATACAAATGGTTTGGAAGAATTGCTTTAAGTAATTGTTTTTCCATCTCTTCTAGAACATTTGTGATATTTTTCAGTTCGTCCCTGCTGTTAAGCAGCTGTCGGTACGTGGCGATTGTGGCACTTTTGTTTCTACATTCTGCATCTATTAATAAAGGTTAAATTGGCTCGGCCATTGATGCTTAACAAGAATATATATACTCTGTGGGGTCGAATTTGCTTCCTTGAGCCTATTAGATACTTTTGCACATTGATTGTTTTCTGCCACAGAATTAATCAGTTGAAAATTACAAATAAAATCAACAATTGATTATTAATTTTCTTGATAATCAGACTAATAAACAGAATATCATTTGCAGGAAACATTTTAAACATGTGTATATCTAATAATGTCAGAAAAATATGTCTAATTTGCAGGGTATTTTTGTATGTTTACAGAACTCATGCATTACGAATCATGCAAGACGAATTTGTTGTTTTTAAAATAAGTATTTGCATTTCTCCTATTGTTTAGATATATATTTCTTAATAATAAAAAATAAAAATAGAGAAAAAAAACATTTACAATATAAAGACATTTTTTTCATTTACTTAGAAATTATTTCATAAAGCCAGACAATTTGGTTTTGTTTTCAGGGTAATTTTTTAAGCGTCAGAACGATTCCTTATTTAAGTGTAAAGTGCTTTTTTTGTTAGTTTTAATCTTTTCTAAAAGCTATGCGGCACTATTCCCGACGTGTGCACGTGTGGCAACTTTAATCAGACTCGGCCGGACTGGCCTGGCCCAACAGTCGATGCCCTTGCGGCAGTTGCGAAGAAGGTGGGCGATTTAACGCTTTCGAACCCACCGCTACTTTTTGCAGTATTCATTTTACATATTGCCCTCGGAGTTGCATATTTTTTGCTTTTGTACTTTCGCAAGCTTCCTCACCTGCCAGTCGGCGCTCAATGTTACTCTTAGAGCGCGTTTGTCTGCCTACTGGTCGCCTATATGTTTGCGCAAACTGCCTGCATACCATTGCTCTCTGTTTTGCACCTTTTGTACGTTTTTAATTTTCCTGTTTTATTTCCGGTTTTACGATTCCGATCTCAAATCTAGATTGCAATGGCATCACTGTTGGCGTTGGTCCGTCGACGAACTGGCGGTCTACCCCACAATTCCTGCAAGCTTGGCTCCAATGAAAAATATATTTCTACTTTTAAATAATGTCTCTTTAAAAGCCGACATCAAGCTCAATTTCAGCTAGCCAGCTAACCTAAGCGTTTGTATACACGTTTCGGGTTGAAAATCGACTGTCGTTGCTATAGTCGCAGAGAAGCAGCCGCTCAAAGATAAGCAACATTGACTGGGCTGAAAGACCATTTATGTGCTTAGCGACTTTTTTTTATATTTGCATAAAAGGTCAGTAGCACCTTTCACACTGCGCAAGCAGACACACTGAAAATATGCCTATGAAAGGATGTCTCCACATACATATCATAAAGGAATAAGCGTCTATATGGAGACGAGTTCCTTATTGGGTTTGAATTTGCAATGTTAAGGGCCTTGCCTTGACTAGGTTAACAGCCTGTCGTTGTCAACCGCAAAACCGTACTGAATACCTTAAATTTAAGTTGATCATTCGCAACTACTATATTAGACGATACTTAAATTACATTAGCTTTATAAAACACCTTTTCCAATACATGTTACTTTTCCGGAAGAGAGTATATAATTTAGTATAGAAATGGCAAAGCAGCCTGATTAATCGGACAATAAGCACAGATGATATGTCAGAATAGGATTTTAGCAGTGTGGGGATTTGTTTTGCCCAGTCGATATATTCCACTAGCGCACTCTGGCTCAAGTACTTTACTAACTGCGTGCTTTTAAGGAGGAGATGCCAAGACCGGTCAAAAAATCATAAAACATAGCTGAGTTTAATACAAAAAATATTAAAATGATCCAAAGCAGAACAGGCTTTTACAAATATGTTATATACACATCAGCCACTTGGGAACTTGTATAATAACAGTACAGTAATATAACTGACGGATGATAGACATTTAACAAAGGGACTAGCGCGATTCCAAAAATATCAGCCAGAACGCTAAGTAGCACGATGGGCAGAAGTGGCAGAAGAGAGACAAAGTCGTAACAAAGCGTACACAAGACATTGCCTGGCCCTGGCATGAGTCGCAAACCACCCGTTGTGCGCTCTAGCCGATTTTACCCGCTCACCCGATACTCAACACAGCTGCTGGCCTCAAGCTGCCAAAACAAATAAGTTTTCTGCCGACACTGCGCCGGCACCACGATTACCCGCTTATTGTGGCTCTGGCTTGGCAGATTTGTTGATAAAAAGATTGACAGCGCTGATATCCGAAATAATTAATTGAATGAAAATGCTACAACAAATGCCTTTAATTAGTGTCGGGTTTCGCCGTCGCTTGGTCAGGCTGGCAGGAGTGAGGGTGTTCTGTCTGTCTGTCTGGCTAAATGCTTTGTTTTCTATGATGTTCACAAAGTCTTAAGCGGGTGGATTAACTTTTGTGATTGCATTTAAGGTAACCTACATATTTTTAATGTCAATAATGCATATCACTTCAAAAATGCATATTTCTATTCGGTATACCAAAGCGATCTCAGAGTCAATAATTTTAATTCGACAGCTGGGTTCAGGGTATCTCGTAGTCAAGCTTCCTCGATTATAGCATTCTTACTTGTAAGAGCAGCACGAGTTATGCGAAAGGAGATAACGACAGGTGTGCCTTTATACAGATTGCTTATAGTACGAGAAGTCTATGTCGCGACTTTTAAAAATTATTCGAGCTGAAGGATATATGATAATTTCCGACGGAAGTGTAATCAAAAATCGCTTAGACAACTGAAGTCAAGACTGTTTGCCTATGTACGTTGGTTACATGTGAGAAGCAGGAAAGTGGAATTTCTGATGAAGAATTTAAGTGTATAAAAATCAGTACAATTTACATATTTGTATATGTATATGTTTATATGTAAATGTATACACATGTGTATGGATGTAAGCACTTATGTTCGACTGTCCAAAATATGAATGGAAATTGATACTTCTGCCATTTGCAGACAACTCTTAAAATATCTTTGGAGCCAGAGAAAACTTCCTGTACACCTGGCAGCTCGCCAATCGCGCGCCATTACGGTTGACTTAACTATATAGTGTATATATGCAATTTCAGAAACGGATGGCCTTTTTGTTGGACTCTTATTTGAATAATACACATTTCCATTGCATTCAGTTCCAAGTCCATTTTTTGTATACATTTACACTAACAGCCTTTTTTCATAGACTGTGTGTATATAATATATGTATGTATGTATGACAAGGATGAATGCATATGAATGAGCATATGTATGAGTATGTGCATATGTATATCGAAGTTTTAGTGTTACTATATTTTTTTTTCAATCCAGCCAAAAACCAAACGACTTAATGCTATAAACTCACATATCCATCATTCAATTTACAAATGGTAAAATGCAGTGAATGGATTGTCCTGTATTTTAACTGAATAAATTATAGAACTTTGACACACAAGTTTATTTAAGTCCACAGAGCATCAAAATAAATAAATAAGTATTACACTTGCGTATATTGGGAGAGACCCGCGAATTATTGTTGATTAATGAGTGAATTACGCATATTGGTACAATCGTAGAATAAACAGACAGCAACAGACTTTCGTCCCTAGTGCTATTGTGACAAAAAAAGCAAAATAGAAAACGGTATCAAAGCCAATTGCTGTCGTCTGTCATTGACGCTTCCGTTGTGATGTATGCAACACAAAAATGAAATATACAAAGTGCAATTGAAGTGGAATTATTCATGGGATTTCTGTTCGCCCGTGCTTTGGACTGGCACTGAGCTTGAACCAGAGACAGAGACCGAGACCATAACACGTCTACACATCAATATGGGCTGTGCTATCGCGTCACTTGGCGATCGCTAGTCTGGTTAGTTTTTGGTGCACTTCGGTATTAGCTGCCAGAGTTGCACCAGAAACAGGAAGGAAAGACCAGCGCTGTACATGTGTGTTCCTCCTGGTGTTGCTCCTGCTCCTTTTTTTGTTATACTGCCGATGGACTGATGATGCCATCATCAAAAAACAACAAATATTCGCACTCACGTTGAAACAATTGATGGACTGACTGGCTCACAGACAACCACTGTCTCTCAATCTCTCAATGTCTCCGCTTGCTTTATGACGTTCATTTCTGTATATTGACGTTTGTTGTTTGGCGTTGACATCACAGAGTTTAGCTGCGCCAAGCTTTCGTTTACCTTTATTTTTTTATAAATTTCGTCTGCGTTATTTCAGAATGAATGAGGTAAGTCTGAGTCTAGAGGTGGACAGCTGACCATTTCATGTTTGATGACCATTTTCAAAATACATATAGAGAGTACTCAATTTTCAGTCACCAGGATTGCACGCAATCGTCATTGTGATAATTGCTAGAGCACGAAGCTCAAATATGTAAAGGGCACTGGCTTTAAGGGTTAATCAGTCAATTTAAACTTTATAATTTGTATCGCTAAACTATTATTTTGATTGTCAGTTAAAAATTCCACTTGATGTTGTATATTCTTATCTACATAAATATAATAATATCTTAATAGATCGGCTAGTTTACCATTTTGAAAATCGGTCGGACATTAATTGTCTAGACTATAGACATTGTACTATACCAGTTATCGGATTCAAATAAGCTTTCCGTATTTTATTTTCAGTGCACTTATTGTTTTTCACGTTTCACATGATGACGGTAACTCTACAACTACTGGACATATTTTGTACGTTAGTAGTACTGAATTGACATGCGTAGCCAAAAAATACTAACATTATCAGACTCGGGAAAGCACTATTAATCATATATGTATGTTCTAACTTATATTGCTATATGATAAATAAGTACAGGAGCCTTAATATAATGTGCAACTAAAATAAACTGCTAAATATACAGCTTAGATATAGATATGCAGAATGTTTCTATCCATAGTGTAGCAAGGATTAAAAATAGACTGCAATATTGTGGTGTATTTATAACGCTAAGCCCATTATTTTTCCAGTAAACGCGCTATGTCAAACCCAAGACCAAAATCCGATGAAAACAAGTTTTAAATTAAGAAATTATATATGCATTAAATCCACAATGTCGAGAACGCCAACTGTGCCTGCAAACCCGACTCATAGGCCCGAGAGAACAATTAACATGTGTGTATGTATATGAATAAGTGGGAGTGGGTGTTCTTTGTGAAATGAATAACATGCGGAGTGGTATAGTACGGCACCATCACAAGGATTCTTGGTTGATATGTGGTTTTGCAAAGCCTCTGGGCAGATATACCACGCCCACATCTAAAGTATTCCTATCCAAAAAGTGGGCGACTCTCTTAACAATAGGAAAAGATAAGTAGCGGAACGGGTGCTTTCTGTATATATCTACCGTTAAAATATCTCCGCTGCATCAGTTGTTTCCCAAATACGGTTTGCCGCTTGTGCCGCACCTGCAATCCTCTGGTGCGGTAACGCCCTTCACCAGCTGTTGGAGAGAACAATTAAAAGGACCAATGTGTGTGCAACCCACGCATGCTATAGTCCTTTTCATATTTTCATAAAAGGCACAAAAATTATGAACTCTGGCCAAAGATGAAAACGCTTTTAATTTGCGAAACCCGCTAAGGCTATGTGCGACTGTGTGCTTAATAAAAAGGTCCCAAAAAGAGCAACCTTCGTCATTTCTTACACCACAAAGGCAAAGACTCTTGTTTTAAAAATACATTCATACATAAAGATTACATTAAATAATAATTTTATCATTTTACGAAAATTTAATTCGAGTTTTCGCTTTATTTTTCAAATATGTCTGTAATGTTGAAGGCATTTATGCAAACCGTAAATATATGATTAACTATATAGTTATGGTCATATAAACTGGCATATATACATAGGAAGATGCATCTGATGAGAATTGAACAATATAAAAGTTTATACCTTGTAGATACTTGTAAATCATATGCAGGTCGAAATTGAACAAGTATGTATTGAAGTAAGAACATAGTGATTATATTAGATAGAATAAGCATCTGCAAGAGTTTTATTTGGCTTCTACTGGCTACTGAGTTTCTAAGGCAAACAAAGGAGAAGTTTTGAGTAACCTAAGAACCACGTGTTGAATGTGATAAAAGGTAAACAAACCAGCGAGGTTCAAATTCCGAACACAGCCGACGGCACAGCTCAGTGTACACCGACCTACCACCAGTGCGAACGAGCACCCGATGTTTGAGTGAAACTTTTAGCTAGCGTTCGGCGAAAGCTTTGTGAACACGATGTCTTAGCGGCTGCCAGTGCACCGCCAACCTGTGTCAATTCCCACTGGCTGCCGCCGCAGCGGCCACGGAAGTGTTGATGTTCCGCCAAAGTAAATTTGCCGTCAGTTGTTTTACAAACGTTCACGACACCAGAACACGAAACGCGGTCCACGTGAAGTGAAGTCGAATAATTGTTTGTCAAGATTCGCTAATAGCTCTCTATCGGTTCTTTTTTTTTGTGGTATTTTAAATTTTTTTACATTATTGCGATTGATGTAAATGAATGAACGACATCTTTATAAGCTATGGGTTCTGGCATTTAAAATAATTGTTTTTTTATTTTAAGTGTAAACTTTTATACGATTGTCGTTCACCAATTGAATATTTAAAAATATTCATATGTTTATCTCGTAGCTACTTTATGTGTGCATGTACTGGGTGAAAATGTTTTTCTTTAAATGCCTTAATGACAAGTTGAGTAAAATAGTGGACTTTATATAATACGATTACATTACAGTCATCAATGAACAAATTACCCATTAAATTATCCGCTTTTGATGAAATGCGAATAAAATTTTTGAAATACTCAATTTCTACAGAATAGTTAAGTGGAAAATAGCAATACGGTAAGTGTTTTACTTTGGTGAATATTTTACATATTAAGACAGATTTTATTCGCAACTACATTCATAACGAATCAAATTTGCATACATGCAGGAAATTGGACGGCTTCGCTTATTCTATTTTGTATGCCAGCGAATTACATTCGAAATAATCTTGGTCTATAAATCAGAGATCAACATGATTAGCTTTTGCACATACCATTATACGAGTATACACATTTCTTGTGAATAATTTAAACTCAAGAGAAATATTATATATAAGATTAAAATCATTTAATATAAAGTTCCCTTAACCGCAGGACCTCTGTTAATTCTGCAAAATATTAAAACAGTTCAACGAAAAGATATAAGTCTCAAAATGAAGGAAATCGACAGCTTTGTGGCAGAGACGAAATGTCTGTCTACGACATTATGGGCTTACGCGTGATTTGAATAAAGTAGAGAAAGTTGTTGGGGTTCATGTATATTGCCGAAACAGAAAAGAGCACTATATAATTAAGAACTACAGCAACTTTCAAGAACAACCACATATGAGTTGGTGTCGGAGTCAAGTAGGGACCGTACATATGGACAACATGAACACCGCAACAAATACGTGCTCGACCCTTATGAGCTCCGGCGAATATGTGTGTTTGCTGTTGTTGATAACTTTATAGTAGGACAATGCAATACTTTCTATTTACAAATAAATGGCCAAGTGTCTAGATGCCTGTAAGTCGCCGACTGCTTTTTGACCCTTCCAAATGTGGTTTGCCTCTAGTATTGCTTGCAATAAGCCCAGTTCACTTCGAATTACCCATTGTCAAGGACTTTTAAACAATTTTAAATAGGCTGCCGTTTCCAATTTGTGCACACGTACATAAATATTTCGCGCATTGAAATACTCTACAACACCGGAGCGTAAACTGACTTTTACGGACTGCAAATGACTAACAATATATCCCTACATATAAATACTCTTTAAAATATTGTATTGACAAAAATGTATTACAAATTGTCCAATGTACCTTGAGCAGATACTATTGATAAAAATCAAACCCCAGAACCCTTCGCAACAATATGGTGATCATTGAGTCATTAAAATTTATAAAAGACGGTGCTAAGTCAACTATATAATCAAACGCATTTTGTAAATACTTATTTAATTTTCACTTGATAATTTCAACCACATAACAAGCTGATCTGACTGAATTCCCATGCTCTGAAATATAAGTGGCATCCATGTCATGTATCCAAATTTGTGCTAGCTATGATTATGACCATCGGCAACTACTGCAGCTGAAATATTTGCAGCATATGTGGCAATAAAACGTATCACAACAACGACGACTAGAACATGCAACATTAACTAAGCCGAGGCAACTACATATATCTGTAACTTAACTAAAACTGGACGTACGTGCTAGATAGAGAACAGTCGTTGGTCGTCGTTCGAGCTCCAGCCACTGCAACTAATAGTTGCTGTCCTTATTTCCGGCCAGTAAACCTTTTGCTCGCCATTCGAGTGCGTGTAATAACCGGCTGTCTGCAGATACTAAATCAACTCGCTGTGTATTTGCATTCGGATTCTAGTTTACCGCTAACAGAGCACGTCCCGACCGACATTTTGCCAGTTTGACTGCTTGCCCGACCTCTTTTTCAAGATTATGGGTAGTATGTGGCAAAATGAAAACGTTTTTGCGCAATCAACTTACACCCCCAATATCCCCAAATACTGTCACATACACAGAGCACAGTTTGCAATTGCACTTTCTAACTCTAACTTGCACACTCCCAATGAGTTTTAAAAAGTTTTAACAGTGTTTTTTCGAGCGGCGTCTTCGAATGCTGAAATTCATATGCTAATCTTATTACATACGCTTGCTTCTACATTTTTTAAGTTAAAAATAGCTTTAAAAGAAACAAACTCTAAAGCGGAAAATAAAAAGCCATTTCATCTTATAAACAAAAATTCGTGCTCAAAATATTCCAAGGGATTTCATTAAAAATAATGAAGTGCTAAATTATTAAATTACAGCAAATTATCAGCATTACCTTTATACGAAATATAATTGGATTAAACTTAGTAATCTGAGAAATTACTATTTTTGAAGAAGATTACTAACTTCTTGAGGTCTTCAGCAATTTAAATAAAAGGGACAAAATTAAAGAAAAACAAAACAACGAAAATGATATTCCCTTACAGAACGGAGTTCACATGCTAACGTCTATAGTTTGGTCTAGACAGCTTGGGATACATAGAAGAACGCGTCTTTATATAATTGGTTCCTTTGGCAGCTACATCAAAAAGAAGGATACATTGAAATTAAAAAAAAGTTAAATTAAGGGACAAGCTTGCATGGAAACAGGCCGACGAACGAACGAATCATTCAATCGGCCGGACATGGCCATACACACCCTGCTTGTAGTTATGATCAGGCATACATATCTGCCTATGTAGTCGGAGACGTGTTCTTCAATGTGTTACAGTTTACACTTCACAACAAAATTATAAAATAATATTTTGAGATTAATTTTAATCAGCCTTCTCCAATTCACAATTCCTGCACGGACAAAAATATTAGTTTTGGTAATATTATTTATTTAATATGACTGTCGATGTTTCGACCGTGTTCCTTGTGCCATATCCACAAGATACACTGCAATTAAATATATACAGCTTATCTATTTGCAAGCAGCTTAAAGTGTATTTATCTCTGAATAGTCTGCAACCATTTTTAAAGCCAATTGGCCTTGACCATTAATTTAAAATTGGCATGTTTACAAAAAATTTTGTTCATTGCGGCTTTTTTTCTTTAGTCAAATTTTCTATAAGCAAGTTCTTAATTGCTAAGTGCCGAATAAACATATACTGAACAATTCTCTTAATTTCCATAGACAACCACATTTTCCATTTCGACCAATCGCAAACTTAGTTGTCCTAAGTACGAAGGTGAATAGTAAGAGCAATGGAATTCTTGTATGTTATTTTATAAAATATTTGACTAGGCTAAATATACCCACCCATATAAGTATGAACTTATATCGAGTGTTTGGTATTTATTTTTTTATAATTTATAATAATATAATGATAAATGCAATAAATGTGTTTCTTATTAATGTGTTGCTTGCAGAAAAGTGGTTATAGCCAGTCTTATGTTTAAATTAATTGTTTTATTATTCATTTCATAAACACATACAAAATTTCACTCACACGTTAACGAGCGGAGTCTAATAATCGAATCGTGAAATGTTAACAATGTTAATATAAAAAATATTGGGTATAGTGAACCCAGGCTATTAGTTAAGATATTAAGGAATATAATACTGCATGCGGGAATAGTATAGATAAAGCTAGAAATATAAACAGACCGACCACTCTAGAAATTGATCAAAAATATACATATTTATACTATTTATACGATATATTCATTAATATACATAAACATGAAAATACATATATTTATGTAAATCATAAATCACAATAGCTCACACTGCTCATACGAAATAAAAATGTAGAAATAAGTTTCAAAAACGAAAATATCAACACAAATAATTCTACATTTTTATTGAGCAAACGCAAAATGTGTTTCACTGCTCGCGCTGTTCTCACGATGACCATGAAAATCCACATGAAAAAACACATCCACATAATTTCTAAATTTAGATTTTTTCCACTTTTAGCTTATTTTTAATTGACTCAACTTTGCTTTCAGAAACTTACTGAAACGACGACTCAGACGATAATATTTAAGTATTTTTGAGTTTATAGGCCACTTCAGACAAAAAATATTAATTACCCCATGCTGTTGAATCAAAATATTAGTGATTTTGACAAAACACAAATTTAATAAATTATCACTTGCCGGCAATGGTGGTGATAGTGCAGCTCTTACACTCACTGTAAATGTAGGTATATACACATGTTTATTTTTGCATATCTGCACATTTACATATGCTCTTATGCATAATTTAACAATTGCGCGTGTGAAACCATCAACAGATTCAAGCAAAACAGATGCAATATGGAAGGGGGAACGAGCATTGAAATTTTATCGCAGCTCATCTGTCTGTCAGTGAGACAGGATGTAGATATGTATATATTTTCGATATAAGAGTGACATATTAAGCACAGCACAATCAAACTTTTTATACCCTGCCAGAGGTAGTTTTCATTTGGTCAAGAAATATGTGTATTACAATATTTTGCACTCGATAAAGTAACAGGCCATATAGATTTAAATCCGGACAGATAATCTATCTTGACAGGTGAATCTTTAATGATTATGAATTGATTTCAAGTTGGGAGTGTCTCCGACCACATAAGGTATACATATTCATTATCAGTAATAATCTCCGATATAGTCTGTCTATCTGTCTGTCAGTTTATCAGTACCTCCAACTAAACTCATTTTAGTCATAACAAGTAATAAGGCTCTACTAGAGAGAGCTCGACTAATCCGAAGTCCTAACCTATCACCTTTCATGTATTCAAACCAAATCGGTGAAGAATGCACTCATTGTATATACATTTGGCAACTAAGAAAATACCATTTTCTTCCATCTTTGTCAAGCGATCTTAATGACATTTTTACAGATAATGGAAAAGATTTATCTTATCAATTTTGCTTTTATTTCTATCGCTATTCCATTTCGAGAAAATTATTGATAAATTAAAATAAACTCTATATGTGTGTGGTATTTTCCAAATTTCCAATATGTCTGTAAGCCTTAAAGCTTCTGGCTCTTTTGGCCAGAGTTTAGTTGTTCTATATCACACCTTATGAAAAACCATTAAGCTGATATATTCACTTTCGAAATCGAGTTTATAGTTAAACTAATCTATAATAATAAATTCACTAACTAAGACCTTTTTCGCAGATGATTTTGTATGATTAATATACTTTGGCCATTTAATTTCAGCGATTATCCCTATAGTTACTACAGATTTTGAGACCCTAAAACGCAATGTACGGCCGGAAGTACCTGCATTCCTCAATTAAGCCATCCACTCATTGCACAATGACAATTTAAAATAAAAGTAAACAAAATACTCTTAGAGCAAAACTCTGTTCCACTGCCAGAAACATTATTGATATGGACGGCAAAGAGCGTACACACAAACATACTGAAGCGTTCAAATAATATAAACCGGAAATATATTACACCTGAACAAGCAACAAGGAATAAGGGGAATACCAATTGATAACGATGATAGCCGGTAGTGCGGAAGTTGACATTTCTAGAGCAACTATAACGCCATTGCCCATGGTGACGGGGCAACAACAGCCAAAAGCAACGCCCAAGCAAATGCGCAAAAGTAAACCCAGTCAAACAGGCATCTTGGCCCGCAACAACAATGGTGATGATGGGGGTAATGGAGGAGGAGCTGCCGCATCCACCAAGACGGCAAAGACGGGTGTTGAGCAGCGAAGTAGTCGCTGTGTTATGGCCAGCGAGAAATGCTTAACTGTGCCGTCCAACGGGCACGAGAATGCGGGTGCTTTCAATGGAATTGAAATATATCTTGGCCTGATCGGTTGGCGTAAAAAATGTTTGTACACATTGCTTTTGCTACTAATGCTTCTGATTATTACAAACTTGGTGCTGACTCTGTGGATACTCAAAGTGATGGAGTTTTCAACGGTAAGTGCACACGCAAACTGTATAGGCTTCATATTGTAAATACCCTGACCCATGACCTTTGCAGGAGGGCATGGGTCAACTGAAAATAGTTCCCGGTGGCATCCAACTCACAGGTCAGGCGGTTATTATGGACTTGCTACGCGCATCCACAATACGCTCGCGGCATGGACAGCCGATATCGATAGGTGAGTGCGAGCGATTGCTCTGCTTAAATATTTCATTTTTCCACATGTTAATACGGATACACCTCAACGAATTTGCACACTTAGCTTGCATATTGGCGAATGAATGCGAACTGATGAGTAGGCGGGCGGACAGCAGGTCGTTTGTAGGTGCATTATTCAAGTATTATTCATTTTTTAAATCATTTAAGAAATATATAAAAAAAAACGTGAATGTTAAATCAAAAGTAGAGAAGCATTGTTACTTAGTTGAATCGCTTGATGCCACTTGTAGTCCTCCATTACATTTTCTTAAAGGTAACTGCCCTAATGTTGAGCCTGGCCAGGACAAATGTGTGCCCTTGTCACTCGGGTCATAAATCAGAAGATACACAGATAGGAAAAAACATGGAAAACCATGCCAAAGTCGAATTCGTTCAGCGTACGTTCATACTTATCCATACATGTATGTAGATGTGCACACATATGTAGGTATGTACATACTTACACACGATGTATAGAAATGGAGAAGATGTGATGGTATCTAATCAAATGAGATCGGACCTGCTACAGCTTCGCATCGTGCCGCTGAACAGACATGCGATGCACAATTACAGATAGAGATAATCTACATATGTGAGATCCGTAGCTCGACTGAGGAAAACAGATGAGGGGGAAAGTCACGGTCATCTATGAAAAACAAACTTGTGTTTTGGTATGTGCAGGCACACCTACGTTGTTAAACGCCACTCTGCAATAAGTGCCAGCCAGCCTTACGTTCAGAGGAATTGTATTGGCCATAACCAGAGAAACACTTTTTTCAGTTCACGCCAAACAGTGAGTGGATGCGTTCTCAATTATACCCTGCGGATTGTCGAAAAAACAAACAAAATATATCGCTTAACAAACGAACAAAAAACTAATTTGTTGATCATCTTTGATTAGTTCGCTTGAAGAACAAGTTTTTATTTTGATCCTATTTAAAATCGGTTGTAGTAAGTTTAAGATAACACGCTAACGGAACGGAACTAAGGTCTATATTTGTATATATATTTATGAGAATGTATATGCAGGTATTAAATTAATCTGTAGGAATATGGCCATTGTTTTAATTCTTTATATTTTCAGTTTAATTTGATTTCAAAATCGACTTTGAAATACGAATCAAAAATACTGCTATCAAAGCGAATAACTTAATGGTAAAATAATATAATATTTTATTTTGTCTTGCAACATTCTCTTTACCGTTTCTGTCGTCACCATCAGAATCCTCACGTAATTTTTCCATCAATACACGTGACTCAAACGGTGTGCTCGAAAATCATTTATTCTTGGGGCATGATAAGTTTGAATGTCTGTCAGCGGGATTTCGCATCAACGATACCACCGGACGAAATTTATTTTCTGTAAATCGAAATGAAGTCACTATCGGCGCGCACACGCTGCGCATCGAAGGCGAGGGTGGCGCCATCTTCCGCGAGTCCATACAAACGCCGCATGTGCGTGCTGAGCCGGGCCGAGAGTTAAGGTAAGTGTTGAAGGCTTATTTGGTTATGGGTATGTATGTATGTGTGTGGGATTTTACTATAATAGCTTAAAGAGCAAATATAATGATAATATAATGTATTTAGTAATTTCTTAACGTTATATTGCTTATCACGTCGCTTACCTCACTCTCTAAACCTATTCCTAACTGAGACTGCTCTCCTCGTTATTATCGCGTTGATTCTTTGCTCGTCGTTGTTGTCTACGTCCATCGTTATTGTTGCAATTGGCCTCGCAACACACAAGGCAGATCAGTAATAATTACACCAGTCATTAACAAGAAGTGAGATGGCTTTACATATATAACTAAATCTAATAGACCAATTTATCCGGATTGAGATAGCTTATTACCGCTTCAATCGGACTAGCTGAAATGAATTCAAAAATCACCAAATTATTGGAAAGCTACACCAAATTATTCACAGTGTTGCAATTTAACACAGCTATATAGTTAGTGGAAACCTTGTTACACATATTTATGCTTGTGTCTCGCATACAAAATACACTGCGCTACTGAGTTTGTCAACGCTACCATCGCTCTTACGGCGACAACAAGAACAACGACACCAATAGTCCAAACACAAAAGGCTGACACTCGCGAGGTGTTGGTAGGTAGCTTGCTGGCTTGGGTGCAAAAATATTTACACATGGTCGTACAGCACGAATGCATATGTGCATATATGTGTGTGCAATGTGAGTGTACTCATACGTATTCATTTGAAGAGCCGCAATAAGCATATGTGAGGGGATCGCCATTGCCATTGAAACGGCATCAGTGGCGACGAGTGGATTGAAAAACGTTTCAGGGCATTCATAGTTTTTTGTTTTTGCAGGAAATCTACATTGGGATATTTTGGAGATAACTCGCTTTCTCGCTATTCAATGACCAGACCATATGCTTGGCTTGTGGTTGTAACTGTTGTATGGACCATTAACAACACAGCAATGCTTGTAATAAAGATTACGTTGGTAAATTTGCTGATGACCGCTTCGTTTTTTCAAGAACATATATCAAATTGTCTGTTACATTAAAATATTATTATTTGACTTATACAGGAAGTCTGAATTATAGCTAGCTTCACGCTGTTCTTATTTGTTTGACAATCTTTTTTAAAATGTTGGAATACATACGTTACGAACCAAGAAGAACAAAGAACAAAGAGTATAATGAATATATGCAAAGTATGTAACGGCCAGAAGGAAGCATCTCCGACCCCATAAAGTATTTATATTCTTGATCAAGATCAATAGCTGATCTAGCTATGTCCGTCCATCTGTATGAACAAATGGATATCAGTCCTATAAAACCATAAGAGTTTTCGTATTCCTCGCGGTTATCAGAGTATTTTATTTCATGAATCCGCTGTTTCGTGAATATCAATACAAATCGATTATAAGAGCCGCATTTCCTGTAGACATAATATACCTTGATATATTTTTGATTCTTACATGTTTTAGTATCTTTAACTTGTTGTGCCCATTGCAGGCTAGAGTCGCCTACACGTCAATTAGAAGTAATGGCCTCCAAAGATATAAATTTGCAATCACGAGCCGGCGGCATTGAATTGCTAGCTCTGGAGGACGTTAAGTTACGGGCAATTGATGGCAGCGTAAGTATGAAAATTAGCAAATATCTATTGAGACAAATTATTAGTCTCAATACCAGTCTAAACAAACAACAAATTGCAAATGGTTTTTCCTCAAATTTTGATTGAATAGCTACGTTTGGAGTCCTCAAAAATACTAATGCCCAATTTGCGCACGGCACAGCCACCAATTCTCGGCTCTGGCCAGAGTCGAGATCACATGCATCGAGTCTTCCAGTTGTGTGCTTGCTTCAATGGAAAGCTGTTTCTTGCAGCACCACATTCAATCTGCGCCGGTGACGATTCAACGGTTTGCAGATGATTGGTTAAGCTGCAAATACTAAATTTGTGAGAGTAGAAAAATGCAGTGCAAAGCTCGAAAACAAGAATTAAATCCACTGGTACTGCAAAAAAATAAAAATAAAAACACATACATTCAAAATAAATAAATTTCAAGCATATAAATTAGCATCGAGAAATCCACTTATATAACCATGAACATACTGATATGCAAATATTTATAGCGAATTGGATATACTTACATGAGTACATACATAAGTGTGCAAGCAAAATTCATCATAATTGCTGTTAACATGTTTTGTGTAATGTACAACATTTACTCATTCTTAAATACACACATATATACTGTACATACAAATAAATATTAAAGTTTATATAAATATGTACACACATAACCACATAAATGCATACATACGTACGTACTTGCATGTAATTGTCTGTTTGGCAATATAACTATTCAAGCGATAAATATTTTACATACATATACAACGACACGAACATAAAATAGATTTGTATAAAATGTGGACTCAGAGGCCTATTATAATTGTTTAAGTTCAAATTCATATACACTAAATTTTGAATATATTTATATGCAAATTAAATTCAGTAAATGACCTATACAAAAAATGTTTCCGTTGAAAGTATCAAATATATATAAATTAGATTCATATACAATTATAGAGAGAATCTAAAATATGCTAATTGTAGCACGAATGTCTATAAGTTAAACAAACTAAAACAATGCGTTTTTGATTCTATGAAAGCAGCTAATGATTCCGATATTTTATTAATCGAATTGCAATCAAGCTAAAATATACAAATGAATACTGGATGACAACTCGAGAACAAAATCAAGAGCTTCTTGCACTTTGTGGATATGCGTTGAAAGTGGCAACATATGAAATCTATAAATTAGTAAGAGTTAAGAGTATATATCAATTAGTAATTAGTAATTAGAGGTAAGGTCTAACGTATAGTCACATTTTAAGATTATTTTCGGTGCAGGAACCATCATGAGCCCAATTATAATTAAGAATGTGCCTCTTTTCGACAAACAGGACCAGAGTTAAAGATTTCATTTTCTATATGTGTAACCATGCATCTTGTCATTACAGCGCAACCCAGCTTATCCCCATCGTGTGAAAGTATTTACAGCGAATATATCCCAAGTATTGATATTGAAGGGGTCCTAGAAATTTAAAAAAGCATTGTCCTGATTTAATTAATTTATTTATAATATTCGATTTTTCAACATCCATCAATCAGATCGATAAGATAAAAATTATTTGCGATATATCGTTGTCGTCCAACAATCTGAGCGATATACATGTATTACATATATATATATGAACATAAATAATCACATGTAGTAGTGCTTAATAAGTACATATATGAATGTAATCATTTAAAAAAGGCTTACATAGTTAAGTACATGATAACTAAGCCAAAAATTATTAATAAATGCATATAAAAAAAATAAAAAATGCTAACAATAAATAATGAAAACCTAATATTAATCACAATACGAAGACAATGAAATATCATCCAATGAACTATAAGAGCTATTTATGTAGGAATACGAATATGGATAGGGTGTTGAATTATTGCCGTTATATATATGCATATATAAATATGCCACTAGAGTACATAAAACATTTTAAACAAAACTGCTTTTAAATGGGAGTTTTCGAGTATATTTATAATATTCTTTGTTAGAAAGTAGATGGATTTTTTTTTTTTTGCACAATAAGTTTATATACATACATATATACATATATAAATATATGAATATGGAAACCATATCAGCAATATACATTTATATATATATATATAAATAAATGCATTATAACAAACAACAAATAAAATATATATAAATTAGAAAACAAGTTAACGAAAAAACAAGTCAAAATGTGTGCTACTGGCTCCTGCAATTGGCTGGACGAGCAGTTTTTTTATTCGACGACAAGGATTTTGCGCACTTTTTACAGCAAAGCACTCAAAGGCTATGCAGGCACCGAGGCTATGACTCAAGCCCAAGCCGAGCGGTTCGTTGGTTAACGCCTTCTAGCACCACTTCAATTGAATTCAATGGCATTTGAAGTGCTTTGTGGGTGCGTCTAAGCGAAAGCATCGGTGGAATCGTCGCTCTATGCTCGTGCGAAAAATAATTTGTGGGAGTTGCCGACTAGGATCCGAAGGCAAACACAACGTCCACGACATTCGTTCGTTCGTTTTAGAGGTTTTTGAGCGCAAATTGAGTTATTTTTTGAGCTGATTTTCTATCGCTGGGAAATTCTGAGTTGCTGTAAGCTTGGAAGACTGTTGGAAAAAGCTCTGTGAACATCGAAGGTACTGGCATGCTAACTGGCAAGTTGTTCTAATGCTAAATACAAGAACCTCCTCTAAGAACTAATATTCGAACTTTTCAGCAATTGCCTAAATATTAATTGTTCTCTGATTGATTATTATAAAATCTCAAAACGGCTTGTACCATTTATATTTCTTTAAAAAATGAATCGATGCAATGCAACTGATCTGGGAAACTAATACTACGAAGGCCGTAAGTAAATATATAAAAGATAGATGGGAAGTTTATCAATATTTTAATGAGCTTACTTTCAATAATTGTTCGCGTAAGAAATAAGTGCGTTTTTAAGATCCACTGGAAGGCAAAAGTCAAAGGGAAGGTCATTTATTTATTCCCATTAAATGTAATATACTTTTTATATTTTATATCAAAGCTAAATTTGGTAAGTAGAACTTATACTGTATGAAATTTATTATGTAATAGCCAAACTATGATCGTTCACTCGTCGACAACAATTGCTGTTACATCGACATATATCACCAAATTATGCAATTATATTTACTTTCGTTAATAAAAACTATAAACTTATCTGGCAAGAAAGACCAACGCTTTTGTGCTTACATAATAATTGTGAATTTTTCGAGATTGTGAAATTATAATTATTTCGCTTCAAACAAGTTTCTTTTTACCTCCCCTCGCACAATCATATGACGAAGTATGACACTTTGCACGTTATGTGTATTTAGTATTCCATTAATATTCTAAAAGCCGCTTTTGTACTTTGCGTCGCATCATTGGCGCAGTTGCATGTCGTTCCCTTTTTATCTACACAGTGAGCAAGTGTACATATGTGTGTGTGTGTATGAGTTTGAGGATGTTGCCTAAAATGTTAAACAAGCAAGTAGTAATCGCATAAAATTTTCTAATTACCTTACCAGCACAACCTTCCACAGAATCAGCTATGCAAACTTTTCACTGCGACGCCTAGTGCCTGTTGTTGGTGTACACTCAGAAAAAAAGATGTCTACTTTTTTTTCTATATGTGTACATTGAAGAATTCTTATATTAGCTTTTTAGTTACTTGTATTAATACTACACAAACACTTTACATAATTTATAAAATTCATATACTAGACTTGAAATAACTTACTATTTCACGGGAATTGTTGGTTCGCAAATATTAATAAAAATAAAAAAAAATTTAAAAAAGATTTGTTTGTAATAATTAGGAGTTATTTCCAAAAACTAAAAACTCGATTTCATATGGAGATATTAATTTTAGAGCGATTTACTAAAATTTAGGTAGATTTTTTTTCTGGGTGTAGTGGGTCAGAGCCAGGGACTAGGACTGTCACTGGGGGGCTTGGGTCTGCTCTTTTCCTACTATATCAGCTAACATGGGTGGCGTGACCTATGCGTGTGCGTACATGGATATCAAGTAGTTAAAATTTAAACACATAACTCAGCCGTAAGTGTCGCTTGTCTTAAAATTTAAATGAAAACACCTCAAAACAACACATGGCACAGGCCATAAATTTTTTAAGCAGCCCAGCATCCGCCGGGGCAGTTACCAAGTCAGTGTGCAAGTCAGGCAAGGAACACTCGTTAACAATGTGGCGCTCCGGCGTAACAGTTAGCTAACGGTTTCCCCAAAAGTGTGTAAACTTGCACCAAACTGACAAATTAAGTATGCATGAAAGCGGCTGCCACACACCGTTGCAGTTAATAGGATTTAGCTGTAACATGGAATTAAATTAATTGTTGCATTTGTTTACAAAATACCCATGTCTTCTTGTTGTTATTGTTGATATTGTTGCTTCAATAAGGACACGCTATACAAACACACATTCCAGTACGCATGATGCCTGCAATACGTTCCAAAGGTGGCAGTATGCGTGTACCTTTATGTACACTAATAGACATACATATACACATATATATGTACTCAAGCTTGTGGGTGCACTTGTTAGTCACTACCTTAACCAACTTTTGAGTGGGAAATTACACAAAACAGTTTTATGTTGTCGACCGTTTGAGGGGCACGCTACTAGCTATAAATATTTCTTAGTCTCAGTGCCGTTGATCATCCGGTGATGCTCAGGAAAATATTCTAATATTTAGGTAGTGCAATTTTGGGAGATGGGAGTGTTCAAGCATACATAGATACTGGTTTGCCGCCTATATGCCAACAGCACGTATACGTAATGCATTTATTAAGTTATTAAATTGCACAAACGCGGCTACGGCCGACATCTAAACGGCTATGAATATGCATGATAGTGTGAGTACTTGTGCTGTTTTGCCATTTTACAGTGGTCGTAGTAAAGCGAGTATGCACTTACGTGGCTTTAATTTATTCACATGCAAACAGACAATGTAGTTAGGCGCTCAAGTAAACGATGTGCTCTTTCCTTCAAATACGTCTGTATGTAAATGTACATACATACATACATACATACATACATACATACATACATACATACATGCATACATACATACATACATACATACATACATGGATACATACATACATACATGCATGCATACATACATACATACATACATACATGCATACGAACCTTGAGTGTGGGCAGCCCCTTGGCGTATGCAACACTATTGCGTTATGCGTACAGAAATGCATCGCAATGGCATCATCGACAAAAAAGAATGGAAAACAAGTGAGAGTGCTGTAGTCGAGTGAGCTCGACTACGATATACCTTGAACGCAGTTGTTAAATATATTTTTGTTTTGTTGGGAAATTTCCCTCTAAAAACACGTGCATATACATAAATACATATGTACAGGCAATCGTAGGTAACGGGGCTCTGCAGAATACACACATAAACATATTGACGCTCGCGTCGATTATCATGCCATCTCTTTCTCACACACGCGCTCGCATATTGATGCATACAGAAAATGCTTGCGACTGCTGATAGATAAAATATCAGAATTGAATAGAAATATAATATATTTTCGACCATAACTTGAGTGTTTCTTAACCGATCTTGATAAAATTTTGGTAGTTGATCAATAATATTTGATGTGTTGATTAGAAGATTCTGCCTTCAAAATTGTAGCATCTATTGCTATCGAAAATTTATATATATCAATAACCGAAAAACGGAGGCAGTTATCGATAAAATAACGCAAACTTGATCTGCGCCTGGTATACGAGAACCTATATTCCATTTGAAATTTCTAGCTCTTATAGTCTATGAGATCTGCGTGTTCATACAGACAGACGGACGGACGGACGGACGGATAAACGGGCATAGCTATATCGACTCGGCTGTTGACCCTGATCAAGAATATATATATTTTATGGGGTCGGAGATGCTTCCTTCTGCCTGTTACATACATTTGCACAAAACTATTATACCCTTTTTACCCATTCTTAATGGGTTCAGGGTATAAAAATGGAAGCAGAAGAACTACTCGGTGCCTGTCGTAGTCATTGCTGGTGTCAGTGTGGGTGTCAGAATGAGAGCTTCCATCAACCGTGTGTCTTATCGGTACCAGAATTTCAGTTTCAGGCTGCCTGCGTGAGTGTGTGTTTGTATTGGGGGGGGGGTGGCGGTCACCAGCAACTAAACGAATTTATGTCGTAATGAATGTCGGTTGCCGCATATCACGGTACATATCTGCGGTTTATGCCCACATCGGCACTTCTTTCGCCGAGTCTTCGACTTGAGCTGCCTGCTGTTTGCTACTTCTATAGTCTGCTGTCTGATTAAAGTCAGACATTATTTTTTCTGGCAATTCGGTAAATTCGAATAGTTATTCGTAACATTTTTGTGGCGTAGTGCGTCTGATGAAAAATTGTACGTATTTTTCACAGTCTGCTTATCGGTTTCGAACAGAGTTCAAAAAGAGTTCATACCCTCGCACCCTTGCGGCAGATAACCCTTCATCATGCTAAACAAGCTGAACACAAAACTGAGCCAGTGGCGGGCCCGTGGGTATACTAACTACAATTTGCTGCTTAAATTACGAGCTGTTCACTTTGTGAGTGCCGCGCTTAACTGTTTCCTCTTGTTTTAACTCATTGCTGTCGCTGTCGCTGTTGCTGTCCTTGCCCCACCTCCGTCCGCAACTCCGCCCTTTTGCCACCTGACTGCCACTTTTTGTGCGCTTTTTACGAGCTGTTGCCGGTGCCCGCTGTGCGCGAGTGCGTGTTAACAGGCAATTAAATCCGAATTACATTTTTGTTCCTTTCTGCATGCCACTTGCTCTATGTATCCATCTATATGTATGTGCATGTGTGTCTGTGTGTGTGTATGTATGTGTGCGTGTGAATGGGTTGCCTTTCAAAAGTCAAACGGCAGGTGTGCCGAGAGTCCTGCCGCATAGCACGATTTGTTCCCAAATAGCAGCGATAAGACGTGCAAAAGTTCAAGAAGCCAACACAGCCACATCAGCTGTTCCCCTATCCCTCTCCCTGTCTTTGCGACCATTTGCACGTGCTAATTAAAGATAATTTTTAATTGCTGCCGTCAAATGAAGATTTATGTGCAAAGTATTAACTAATCGAACGGAGCTCCACTACTATTTGGCTTTAATTGAATTGAACCACAAAAAGGTCAAATAACTTTCAATATTTAGACGTTACGACGGGGTGAGTGAAAGGTTAACCGATAGCATTTGCATCATAATGTCAAAGGCATGAAAGGCCACGAACCGCAGAAAGTTAACCCAATTGAATTTGGGCAGCTAGAATCACAATAAAAACTTATAAAGCAAATAAAAATATATATATTCAAGTTTATGTCGGCACTAAGTACACAGAAAGAAATGCTTTATATATTCATCTATTCATATTGTCTTTCCACAAAAATCAAATTGTTTGCCAAAAAAAAAAGAACAACAAACTTAAGCTCTTTCCTTTCGCAAATGAGGAACAACTAATGATGTCAAGTGTGATTTTTTAACTTATATTATAAGATAAAATATCAAACGCCTACGTTTGGTCAGATGCCAAATGCAGTGTAGGATCTGTAGCTATACTTACGTTTATTGTAAAGACTTGTGGATTTCCATACCTTTGAGTACACTGTACATGAGTGAAATGTACTTGCCGCGGCGTAAACTCAGTACAGCACCATGTCATTACTAAACGCAAATGAAGCCATTTCACATAATACACACACTCATCGAAATAAGTAAGGGGAGGGCAGGACCCAACTTAATCCTTTTGTGTACAAACATACGCTCCATAGCACTGAGGCCCGGTCCGCGCTGAGCTAACCGTTTCGGCTGATGGTGTGAAAATGTGTGTGGCAAACGGAAATCAAATGGAAAACTCATGCATTGCACCAAAAAAACACTTTTCCGAACGCATTTCTATTGTCAGCGGTACTTTTTGGTGGGTAGCTCTGTGGGCAGAAACTTTGCTGTGACACTGTGACCGTGTGCTGCGAATACGCGCCTTTTGTTTGCTGGCATTGTGCTCATAGTTTTTGCCGTTCTTCCACTATGAGCTAGTGCTAGGGGCCTTTTTTTATTCTTATTTTTATTTATGTATGTATTTTATTTTTGAGCAGCACAATCTGAGTGAGCCCGCAACCAACACCGTTCACTTCATTTGCTTATGCGGAAGAGTCAAGGAGTACTTCACATTGCTAGCGGCGGCGGCTGCTATTGTTACTGCTGCTGCTGCGGCTACGGTGGTTGCTGCTGCTGTTGTCGTTGCTGCTGCTGCTGCTGGTGCTGCTGCTGACGCTGCTGTTGCTGCTACTGCTGAGGCTACTGGCAGTAGTGAAAGGACCAACTTTTGTCGCTTGGTAATGATGGCATTTTGGCATTGTTGTTATTTCTGTTGATGTTGTTGTTAAAGTTTTGCACACAAGTTTAAACAAAGCAGCCGCCAGCCACATAAACAGTCGACAGGCGCAGCGTTGTTAGGTCAAACAACAACAGTAAGAGCAGATGCAGGAGAAGCTGCCACTGAGTTGATGCCACCTACTGGTTCTCATTGAGGCCGGCCCCAGTGTTGGCACCCACAAAAATAGCGGCGCCTGTCAAACTCAGCTCTGGCTGTGGAAACTATTTGTTGCAGCAACACCAGACCATTGCTCTTGGCAATTTGTTTGTCGAATAATTAATTTTTTTCAGCGACATTAGCTATAGTAAGTATGCACACTTCATATACAAATATAACTGCCGAGCGTCCATCTACATCATAGTTAGCTTTGATTTGTTTCATCTGCTATGAGCTATTTCCGGTCAAAGGTATGGCGAAGTAAATACTTGCTGGAAATGGACAATACGCATTAGATAATGGCATACCATTTATTTAATTGGAATATTTATTTGAATATTATCTATTTACCTTGACACAATATATGAAGTATGTGACTACTAACATATATATGTACGTACGTGTGTATCTGCGTATATCTGTCTGAATGTTCGTATATGGGTCTGTATGTGTTTTGTTTTATCAAGCGTGAACTTGTATTACACGCTGTATGTGCGTTACTGATACTACTCACTAAATTGAAATCATAACATTAAGTCTCATTAATTTGGCAGCCTCATTAAATGCTCACTTTCCACGGCTGACATCATCTTGGGGTTCTAATCAGCTTACGATGTGTCCACATTATTGTCGCATATCGCATATACACTATCAGCATCAGTGACCATGCTTCTGCAGGCACTCGCAAAACAGAAAATGGGAACTGGGCAATGGGGAAAAGTAAACTATTTGCCATGCAAACATTAACTGTGCTTCTCTCCCATGGCTTTACGCCCAGCTGGCCCTAAGTTCACTTTATGCATACACTACTTTCGTTGACCAAATGCAGCGAGAAACTCCGGGCGCACACTTTTATTATTAGGTCACAAGTGGACGATGGTAAAAGTGAAAAAAATTAAAAACGTTCTGATACTCGAAAATGTATATTTATACGCTCCTTTTTGCTCACCTTATGACTTAATTACCGCTTCTCTTAAGTACAGTACTTGAAAACAAAATGGAATTATTTAACTTTAATTTCGTATAGCAATCAAATGTGGTTAGAACTATTTATTTGGCTATTAGCTGATCGAGACTCCGCTTCCAAAAACAAATATTAGAATTAAATTCATTAATATTTGTATAACAGTATGTCTCCGTTCTAGCATCGGTGAACCGAATCATCGAAAGATTCTCAATTAGTTTTTAGATATTCACTTCTCTTCAGCCAATGGCTCATATTAACATTGTTAGTCGTTGTTTTTTTATCTGTTATCGCTCTGCTTCAGTACATTTGGTTTTATGAACTCGAACTCCTTTGCATGACACGGACGTGTTAGCTTAAAGACAAGTCAAATTTACTGGCACGCTTAATTACTGTTCACGTTCTCATTCTTGTTCGCGTTCTTGTGCCATTTGCTCTAAACCGAGGCGTCGGCCAGAGACCGTGCCGTGACGTCATTAAGCTTCAATTAAAATAGCTAAGGTTTGCATGGGGATTTTTAATTAAAATTCACTTTGTAAATTATGCGTTAAAGGATTTACGCAGTGCGTGTCCTAGCCGATGTTGTTGTTGTTTTTATTGATGTTTATTGCAACAAAAAATCTAAACGAATTTTAATTCCAACTGTCCCTTAACATTTTGTCCATGTCATCAGAACATACCCGAAAATTGTTTGTCTTACGCAAAATACATTGTCGCTATTTTCTACAACAACAATAATCAAATATTATAAATATTGAAAATCATTCTTTGGATTATTTTTATTAAAAACTGCTTCTTTGCTTACTTTTGTTATTTAGGTAATGTACACATCATGGTTTCCTTAATATGCACTGGTCATCAGTTGACACGCCAAGATGAGATAAATTTGTATTTCTGTTGGACATGAAAGGATTTAAGCCTCTTCAATTGATATGCAAATATTTGACCCTTAGACCTAACCGAATTTGTTATAAAACTTACAAATATACATATAACAAGTATTTTTTTGATTTCGAACTCGACTGTTATCGCCACAAAAAAGATCTTGTGCAAGGCGTTCACATGCCTGACAAACTTGACATTTAACAAACATGTTAAATTCATTGACAGCGAATAAAAATGTCAGTGGGATGCCAACAAATACTCGAGCCAAATAAATAAAGCGAATGTGAGCAAACATTTGGCTGGGTGTCCATTTTTTACGAGCCGCAAATAAAACAACTACACGCAAAAGAAAAACATGGCACAAGCAAACAAACCAAAAGCAATCCAAGCCAAACAACACAAGCACGAACCACACACTTGACAGGACGCCGAGGAATATAATGAAAAGACACATAGAGCATAGAGGTGGCCCGGGACATAGACTGGAGCTGGGGGCTGGCATTGCGATTGGGGTTGGGGTTGGGAGTTAAGTGGGGTTTTGGGGGAAAGAAATCGAACAACAAAAGGTAGAGTATGGAATGGCAGGCAGTTATGCGTGTGGTTCGGGGTGGTGGCAACTAAGTGAATTTGGTATGTGGGAGGTGCGGTCTTTGAGCGCATATTGAATCGTATGAGCACATTATCTACGTGCTTACAGCCCAATTTGATACCCCAACGATTGCCCAGCTCCATTCCCAGCCATCCCATCTTTGACCGTGCCCTCTTTTTGTTTATTTCTTCTTCTTATTTTTTATTTTTATGTTATGTTTTGTTTTGAAAGATTTGTTGGCTTTTAGTTTGGCGGGTTCACAGCTCGACGCCAATTGACATTGATGTTGCCGCAAACGCAAACACAACGGCATCCACATCCCACATGCCATGTGGCACATCCCCCACATACATTGTCATTGCCCTCTTTCGATTTCCGTTCGATGTGTACGTAGGAGCGAACTTATATCCTGTGAGCTTAGTCTCTTATTGCCATGCCCAAGAAACACGCAAAACCATGCCAATGTCTGCATTGCGTTTTTATGTTATGTTTACTGGCTTTCTTACGACTTCCGAGGTAGCCCTAATAACTGATGATTGTGCGATTTCCCCCAAATCGACATGTTGTGGTGGACTGCCGTCAGTCAGTGGGACCGCCTCTTTTCTCCCCAACCACAGCTGTCAGCGTTTCTGTTGGCATTGACCCCCTGGAGACCTTTTCGTACACCTCATAAATGTCTTTCAATCATAATGTTTCAATAAGTCAAAATCGATTACGAACTTCATATGAAATTTATTGCACTTTCGCAAATATGACATTGGCTGTTTCTGTATAACGTGCGCCTTCATGGGCGGGCTCTGCATGCATATATGTATGTGCTCTGTGTGTTCTCCTATATATACGTATACTCATATGTGAATGAAAGATTGTGAGTAACCACGCTGTAGCTGCGTATTAGCCACATTTTTTGGATTGTTCACTTTGGTGTCATAGCGTCGGGTGTCTAAGGGCAATGTGCCCATAAAAGAAATAACTAAACAGCCGAAGTACTTAAATATTTAGTAAATTGATTGACAGAGCCACCATTCAGCCGTCGGTCTGCCGACCCTTTCATTAAACATTAGCTGCCAAAGACACGAGTCCGCAGATATTAAATTCCGTAACACTGCAATCAACTATCTTACGTAAATCTTTAAGAAATCAGAACAGCCTTATCTCTCTGCATCTGATGTTACGGCCAATGTGTAGATCAATGTCAGCAGAAGCATTCAAACTAGATACATACATACATATACGTATGTAAATATATGCTGACATCATTGCAATTAAAGTGCCGACTGGCTTCCGCTTGGATGCATTATCACGCATATCTCACTAAGCAGTTGTGGGCAATGACTCAATAACCTAACCAATCACCAACAGCGCATGACAAAACGGTATTTCATGGGTTGATTAGCGCCCTAGTCAGTCAAGCGTGTAGTCGTCGGATGCTGTCCAGCAAAAATGCAGAAGAATGACCAAATAATTTACTACTAAAGCTCCAACCAAAAAAATGGAGTTCATGGATGTGTACACAAATTAATATGTTCATGTGTGCAAACATATGCTACTCCTCTCACTTTACAGTTTTTATGCATATAGTTATGTAATGCCACACGAAAATAAAGCGCACATCTTTTGTGTAGTTTGTAATTTGCATTTTTCCATAAACATTTGCACGGTGCAGTGACTGTGAGCCAAGTGCGCCTTGCCACTTTTCATTTCGTTTCTTTTCGGGGGTTTCTTTACTTTACTTCTGGTTTGCGCAAAAAAGCAACGCTTAATCAAAATCACACGCGACGTTGCATCGCAATGCGCGAGCAGCAACAATGGATCACAAAGTGGAGCGTTCAGCGGCCAAGGCGGCTTAGCGCTTAAAGAACCAGAACCAGTAGCAGTACCAGAACCAACACCAACACCTGAACCCGAAGCAGAAACAGCAAGAGCAAGAGGAAAAGTAACAGCACCTGGCACGAGGCACTCATTATTTTGAAATTTTCAGCGCGCATTTCAGTGACTTCCGTTTCCGGTGGCAATAGTAGAGCGGGTGTGCCACCCGCAAAAGAATTAAAGGCAAAGAAATACTAGACTAAGGCTGAAAAGGCCCGCTGGCAGTTATAAATTATAATTTGGCGACGGCAGCTATAGCAGCGACAACAGCTGCGGCACCCCAGGTGCGTATCACCTGCTGTTTTCCCTAATGAACGCGACAATCCGTATACGCTATGGATGCTTACCATAAGCCCAGGTTTTTAGCGTGCCAAAAGTGCTAATCAGGTGAAGAGCCCGGCTCCACCAGAATAATAGGCAATAATCAAGATAAATATAGCTGCTTCTACAGAGCGAGTAGTATTTGAGAAAATTAAAGGATTTTTCATCCCACTTAGTGCTCGTACACTCATAAAAATTTTAGTAAGTCGCCATACTTTTAACGCCAAAGGTTCCTCATCTTATTATTTAAAAAGTACATTTCTAAAATTTATGGTTGTAGATTTCTAAAAACCATAGGTTGCATTTCTAAATCTCAAAGTGGATTATTTGAAAATTTAGAAAAAAGTACCTTTAATTTTCAGAATATTTTCTACGAGCTTACATTAAAGAATTGTTATATTAGCTTTTTTGTTACTTATACTTTTATTAAATATTCGTATTTTCAGACTACAAATATGTCCAAATATTTTACATAGTTTACAAAGTGCATATAGTTGACTTGAAACCCGCTAGTTGAGTGACTTTATTCTAGCCTACTCGGCCTCTGAGGAAGACGGCAGCTAAACTGTAATATAAAAAGCTGAGCCAGTACATTTCATTACCTGTTTCTGAATTTTACTAAGCTTGCTATAATTTTGATCGATTTTTTTCTGAGTGTATAACAAGCGCACCCAATTAAGCAAAATACTTACTTGTCTATTTGCCGTTTATTTTGCTTTCATTTTTGAAAAACTGTGATCTAGGCATCTCAACCGAATAGCTGAGTACCCAAAAATATTCCACTCAGCTCGCGGCCCATCACATTTCGACTATTACTGTCTTAAACATAAACCTATTCTAACTACTCAACGAGGCAGGGAAATACTTCATGTTCACTGATGTCAGCAGCCACCACAACAAATTTACTGTCAATCTTAGTCAGCTTTTGACATTTCATTTTATTATTTGTGGTCGCCGATAAGGCCACAACGGTGACTCAGCAAGGTAAAAGGATAAGACCCGAAAAAGAGTAATGCTAATGAGTGGACATTGAAGTCAACCGATTTGCCTGTAACAATTAAAAGCAGAGCTTGCTCTTGTATTTACCAGCTTCAGTATGCTTGCATCGGCCAATTTTTAAGTCATTTTAAGCGGCCGTCCAGCTTTTTGTGACCTTTTATATTTTAATTAATGCTTGCCAACCAAAACCGGCTCTACTGAATGATGTGATGTAATGTGCCTCCGGTTGCATCTGTATAATTTTAATATTATGTTGCAGCTAGTTGCAGGTAATTGATATAGAAATAAACATATGCAAAAACGTTATTTACAAAACAAACGCTCATACGTATTTTTCACACTGCACATCGAGTTACGTAATTTATGGCCTGTCAACCAAAGCTAAAAACCACAATGAGCATCAGTAAAGGGACAAACGAAGTATGACATTGCTTTGGCAGGTGATGCAAAAAGCCAGGTGCAAAAAATATTAAAATGTGTAGAAGGGCTTTCAATGATGGCAAAATGAGCTGAGCGCAAAATTGCCGCAACAAAAACTAGGACAACAACAAACATTGCGGGGGTCACACTTCTGACTGTTAAACTGGACGCCATGTCTATGGGAATGCTGCTTAGCCTCGCAGTGTGTGTGTGTGTGTGTGTCAGTTATGTGTCTGTCCTTGTGTCTGTATCTGTGTGTAGGTTTGCCACTTGCATGGCGACTGGCTTCCGTTTCCTGTTTCGTTGCGCTTTCAACTCGACTCGAATCCTGTTTGCCGTTTAATTAGAGACACGCACACAACAGCAGAGCAGCCTCCTTCCGCTACGTGCACTCCTGTATGTATCTATGTGCTTATCTGTGTGTGCGAGTGTGTATGTGGGTGTGTCTGTGTGTGCCGGTGTGTATAGATAGTGATTGTGAGCGTATAACGATGTGGTAGGTAATCAGAAACTGCTTTTAATTATTCAAGGTTCCATTCTGATGAATGAAGACAACAATAACAAGAACAACAACGATAACAGCAGCCGACGCCAAACTGCGCAATAAAAGCAACAACATCCGCATCCCGTTAAAGAAACTGCCTGCCATCGTTTGTGCTCGGCATTAAAACAACAACAACAACCTGACGTTGGACCAAATGGGATTAAAATTCACTGCTAACAAAAACGCAACGTTGGTGGCATGAATATCGGTTGGTCGGTCAGTGTACACAGTGAACAGATTTATGTATACACATAATACATACAGTCATACATTTGCTTATGTACATAATTCTACGGAAAAAAATATTTATTTTACAAAGATATATACACGCAGAGAAAACCCGTCCCTTAATTCAATTACAACTTCAATTTGCTTCCAACCGTTTTATTTTAAGAAAGGTAAGTACAATTATTTTCTGAATATTCCGAAAAATGTATAAATACTTTTGTGGTTTCGAAGTCAATAGTTATTGTTGAATCAAAGAACAAAAGCTCTTAAATGAAATACAAATACACATTAAAAGCATTTTCGGGTTGAACAAGTAAATATATCAATCTAGATATCCATTTAAGAAGTTAACCTCTCGATATATGATATGTTGATTCAAAGAAATTAAGTGCTTAAAATATAAACTCCAATATGGGATTCCCAATAAACAAGCCTTTGATTTAATAAATATGTATTCAGGATTACAAAAGCTGTTCTTGAAATATGAATTTTGTTCTCTGGCCTCTGGTTTTTATATCCTGAACCCATTAAAAATGGGTAAAAGGGTATAATGGTTTTGTGCAAATGTATGTAACAGGCAGAAGGAAGCATCTCCGATCCCATAAAATATATATATTCTTGATATAGCCATGTCCGTCCGTCCGTCTGTATGAACACGCAGATCTCATAGACTATAAGAGCTTGAGACTTCAAATTTGAAATTTAGGTTCTCGTATACCAGGTTCAGATCAGGTTTGTTTTATTTTATCGATAACTGCCTCCGTTTTTCGATTATAAATATAATATTGAAGGCAGAATCTTCTAATTAATATATAATATGTGTATGCATATTATTGATCAACTGCCCAAATTTCATCAAGATCGAATAAGAAAGACCCAAGTTATTGTCGAAAATATTATCTTTTTTTTTTTGATTGTAAATAGATATACTACATTTATACTACATTCTGCGCGCAATCAGACCAGGCATGGAAGTAGTCACACTAGTAATGGACGCAGTGTGCAAAGAAGCATGGTTAGGACGGCGAAAGTCAAATAGAATCCTGTCAGAATGGTACAAAAGGTACAAAGTATTTTGTCACACTCGCCAAAACCTACAAGGTTGTGTTTTAGTCCAGTTATGCGTTCTCATGTTGGTGGGCTGTTAATGAGGGAAGGAAAACAGCCCAGTTTTAAAAATGAGCATTGTGGAGGCTCTGGCTGCCCACAGGCCTGTCAGCTTTTGTTGTTAATTCTATTTTCTTAAAATGTCCAACTCTTCTTAGCCGCGTCTGGCCACGCAAATATTTGCCATATTAATGAATGCACGGGTAAATGTGTTTACCTTAAGCTGAGACCAGGCCACAGGCGACGTTGAAATCCACAACGACCACGACGACCACGATGACGATGACAAAGTCAATGACAGTGGCAGTGGTGATAGGGTTGGTGCAAGCTATTAATTTTGCAAGAGGCTCGACATTGAAAGGCGATGCTGGAAAATCGATAAAGAGTATTTTAGTCGCTTTAAGTAAAAAATTTGCCGTGTGCAATAAATTTCAAATGTTTGTGTGAAGATCAATTGATTAAAGGCCAGAAGTGCAGAAGTGCTTTTTTGGAAAAAGCAATCATCGGGCATGGGGCTGGTCAAGAAGGAAAAAGAAAGAGAGCAACGACGAGAGTAAGTAATATCAGCATTGAGCATTGAGCATTGAGCGTAGCAGCTGCGTATGAATAACTTTTGCAGAGCTCATTGACCGTAAATTACTGCCGCAAATTTTTGTACACATGAATTTCCACTTAAATCCAATGAAAATGTTGAAACAAATGGCGAGCGAAGGAGGGCTAAAGGAGTAGAAAGCACAGCAAACTGTTTTAAAATGTAAATTTCGTTTTCAAGCCGGCATTAAGGCCAATAAACAGCGTAAATGTGCGCCATTTTATACGAGTAAATGCGCTACGCTCTGCTCTGCAAAGCAACAACGAAAACCAACAACAAATTCTTCTGAACAAGATGATGCATTGAGCATGGAGTTTGACTACAACACGAGGGGGACCAAGAGATGGATGCGGATACGGGGGAACTAGAGCAAGGTAAAGCCAACAGCAACAATAACAGCAAGAGCAAGAGCAAGAGGGTCTAGGGTAGATCCACTGGCACTTATTTTATTCAAGACATTAAGTTAAATTGAATTAAAAACAAATTAATTAGATCCACCATAAAAATGAACAAAATGAGAGTTGCATAAATAAATATGAATTGTGCTTACGGCGTGCAATTTACGAGTAACTTCAATACCCTCTTGAGCGACCTGCCGCTTTGGCCGAGCTTTTCTAAAAGTACCAACCAAAATGGCTCAATTAACAATCCCCTTGTGGGAGTACACAGACACACACACACGCAAGGAAACAACATTCAAGAGCAGTAAGTCTGTTAGGCAGCTAGCACATTAACTTAATCGTAATTAGTCAAGTAATTTGACGGCTTTGACACACCTGCGGCCTGCAGCCAATCAGCTTTGCTGCAAGAATCATCATAGCATCAATCACATGACCATGACACTGCCATACAAGCCTAATTACGCAGTACATCAGCAATCTCCGGCAGAGCCGTCGATAAAAGTGAATAAATAAATAACACTCCATAACAATATTTACACACGCAAATATTCACGACCCAAATAGGAGTTTATATGTATGTGGAGACATATGGGTATACTACAGGTATTCCAAATTGTTGCAGCCTCTTAGAACAATACGAAGTTCATAAGCGGGACCAGGCAAGGCAAGGCAGGAAAATGCACAATAAGTGTAATCCAAAAGTAATTCCACTAATAGGATTCATATAAAGGATAACACGCAATAAATAATGGGAGGAAAATTTTCATTATTGAAAATGCTCAGCACGTACGTATTCAATTACTTGTTGAACTTACCGCTCAGAGCACCATTCCGATTCCCATTCCCAGTCCCAATCGCAATCGCTAGGTCCCCATCCATATCCCTGACACGTGCATACATATATATACCTATGTATGCACACACAGATGTATATAAGTATGTATGAATGCTTTCCCGGCGCTGGCTGTGGCCGTGGCCCTGGCGCATCAGATTGTGATTGCGAACGAAAATCATATTTTCTGTTATTGTGGCAAAATGAGATTATTAAATGGGTTTTGGGTAAAACCCAATAAGACACCGCACGCGGCCAAGCCGAACAGGCGGCAAAAAGTAAACATTGCCACTGAGACAACTGTCTGCCTGCCTGTCTTTCTCTCTGTGTGAAAACGTAATGGGTTGTAACCGTGGTGTGGGCGCGTACGTGATGTGTATACATTGGTCTGCTTCATAGTATCATCAACCTCCCGTTCGAGAGTCGAGACTGTCACCCAGCCAGACGGCCGACAGCCAGCAGTCGACGGTTGACGGTTGACTGTCGCCCGCCCAACCAGAGCTGTGTCAATGATGACTTTTCAAGGTTCATTTGCGAGCCCGCCTTCCGCTCAGCGGCCCAACCACAAAAGCGATCAACTGCCTACACTCATAAAAAATCGCCAAGCATTTTAGTAAATCGACACACTTTTGGTGCCAATGGTTGGTCACCATATTATTCCGAATGTAAATTTTATAAATTTATCATTGTGGCTTTCTAAAAGTAAATTCTAAGTTTCATTTTCGAAAATTGGAAGAAAAAATCAGTCTAATTTCCATGCCGTTGTTGATTTCTATGTGTGTACATTGACGAACTTTAATATATATTTTGCATTTTTACTTTTAAGAAATGTTTTTCTAAATAATACAAAATATTTAAAAAAAAAACAAAACGTAGGACAAGTCTTTCTAATTTTTAGAAACTTTTTTCCCAATATTTAGAAATTATTTCTAAAAAGAAGAAAAACCTCATCTTTTTTAGGACGATTTTACTAAGAATAATGGCGATTTTTTTTGTTGAGTGTAGCCAGCCAGCGTGTATCATATACTGGCAGATACACAACTAGCAACTAGCTACAATGGTACAACAGTTGTCGAAGTTCTTTCTAAGCCCGCCTGTCTGCAGCAATTTGTGCACATTTACTGATACCCCGATACCCCAGTACACATATCCGCAGCTGTATCTGTTGCTTCTACTTATCTAATATCTATATCCATGGCAATTCCTGTTTCTAGAAAAAAAAAATATTCTTTCAAGCGGACCCAGTACGTGTTGTTTGCCTTCTCAATTGTGCCATGATTATGTCTGCTGGAGCACGGTGGAGTCAGTGCCATTGGCAGTGACTGTAGCAGTAGCAGCACTTAGCAGTGTCAGCGGCTGAGTCGAGGCTCCCTCATGTGGCACATTCAATAAATATTTAAGTCGCAGTCATTGGATGTGAGGTTTGGCACGATTGACCTGCCTGCCTGACTGTGCACGAGATGTGCTCTCGCCATACGTCAACCGACACAACCGTCAAACAAGTTAGATTTCAGCCATCGAGAATGATCGAATTGAAAACACCCTTCAGTTTTTGAATGCTGTGCACCAATGTGAATATTTTTAAGTATAACAGTTTTTGTGGTGATATATGTATCGTTTTGAAGGACACTCCGTCTCCCTCAGTTTTAATCTTCACCCATATGAGCTGAATAGATCCCAACTAGTCGTGAAACGGAAACACATAAATAAAATGTGCCTAATGATAATATTTCGAACTCCTGACTAAAATTCAAATATCAGCAGAGTATCTCTTGTCTACAGGGGTATGAAGTCTTCGACGTGTTTAGAAGAGAAGTTGTTTCTTGGTTTTGAGTAGAAATATGCGAATATAACTCAACGTCCGATTATTCAACAATATTCAGTAATTGAACAACGAATACGGTTTGAAAACAATACCTAATATCTTTGAGTGTATTTTTTGGCACCAATAGCACTAACAACTAACTAGCCCCGCATAGCTTGACTGCGATTGTTAATTGCGATGCCCATTGGAGCAGAAGCATTCTCCACGTCGAAGCCCACAGAAACTTACAAATTACACTTCAATTGTTGAGCGACAAGCAAACAAAAAAGACTGCAAAGAGAAAACTGCAAGTTGTGAAAGGATAAGGGAATAAACACAATTTCAAGCAGCGTCGCCAAGCGGAGCGCAGCTTATGCAAATTATTTTGCAATGAGCAACGAACATGACTTTGAGTGTGCGAAATGCGAAAAGCCAGAAGCGAGATGCAAAATGGAAGCTGAGCTGCTGCTGCACAGAAAAAAATAGCCCCAAAGTTTAGTAGGGTTTGCATCCCACTTCAAAGTGGATTTCTCGAAAATTTAGAAAAAATATGTCAAATTTCCAGGGTGGTTTTTTCTATGTGTGTACATAGAAGAATTCTTATATTAACTTTTTTGTATCTCATATTAGTATTTCAATTTATATTTATATTATTATTACACATTAAAATTTTTGGCCTTCACATATACACAAACATTTTACATAGTTTATAAAATTCATATATTTGACTTGAAAGAACTTACTATTTTACGGGATTCTTGGCTCGCGAGATGAGTAACTTTCTTCAAAGCTACTCGGCCTCTGAGACAGCTATTATCAGCATTACTTTTTTCTGAATTTTAGAAAAATAAATTCTAAAAATGTTTTTCTTACTAATAGAAAATATTTCTAAGAAATAGAGAAAATCGCAAAATTTTTAAGATTGTTTAATAGTTTTAAAAATAAGAAAAACTTTTATATGGCGATGTTCATTTTATGACGAATTACCAAAATGTAGTGAATTGTATTCTAAGTGTACTGCTGCTGCTGTTGCCGCCACAACGTTCTGCCGCAATTGCAGTGTAAGTTGCTTGCGCTGAAAATTAAAATTCAAACAACGACTGTGAAGCGTATGGGCAACATTTGCATTTTCAAGCTTCACCTTTGCAGTGGCTTTTGTCACACCTGTGTGGTATTCTGACAGAAGTGTTGCTTGCTTATGGTGGTGGTGGGGGTTGGGGAGGTGGTGGTGTGTGCAACGCGTAGATGGCTACAACAAATACAAACTGCTGATTACAAATGAAAATTGAAAATCTTAAGCACTGCCTTATTGAAATGGCAACGGCAGGCAGGACCATGAACCAGAAGGAACCTCAATCAGGGGGCAAAACTTTATTTCCAGCAGCTGTTCCAATTGTTCAGATTGCTGAGATTGTATCTGCATGCCGTGAGCCGAGTACGCCACGTGTGTTTTCATTTAAAATCAACTGGCATTGTTTTATTTTATTTTGTCGTTCTGCCGCCTCAAGTCACTGCTCTGAAAGCCCGATTTTCCGTCTCCCGTTTGCCATTTAGTGTTTGCCAAGCCCAGATAAAGTCTAAATTATCTAAACTCAAACTGATTCTGTTGCCGCGCATATTAATGAGACAGCGAGATCAAAAGACACCAGCACGACTGCACCAAAACCAACGAAAAGTAATAAAGTTGCGGTTAAATTAAATTGTGCAAATGTATCGATAAAGCTTTATGCACCCAGCCAGCCAGTCAGGACTATGCTTCTGTTTTGAGGGTGTGACCTCAAGTTGGGGATGGCCTTGGTGGCGCGACATCTTGCGATTTATTGAAGTTGAAGTCGAGTGCCAAAACAAAGTTCGTTCAGTTTCATGATGATAATAGCTAACCAATAAATGAATAGTAAACCTTTCATATTGCTGAAATTCTTTCATATTTATCTGATAAGTAATCATATTTGCAGTTAAATTTCAAAGCATAGATTATTCACGTAAGCAAAAGGGTTTGTCCTGACAGACTGACAGATCGATTGATTTTTATAAGTTAAATTTCATTATTTTAATTTTGTATATTATTTTTATTTTTCTATTAAGTTGAATTATTCTATTTGGGAATATGAGTTAGTGAAAATCGAATATATTAACGCTAAGTTTTGCTTGTGTAGTTGGGAATAGGTAATTAAAATCTCTGTGTTGACTGGCAACCGAACTTGTGGTCAAGAGAATTCGTTATTTTTGTTGCATGAAGCCGCACAAAAATAAATACAAGTACATAACTGATTACAATGTTGGCCACAAAACGTATTAACATGTCGGGTACAGGAGTTCTCATGCGAAACACAATTTAGAACCGGGCGACGACGGAGAGCCGGCAGACAGACCACATTCAAAGACAGATGCTAAAATAAGAAAGGCCAAACCAGAAAAAGGCTATGACCAAATCATGAAAAAGACAACTGGCGCAGCGAAACAAACGTTGAAGCAAACAGACAAAACAAATAAGCCAAGCATAAAAGTTTATATTGCGGTCGATGATTCAGTTCTACACAGTCGCAGGCACGTTACGATGAGAAAGTCGACGTCGATGTGCATGGACAAGAAAAGGGAGAGGAACAGGGGGAGTGACAGGCACAGGGACAGGAACAGGGACAGGGCAGAGACATTGTGGTTGCCTTCGGCTCGACCTCTTAGTGACGTTGGGTCCTAGACGAGGAGGGAAAAAGGCTCTGGGTCGGTTATGGCACAGCTGCAGCAGCGCCATTCAAAAATTTTGACATTTTGTTCTGGGAGGTCCATGTGGCTGGCCTGAGTCTGCAACGGTTCCTGCTGATGTTGATGCGTGTTTACACAGGCCGCAACGCACCACCTTGCCACCTTGCCTTGGGTGGCAATGGTGGTGATGGTGGCTACGGCCGGGGTGTGCCCGCAGCAGTGGCTCCCGCTTGTAGATATTCCGAAACCCATTTAGTTAATGGATATAATAAATTTTTCTACAAATTGAAACTCGTAATTTCTATTGTTCTCGCGCTACTGTGCGTCGCCGACGTATACGACGTCTTGTGCCTCAGCAAACATACGGCCGTACTGCTGGAGTATGCTGTGCTGGAGTTCGACCGAGGCCACAATCGGGACCTTGATTGCTCGAGGCCGAGCGTAAGACTAGTTTTAATTACGTTAAGCATTTTGACTCGTGTTAGTTCCCACTCTCGTCGTGTAAGTTGCCACAGCTTGGAAATGAGTGCCGTTGTCAAAATAGGTAAGCCAAGACGAAAAATTAACCAATATTCTCAACATACAAATTTCAAGTTTAATATTAAATACTTAACTTACTTAAATTCTACATAACATATTTTAAACTTTACGTAGCCATTGCTGGAGTACAAAAGTACAAAAATGATCTCTGCTCATACAGTAAAGGTTTCTAAAAAAGTACATTTTAAGATCTGCTCATATTATCCATGATCACCGGAAATGTACTACACATTTTGAAATGTCTTCGGTACATACTTATGTGTAAATACGTACAATGCTTATGAATATATGTATAAGCACAATGAACAAAGAAAATAAAGGTTAAAGACGCAAAGAAAGAAAATTTGTTTCTGCTCTGCGTCCCAGGCAGTTGATGGCTTAATGCCTGCTATCATAAATTTAATGTTGGTGATGTTTAATTTGGCAACTGTAACTCATGTTGACTTAGACTTTAGCTTCGGCAGTGCTCCTCTGCCCTAGTCGGCCGCTGCGTCATTTATGTGCATATTTACACAAACAATATTTTTACTTTAGTCCCATTGCAGAAGCGGCTACAAAAACAACGACACGTACCACTGTTAGACAAAAGATAGATTGTTATCGCTCAAGATAACAGCGAGGGAGCTAAGCTTAGGTATGAGTTGGACTACGACTAGGACTATACATACGCCCGTCACACCTGGGCTTGAAGTGCGCCGTAATTTCATTAGTGTCCAAACTAAGGTTATATGAGGGTAGTAAGCAGCTTGCCAAAGCAATGCCCAAAACTTTGCCGTTTGCTCTAAGTACGTGCAAATTTTTCGTCAGAAAATTAAGAAAACGACGACTTGATAGCATAAAGCCTGGACCAGCCACCAGCCGCAACCCCAGGTTTGGGTTCAGGCACTGGCACTAGCCCAGAAGTAGGCAGAGCCCCAGACCGCCACTCAGAACCACACCCAGCTCCAGCCCCAGATCAAAGCCCACTTAACATGTTTTAGCCGAACTCATTCGTCTTGTGGACGGTAAACCAAAGTTGAAGATAATTTTCTTGTTGGTAGCGTCGCAAGCGCCAATTTGAATGCTGTCTAAACCACCCCCCCACCCCCAGACCAGCCACTCGAAAGACGTCCAAAGTTCAGGGCTCACGTGGTTTAAGCTGTGCCATGTGGCTAACGGCTAACTGCTAGCGTGGACCTACACTTGGGATCACACTTTAAATGCCAAAGCAAGCTGCATTTTGTAAAATTTAATCTTGAAAGGAAATTAAGGTAATTTATTACTATTTTAGCACCCCAAAAATTATAGTAGTATTATGTCTGCCCTCACCAAAATAATATTTTCATACGTAACATGAGGCTTAAAAAGCAGAGGAGAGCACACCTAAAGTTCTTTAAATCAAATTGGACTGTTACAATTTGTGTCTACATATATTAACATTTATGAGTCATTTAATAAATGATTATTTACATACTGGTTAACAAGCGTGTACAAGAATATATATGTACATACAAAACTATATATATAAATACATGAATATATGAGTATGGTATTGTGAATAATGTTGTGCATACATTAAAAAAAATCAGTTAATATTGAAAGCCCGATAATAAAAGTCGAAAATGCAGTACTATGCGGAAAACAAAAAACATTATAATCATTATATTATTTACGAACTGGATAAGCGAACAAACTGACTAGTTGGTGACATGCAATTGTTAAATGCACAAAATGAAATGATTTAATTATAACAGACAATGAAACAAGAGAATAATTGTAGTCAACAGCTGGCAGGCCTCTCGTTAATTTTAATGTGGCCATCCATCGCACACATTTGGGCGTTATATAACCACCAAATATGCCAACAGGCGGACAGATCAACATACTGTCAAATAACCAGACAGGCAGACAAACAACAGCAGTGGCAAAAAAGTAGCAGCAGCAGAGAATTACACACACATATGTACTATATGCAAAAACACAACACAATTGCAATTAAAATGAGCGGACAAAAATAACAAACACACCGGGAACAAAAACAATAGCGAATACAATAGTACTTAAAATGGATGTGCAAAAATGGAAATAATTCACGCCATCAGCGAACAAAAACGAAATTGGCAATAACAAGCTGTAAACTGTTAAACAATTGATTAACAACAATTAGCCGCTTATTAAGTTATAATAACAATGCTGCTAACAATATGACATAAAATAAATCTTTACTGTGACAAAGCCAAAGCCAATGCCTACGGTGATGCTGATACCACAGACGCATCCCACTCCGCCTCCGCCCTCCCCAACTCGGTAACTCTATCGCTTAGAATTCAATGGCCATAAATTACCCATACGTCCACATAACACATAACACACAAAACAGTGACCAAACGCATAGGGTCAGACCAGCAACACTATAATACACAAACTTTTGATGAAGCATATGGGGGGGCATGGCATTCTGTGTGGCAATATCAATTTAAATTATCGCTGTCTGCCGTAGCCAATTATTCACGCATTGTGCGTTGTCTTTTTTGCAACTAATGACACTCTTATGCACTCGACCACCAGTCTACCTGAACATCGTGGCCAGCATTGAATATCAAAGCTCCTGATGGGTTAGCCAATTTTGAGGCGTGCACGCGCCGGAAGTTTACACTCAATCAGCATAACAATAGTGGCACAGCCGAAAACGGATGTGGATGTGGAAACTGTCTACATGTAAGGAAACTATCGAGAGTTGATTAAAGAGTCAATGAGCCCTTCTATTTCCTTCGCTATGATTTTCTTGCATCACAGGTGCCACTTACTGAAGAGATTCTATATAAAAAATTGTAAATGTCTAGCTCCTTTATTCTGTGACATCATGGCCAAGAATTTATACCTTAAGGTGTCGAAGATGTTTCTGTCCATCTGTTAGTGAAAGTTAATGTAATATAGGAAAGTATGAGAGTTGTTAATAGTTAATGTCAGACTGCTGACAGTTTCCAATCATTTTCGTTTTGGAAACATTCCTTATACATATGTGAACTTTGCACAAAGTGTAACCACTACCTGCGAATTTGACAGCAACATAATGCCCTGTAACATACTTATACTTTTGTATGTGTAAGCGTAGATTGCCAGACAGTTATAGCATTTAACTGTATTATTATTTTAGGTAAAAAAAAATCCATTCAAGTAAAAAATCAAAATTGATGGAACAACGATGAAAATAAATAAAAACAGTAAGCTGACAAAGATATTTCAGAACAGCGCATTGGGGTACATAGCATTTAAATTGTGGCTAATAATAAAATCGTTCTTTGTTTTTATCATTTTCAGAATAATATTTATTAGGTCGACTTTCTCAACTTTATTATTTTAGAACGTTTTATACGTAAAGGGTATTTAAAAAGCAAATTAAACAAGGAGCTCTAAAGTTGCGACTGCCCAACCACAAACAAGCCGACAAATGTGAAAAGTTTTTGCTGTAATTTGCGACACATTTGAAACAGGTTAGGTGTAACCAATCGGAGCGATCAATAGTGTACACTCAAACACATGCTTGCTTTCATCTTGGGATAGCTAAATAGGGTCTAAGCAGCTTGCCAACAGACAAGCACATTGACACTCATTAAAGCTGACCTTCTCAAAAGTAATTAAAAGTGACCCTCGGGTCTAATGCATGGTAATTTTTCAACACAGGGAAAGCACTCATATGTATATGACTCTCGAAAATAGCGAACGACTTTGAAATACTCTGTTCAAATTGCATATTTTATCACATTTTTATTGTGTTTAATGAAAGATAAGGTGATTTCAACTGTTGGACCTTATTTCATAATTAATATCAAAAATTTACATACACAAATATGTATTAGAAAAGAGTGTAAGAAGTTTTAGCAAGCAAAAAAAAAAAGATTTGTGGGAAAAAAGCTCTGTATTCAAAATATTGTGCACGTTCTAAATTTACACATATATGCACAAAGCTGCAAACATTTTGGTTAACGAGACTTTTAATCTGTCCAAAGGTATTTAAACTTGGCTAAGCCTCAACAGGGACTGACATTTATGGTTTTAAAGCAAGTGTCAAATGTTTGTTGCCGACGATGGCTAAAGCGAATACATACATACATACATACTACATCACCCCCAAACACCAACACCAACAACAACACTACGAGTGGTAATTTATTTTGCCTTACTAAACGTCCATGTCGGCCAACAACTTGTGGGGTGCCAGTGATAAAACACAAAAGGCAAACGAAACAGGAAACTGACCTCGAAGCGGAGCATTTGTCCAGCATTCGTAGTTAGTTCTCCCTTCCTCCCTCAATCGACCGAAATTCATGCGTACACGCACAAATACTCACAAACAAACACACACATGGACACACTGGAAATGACTCGTGCCTCGGCTCAGACTCAGAGACACGTACTAGCGACCTCTGCAGACAATTCCACATTAGGCGCTGATTTTGTTACTGTGTCGCCTGCCACTGACAAGAATCGCCACCCAAAAATGCTAAACAACGGAAACAACAACTCATCCCATTCCAATCTTCCAATCTCGCATGCTAACAGATCCAAATCAGCCGTGTCCATGCCTCCTCGCCGTCCATTGCAGATGGCTGTGCGAAAATATGTGGGCTTTTTTTTGCAGCAAAGCAGCCATGAGATTTAATTGACCAAGGGATCATAAACTTTTGCGCAACGATGCTGAAAACATTTGACACTGATTTCATGAGTCAGCATCGGCTTATGACGGTAAGCGCTGAAGCATACGCAGGCAAAAGCAGCTCTGCTTATGTTTTTTTCGAGGCACATGGATAATAGGAATGAAAGTGTTAAATAAATATGCTAAATGTTGGTGACGAAGGTGTCTCGCTTTTTTTTCAGAACTAATTGCAGAAAATGTCATTAACCGTGACCACCAGAAACCACATAGTCGAACAGAATTGATGTACTGATGCACGATATACATGGACATTTTAAATTATTATTTTAGCTGCCTCTTTGAAGTACAGCCGTCTAGCTTAAAACTTCCCGCCTCTTGTTTTTTTATATAGTTTTTAATTCATTGTATTCATTACAAGTATATACATTTTTTATTAGCATCACTAGCCAAGTCGATATAGTCAAGCCCGTTCGTGCGTCCGTCCGGTCTATGAAGGAATGCCATTTTCGGAGTGTCTTAGGCAGCTGTTTTTCTACTTTATTAGTACTGTTATTTTCTTGTTCTTGCATAGCAGAGGTATTTTAATTTCGGTCAAAACTTTCCACAGCCATAACTTTGTCAAAATTAATCCGATTTTCAAAACCAGAGCTTCTTAATTATGGGTTAACCTGCTTTTTAATATAGCATTAAAAGTTGGAAATGTGATTCTGCGATAAAATTATACTCTCAATAAGTGCTTATGGGGATTGGTCGTAACTTTCCATAGCCACGCCAAAAAGAAGTCGCATTTCAACAACCAGGGCTTCTTAATCATGGTGTAACCTCTAGAAGAACACACCATTTAAAGAAAGAATAAAGTATAAGTTGATTTGAGGTTAATTCAAAACGTGTAAGGAAGCTTGAAAAAAAAAACGAAGAGGAACGCGCGCGTGTCCTTGATGTATCACTTCCGGTATCTGTTAACTTATGCCATAAATACGCACAGCGACCAACAGCACACGCGCCAAGGCACTATGTTGGCAACGCTATCGCCAGAGCGGGCCAACTGGCTAAAATAGCACGTCGGTGGCCAGCATTGAAACCATTTGATGGCAACACGTCTTTCTGGTATTTTCACACGCTTAAGCATCACATTGGATTCAACATCACGTTTTAGTGAGCCCCACACTTGTCATGCGGAACTGCCTAATATGCTTATACTCCCTGCCACAGGTCTGTGCGGTGTTGTGTTGTTGCGTTGGGTTGGGTACGGTTGGACTGGGTTGACTGGCCTAGCTGGGATGTGCAGATATACAACGCTAGGTTAAATTGAACCCTTTTTCGCTTTTAAAACATAGCGTCACTCGCCTAGCACAAGCACAGTTACAGTTTTGAAGGGCGACTATATTTCTGCACACATACGCGTGAATGATGTATCGTATATGCATATGCATATATATATATTTGTATACATAGAGATCGCAGTCACGCCAATGTTTATTTTCAAACTACAATATTATTTGCCTTTTTGTCAGACAACAAGGCGACCAATCTGCACACTTAGTTTATTTAGGAAATTAGTATAAGCCACTTTGCGGCCCCTAATATGACAGTGGTCGCCACAAAAGTTGACTACTGGATATCAAAAGTTAGCTCACAGTGATATTTTCAATTGTTTCCCCAACGTTTATCTGAGTACTGTGTGCTTCGTTGTGCATATTATCGAATTTCGGTTCAGTTAGCACTTCACAACATTCGCCAATATTTGTGTCGTAGCCTATTGTAGTCTTGTTTTGCCCATGAAAAACAACACTTTATGGCACGCAATATCGTAATTGGGCTTTAAGTTAATGTATATCTTTCTTTCAAGCAATATTCGTATATGGATATAGAAAATAAAATAGTCTTGTACATTTTTTCTGTCACTTACAAATGTGTAAGCACTGCTACAGAGAGATAAACATCTATAACAATCAACTATTAGAAAAAATTAATAACTTAATAAAGCTAAATTACTATATGCATTCGGATATATCTAAAATGGGCTTTTAATTGTTTACTTTTGTTTAGATTTGATCATTTTGATTCCGACTACCTATTACTAGTACACTGAAAACTAGAAAGTTTAGTATTTTAGGTATATTTTGTAAATATTAAGAAACAAAATTTTAAAATTTAAAAAGGCTTGCTCTAAATCGATATCCCAAAAATATGGCGATTGTTTCTATTAACGAAATATGTTTCTTAATAATAAAAAATATGCTTAAAAAGTAGATATACAAACTCATTCTTTGGGAAATAATCCTTACTTTAATTCAGAAACAAGTAATGAAATTTACTGGCTTGTCTTATATATTATTTTCTAAGTAGGTAAGTTCTTTCAAGTTAAGTATATAAATTACACATAGAAAACAACACTTTGAAAATTAGGCATACATTTTCTAAATTTAAGAAAAGTTCTCCCTGAAATCCAAGCCCATTTTTTTGAGAAATCCACAAACATACAATTCAAAAATTTATTTTCTGAATAAAGGGTGACAATCCAGTGGCGCCAAGGTACGTCGACTTACTAATATTTTGGGAAATTTTTGTTTAAGTGTATTTTATAACACTTGTAGAGTATGGATTTCTAGTCCATAGCCAGTCATGAAAAAAGATACGTCAACATTTAATGAGATAAGCCGCAAAGTCGCAATGCAACTAAAGTAATTTGTGCGCTTTTGCTAAGGACACAGAGCTGGCAGGAAAGCACGTTACAGTCGAGTGTAACCGACAGCAATCGCAAACTCAATCAGCCGTGTAAAATTCTCAGAGCAAATGGATCCATAAAAGTGCAGAAGATGCGATGAGCTTTCCGCACAATAATTGCAGCTGGGGAAGGCATGGAAAATGTAATTAGAGCCTTCCACCAGAGACAAAGCTTTAGTTGAACCAACCAGACCACCTACAGATATAGATGAGGACCTTAAATTGTTGGATGGACAGACATAACTGACAGTGATAGCGCACACAGGAAAGCAAAATAATGGTACGTTATATAATAATTAGTATAATGCCCATTAATGTGACTATGCCAATTAAAAAATTAATTCACGGCAATTCCAGCATCAGCTTTTATAGAAACACAAATAATAAAGATCAAAGAGATACCCTGTATCCAGTTTTGCGTTACTGTTGCTGTGGTAATATATAAGCTTTATCCATTTTTATTGCGTACAGCACATAAACAATCCGGTTTTACTATGAAAATTATTATGATAATCTGTTGTGCATTTGCATTCTCTAAATCATTTCATGGTCAAACCCGATTGGTTAAATCCAAAAAACCTATATACGAGAGGCGGCTGATTAGTCAATATCTTTATTGGGAAAACCTAACTTTTTGAATGGAAAAACTTTTAGCATAAGCTTATTTCAGAGCAATACAATTTATCCAACGGACTTCCAAATATTCTATGCACTCAAAAGTAAGGAATTTGACATAGAGAACGTTTTTATATTTAATTTAGAAGAGTATATTAGTCATAAGGCTAACTAGTAACATTCCTCCGAAGATTAATAAACATTTTTTTCGACCGTGCAAAATCTATATTTGTCATAGTTCTACAGCTAAGGTTACCTTATCTGAAAAGTAGATTTTTATTACTGAGCCTTTGCATTGAGATATAACAAGGCTACAGTGAGATATTTTAAAGTTAAATAAAAATGTGTTGAATGCAAAAGTGTTGCATTCCAAATTGAAATTGAAATTGAAATTTTGCCACAAATATACTCGTATCCATTTAAATGTCGGCATAACTTTTATCATAAATTTCACAAAACGGGCAATAATAAAGTAACCGAGTGCCGAGTGTACAATATAAATATATTTTGGCGCCGTGTGCAAGCCGCATCACTCCTTGCCATTATGGGTGGTAACAGTTCAATAACACAAAACAATGAACTTGCCTACATACTGCGTATTAATACACATTTTTCGCGATTTTGTTGTTCGTTCAACTTGGCGAGAAAAACTGTTGCCCTTTAGTCAATCAGTGGTAGTTCAGCCCATCCCCAAGCAAGCCAGCCAGCCAGCCACAAAAGCTGCACTGAACTGCAGAAACTCCCGCTGGACAAATAATTTCAATTTTTGCTGAGATTTTTGTGAAGCGCTTTTCCCACCAGCACTTTCATATTTGCAACCTGGTGGGCAAAGAGCTGTGAACGCTTAAGCAGTGTTTATGTCTGCTAAATGCGAATCTGACAAAGGTCGACTGGGTATTATGCTCAACTTATTGTGCTTTTGTAATAGCTTCAACTGGTCGTTAAATAAATTTCCTGGATGTGCTTGTCAAATCAGTCAGACTTGTGTAGGCCGTGAGCAATTAGCACTCGAGCTGCACTGGAGTCTGTTGAGTCTGTTGGGCTGTTGAGTCGAAATCAAAAGTGTCATCACATCCTGCATCTTCTACTCACCGACATATCTCCCCATTGAGTCAGATGTCGTATGAATAGTTAATGACTTGTACACAAGACTGCGGCTATGTCCTTAACTGTTGCCTGTGTTGGATACCACCCACATATCCTGGAACTACACTCAGCTTAAGTTCACGACTGCTTTTGCTTTTGTTTATCGACTGGACCGTGTTGGGTTGTTGGTGGCAAATTGGACAAAGCCGGGCTAGGCAGAGGAGACAGGGACAAGGACCTTGCTACCTTGCCAAAAAACCGTACATAGCCAGGAGGGAAGCAACGGCTGGCTCAGTCATAAGCATTAACAATGCAGGTTGACCAACCAGTCCGCCGTTGTGTGTGTTGTAAAATTTTGCACTGCAGCTTATGCAAAGTTGCTGATAGCAATTTGCAAATTTAATGGCGTGAACAAATTCAATCAATGTATGCAAACAATGACACCGACTTTGACGATGGCAACATTGGCCTAACCCAATCTCTCTGGCAAAATCCACAGGCAGTTAAAAGCTGCTATTGGCAGTTGGCTATTGGTAACCAAAGTCGCCAACCCGACTGTCTGTCAGCCTGTTTCTTGTTGTTGGCATTGAATGCATTTTAGATAAAACTGCAAAAGGCAACAATAATCAATGTTTTGGCATCTTCTACTGTCGATAAGTAATATGTCTGCTGTCTACTGCCTGCTATCTTCAGCCAGCCAGCTGCAAGTAGTCAGTCAGTCAGTCAGGCTGGAGCTGTGCTATAATTGTTTACCATTGCCAACTGATGATAAGGTTCTTGCCATGCATTGCCAAACAAATATGCGGGAAATTTTACAGGTGTGCTTAGTTAGTTGTTTGGTTGTTTGAGTCTGGCCGACTGCGGTAGCTTTTCCATTTTCCTTCGTAAGATATAGTTACTTGCGGAGCATCAGGAGTGTTTATATTATTAATTGTTTCAGGATTATAGATATACATCTTTAACACACACAATAAGTAAGTAATATAAGGAGACCAGTGTCAAATAGAAAAATTCAATACCAATATTCTTGCAGAATTTTCTTAAATATAATTGAAATATATTTCATTCATCTCATATGCATGCCCCATTTTAATACACTTTCTTTAATATTTGAAATCTGTATTCAGAACTCTACACAATAACAACTTTAACAGCTCTTCCGTTTTCATAGAAACAACTTGCAGACAATTTTTTACTTTGTTTTTATAAAAAGTGGCCATACACAAATTTGTCTTTGTAAGCGGATCTAATGACAACTTAACTTAAAAAGTTGGCCAAGAAATGCCAAAAACTAGCAAGAAGAAAGTGAAGGAAATCCTTTGTAAATTATTACGAAAGGCAGGCTGCAAATTAATGATAACGACAGCGACTCACACGCACACCAGGCATCCACACCCATAAGTCAGTACTTACACACACACACATGCATACCTACACACACACTCATACACAGGTTACTTTGCTGGAGTGCCAGAAGTTTATAGCGAAGCGGGTCCAATGAAAAAATTAGTAAGTAGAACCACCGTCAGACAACAATGGACTTGTCTGTGTACACAAAAGTACTTGATGCCAGAAACGGTTCTGTAAGGCTAGTAACAAATTCACGACTTCCGAACGTTTGTGTTGCCAGTTGTTTGTGAACAACATGTGATTATTTTATTTTATTTCTTTGAAACGTGTGTACATATATTTCGACCGAATTTTTATGTTGTAATATAAATATGAGCTATCATATAATTATGTTAAGCTAAGATAAATAGAAAAAAGAAAATGTCGAACCCACAAACATCTAACTAAACTGGGCAAATCATGTTCCTTTTATTCACTTTTAGTTGGGGCCTTTCCCTTATACGAAATTCGGTAGTTGACCGTGTGCCATTCGAATCTTAATATTATAAAATCTAAGCTGTTGTGAACATAGGCTATATGTATAAATAAAACATTTTGTCTGAACTGACAAATTGGTGGAAGCATAAGCGGATGAACAGTCACAGTGACAAAATGACCAACTGTGATTTTTGCATCACCAGATTGGATAAAAGTATATCTATATGTATGCGTGTGTGTCTGTATACATACACTCTGGCAACAAATGCTTGGGCCGCTAGCTGCAAGTTTTTGTTGTCACTGTTACTATACTGGTTCAGGTGCACGTTATTTATGACCACGACTTTTTCATTTGCCTATCGGATCGCTGTGAAAGTTATAAGGTAAATATTTCCGCTGCCTGTTTGGCCCTGACAGCTCAGAATGCCTAAAACACCTTGACACCCCCACACATAAATGCATTTTGTGTTAGTCGATTTGAAGAATTTTGCGAAGTGCGTACATTTTTTACAACTTAAATCTCCCCAAAATATACTGTAGAAGTTTTCCGTCATTCACATGTGAAATACAAAATATTTATTAATACAACAAAATGTGTGTTGCAAAATTTATTGTATATATTCTGTTAGTTTTAGAATTACACATAGAGAGGTCTTTCTCAGATTCTGGCCAGACATGGAACTGCAGTGCAAACCATATGGAACTAATGTCCAGGAAAGAAATGACAATCGGTCATGGACTTGAACTTACGGGTTCTGGTTCTGGCATTCGGAAGCAGCTCTCACTGAGGACAGGCCATGCTCCATTGAGTGAAGAGCCGAACTCTAACAGGCATGACGATATCGATGGGGCGTTTCACTTTCTAGTAACCGGTGGCTATCGTCCCGAGAAGAACGAGCTGGTAAAGTTTGTTGTTTCATTGCGCACAAAAGAGCCACGTAAATTCTTTGGCGACAATCATTTTTGTGGTGGCAGTCTAATTTCTGCGAAGCTGGTTCTCACGGCGGCCCATTGTCTATTTATTGGGTATGTGTGTTGTGTGTCAAAGTTAGTACTATTGGTGCCTAGTGAATATATTTTTATATTTTACCTGGAGGGTCTTGGCAGGAGGAGCAAGATTCAAGCCAGAAAGTTGAAGGTCGCTGCTGGTGCTCCACGTCGTCTACTGCAGACGGTCAGCACCCAGGAAATGAAGGTGGAGAAAGTCAAGCCACATTCAAATTCTCAAGCACTCGCCTCATCAATGACATTGGCATTGTTAAACTTAAGGATGGCGTGCAAATAGATGAATCGTTCGTTGCTATCATACCCTTGACTGATCGGGATCCTCAGCCTGGAAAGCAATGTACAGTCGTTGGATGGGGTACAGTTATTCAGGTAAATGTAAGCATATATCCTACACTAAAAAAAAAACGCTCTAAGCTTTAGTAAATCGCCATACATTTGGCGCTAATTTTTGAGTCACCATATAATTCAGAAAGTAAATTTCTAATAATTATGGTTGTGGCTTTTTAAAAACTAGAGTTTGCATTTCTAAATTTCAGGGTCGAATTTTCTAAAATTTAGAAAAAAGGGTGCTAAATTTCCAGAGGGTTTTTGAAGAATTCTTATATTAGCTTTCTTGTTACTCATATTATTAACAGAATTAGTACTTTAAGATGTCACATTTACAAACAGTTTATAAAAATTCGAATACTTCAACTAACGATTTCACGGAGATTCGATCCCGTGAATCGAGTGACTTCCCACTAGGCTCGAAAGGATTTTTTTTAAATACTGGCTTGCATTTATACCAATTAAAAATGTTTTTCTTAGTAATAGAAAATATTGCTAAAAAAAAATAGAAAAAATTGCCATATTTTTGGGATTATAAATATAGCGCAAGTTTTTTTAAGTTTTAGAAATTTCTTTCTAACATTTAGAAATTATATTCATTTTAAAGTGATTTACTAAAATTTGGGAAGATTTCTTCTGAGTGTAGTAAATATGTGTGTAGAAAAATAGGCACGTTTCTCTTTTTGTACACTGATTCTTATTTGGATCTGGGTTCCCAGTATGGCCCGATCCCCGACGAGGCGGTCAACGCAGATCTGGCGATTAACACAAATGCCTTCTGCTCTAAGCTACAAGGATTCACCAAAGGCATGATTTGCGCCTCGAACGCAAATGATTACCAAGCGGACAGCTGCCAGGGTGATTCGGGTGGCCCCCTTATTTGCGATGGTAAAATAGCTGGCATTGTTTCTTATGGATTCGGATGTGGTGTGCCAGATTCGGCTGGCATCTACACCGATGTACATCACTTTCGCAAGTGGATTGAATCTAATGTGGCCACTTGCCACTTGCCACTGGCCAATTGGTTGCACTGCCTGCTGCCACTGATGACTCTTCCAATATTAGCAACCATGCGAGTGTACTATTTATAACATGAATGCTTTATTGCATAGAATTTTGGTCTTTAGATGTGCAACAGGTGCGGCATTCTGCATTTGACAAGCCAAAATTGAGTGAAACCATGGCCCCGAAGTCGGCGCTGCAAATCCAAAACAAGCGACAAAATGCGGTGACCATTACGCTCACTTACACTTACACCAACACATCAACACACCAACGGGTGTATTTGTGCACCCGCACACAAATGCTGTGATGGGCGCACACTCATTTTGGTCAACGGTGGTTTCTGGTTTATGGGTTTGTTGGCACATAACGCACTGTTTACTGTCTCTGACAGCAATTATCACATCACGCACGAAGCGCACTAGTATCTGCCATAATAAATGTAATATATTTTAGGTGATACATCTGTGTGAGTTTTGAATATAGTTAATAAACGGCTATGCAGAAATTTGTAAACGTCAATTTAAGTCTATTTTTTTATAAATTATAACAAATATAAAACTACACTCAGAAAAAAGTCGACCTGAATTTTTGTAAATCGCCATCATTTTGGAGCCAAAGGTTGGTTCTAAAATATATTTTTGGGGCTTTCTAAAAACGAGAGCTTGCATTTCCAATTTTCAGGGTGAATTTTTAAAAAATTCAGAAAAATTTGTTTTACTTCCAGGGTGTTGTCTTATAATTGTGTGCATTGAAGAATTTTCCGGTACAATATAATATAAGATTTCACATATACAAACATTTTACATAATATATAAATTCATATAACTTAATTTTTTTCGTTCGCGAGCTAATCTAAGGCAGAAAGTTAAAATATAATATAAGAGCCAAGCGAGTATATTTGATTACCTATTTCTTGAATTTTAGAAGGGATTTGTTCTAAAAATGAATACAAATGTAGTTGGTTTTTTTTGTCTGTGTAGTTATGCAGTAAATTCTCGTGGAATCTTCGCCAGTCAGCTGAAGATTTTAGATGGCAATAATGCGTGAAATGAAACAACATCCCTCTGGCAATTCAATTGATGTGGATGACATGCTCATCCGATACAAAGATCGACTGCTTTGTTGTTGCAACACAAAGTGGAACGGGCAGTGGCTTAGCCCGAGTTGTACTCATCCGCAAATGCTGTGAAAATCACTGCGGAAACATGTTGATTGAATATCTGAAATCCAATTAGTAACCACATACGTAGATACACACATACATGCAATCACAAATACAATTAGAAAAGGCAACAATAACAAGAAGTGAAACCTTTTACTTCATTTTGTCGTCACACAAGTCACGCACACACACAAACTCAGAGACAGAAAACCATGTTATTTTCACGTAGGACTCTAAAGGGACAGCTACACAACCAATCACATGCACACACAGATACACACACACAGCCACAGAGACAGACACATACAATCAGTTTGTCATTTCATATTCGTATTGTCTGCTGTTCAAGTGTTCATAATGAATTTAATCGCGTATGTTTATTGCTCACTTTTATGTGGGTGGGCCACTGTGTGCACACACAAGGACACACATACACACATGCATGCATACATCAAAATCACACGCTCACACACAGACATTTGTGATTTGTTTGTATGTACAATATGTGTGTGTGCTGTGGAAACATTCCACAAGTTGTTTTGCAGCCAGCGTCATTCAAGACAGTTTATCATATTGCCACGCTTCTTGTTTGCCAAGTTCGCTCTTCAGTGTTCCTTTTGCATATTGATTTATCATTGCTGTTGTTGTTACCGTCTACACTCAGCAAAAAAAAAACGTGCTGAATTTTAGAAATTTGTCATACTTTAACGTCATTCTTTAATTTTTCACAAGGTATATTTATACACATATTTGTCTAAAACCAATTCCAACACTAGCTTTTTTCTTATTTATATTCATATACATATTTTTAATAAGCATACAATTTTCAAAATTTCACTAAATTTCTAAAAATTAGGGTTTGCACTTATACTTTTTAAAAATATTTTCTATATTATTAGAGTTCTGAAATATACGAAAAACACCATAATTTTAGAATTATTAATTTTGGGCAAAGTGATTCTTAAAAATTTTGAATAGTAGAAAAACTTTCTGGTTCTTAGAGTGGTTTGAATTTTAGGGCGATGTTTTTTCTGAGTGTACTGCTTAGCCGCTCCAAGCCAGCTAGCTTGTTGTCTTGCCCTTTTTTGTGCCCAAAGCACAGTAAATTGTTTGCATATATTAGACACATACCTCAAATTGCATTTTAAATGAAGTTCATTTGAAAATAATTGCAGTTTAACTTTATTGTCGTTAGTTGATTTTGGCCAAATTGATGCTTGCTGCACGCCCTGTTGCCAATAAAAGCAAATGGTGAGAGAACTGCCGCTTCAATTGATTCAATCGAAAATAACATAGCCAATTGAATTAATTGGCCACTTTACATATAATGAATAGAAGCCATCAAGCCAACCAGTTCCCCCAATTCATGGTCCAAATCGCTCGGGGATTCTCAAACCTTGCCACTCACCTGGGGATTCATTTTCACAAGCCGCAACAGCCTTAGTACAACAATAATTGCCAAATGGCAGTGTCCCTGCTTTATTGGGACAGCAATAACTAACGCAATATAAACAACAAATGTCACAAGTCAACCCGGCGTTGTACTAAGCCAAATTGCCTGCCACTAAGCAGTAGCAACAACTTAGCTCGTTGCCACTTGCCACGTTGAGGTGATAACTACAAGGGTTTAATCAACAACCTAAAAAGCATGCTAAGCACACTCAGGCAAAAATCGCCCTAAAATGTAAATTGCCTTGAAAAATTTAAATTTTTCCTTGTTTTTAGAAAACAAAATTCCCAAATTTTCTATTAAGGAAATATGTTTCTTAATAACAGAAAATATTTTTAAAAAGACGTGCTAGCTTTTGCTTTTAGAAATAACCCTTATTTAAATTCAGAAACAAGTATTGAAATTTACTGGCTCGGTTTTTATATTAGAGTTTGGCTCTATCTGCCTTAGAGGCAGAGAAGCTCAACTCGCGAGCCAAGTTTCTAATTCCCTGTAAAATCCCCGTAAATATTTTCAAAATAAAATATATGAATTTATAAACTATTTAAAATGTTTGTATATGTTAAATCTTAAAATATTAATGTTTATTAATAATAATATAAGCAAGGAAACACCAAAAATAAGAGTTCTTCTATGGTACACATATAGAAAGTAACGCCTTGAAAAATATACATAATTTGGTCTTCATTTTAGATAAGTCCACCCTGAAATTGTAAATTGGAAGTTCAAGCCCAATTCAGCATGACTTTTAGAAATTTCCTTTCTGAATAATGTTTACTAAAATGTAGGACAATTTTTTTTCTGCGTGTACCCCAGTAAGTTCCCTTCAATTCAAATTCATTCGAGCAATGGAGATGCAATGGTCAAAACTGGGACAATACGAGTACCAAGGCGCACAAGTGCCTGACGAAAGCCCTGACTAAGCTAAAAACGCATTTCCGATATGAAATTGCATTCATCACACACATACACACACACAGAGGAACTTGCAGTTTTGTTGATTCGTATAAGTAAGGGGCAACCGGTCAAAAGGATGGCAAACTCTCGTCTCGTCCCTTCGTCGCAACACAACACACATCCTGGCCAAATCGCCGGCTAAGCTTCAACTTCAACACATAGATCGCGTTGGGCCCAGTCCCAGGCCCGAAATCGCTATCAATTTGCGTTTGTAAATACATTTTAATGGCATTTCAAAGTAAAGCTGAGTTGACTCCGGGCGGGCTGCGGCACCTCATTCACCATCCATCCAACCACACATCCAACCCGCAACATGTCCCGTAATCAATTTGAAAATTTGAACGTGGTTACTGCCGTCTATGTGCTCGGTGCTATGTGCTCTGTGTTCTGTGCTATTGCGGATGGAACTGGCGCTCAGCTATTGCGTGGGTCTGAGTGACACCGGAAATTCAAACTACTTCCTGTTTGTTGCTGGTATTCGTTAGCACAGCTTTTCATTTGAACTCGAGTTTGGTTTGACTTGATGGATGGCTTCGGCGTCGATTTGATTTGTTTTCATTGTAACGAGCCTTTTATTAGCCGCACCCTCCACCCCCAACTCCAGTTCCAACTCCAGCTCCAGCTTCATCACTATCACCCTCACCATCTCCAACACCAGCTCCCTGACACATCACTAACATCAGCCTCAGGCCCAGACCATTACCGGCCTTGGCGCGGAATGTGCGGCAAGCACGCTTGTTATTGCCCTTATTGTTGCCGCTGCCTCGTTGTGGCGTTGTTCGTTAAATGCAAACACTAAAAAGGGTTTTCAAACAAAAAAAAGAAACAACAATCAACGCCATCAGCAATAGCAACAGTAACCCACCAAACAACCCACCCAGCAACCCATCCAACAACCAACCAAGCAACCAGTTAGTGACCAGCCAGGCAACTACAACAACTTGCTCCTGTTACTCGACAAGGGGTGCAGGAGGGTGCAGACGGCGGGCGACCCAACGAAACAGACGGAGCCAGAAGCAGCGGCAGCGGCCCCGACGCTGGCCACCGCTAGCGGCGACAGCCACCCGATTTCGATTCTGTTTGCTATACACTGTGGCACCGCACAGTGCTGGTCATGCGAATAGCAACAGATGGGTATTTTTTATTTTACATTGCTGCACATACGTACATATAGTTGTTTGTACTACACATCATTGCACATCATTATGTTCAAATTATGTACAGTATAAAAACAGGTAATAGCTCCCGCTTTCTCTCTCTCCCTCTCAATCTCACCCTAAGACCAGCTACTCATTCTTTTTCACTCTCTCGCTCCCTCTTGCGCCATCTTCTCTATCATTCTCCTTCATGATGATTCTCATATAGTGCGTTTGCGATATGCAAACCTAGAAATTTAAAAAATTCTCATTTTGTGTAATGTAGCCCTATTCAAATGACGCAAACTGTCTCATTTTTTAATTGCAAGACATTGTGCGTGTGTATGTGTGTGTGTGTGTGTGTTATTGTCAGTCTGTAGCAAAGCGATTTGCATACAAATTTGGCACGAAGTGTAAATATTTAAGCAGATACAAAGTGTGAGTATTAAATTTTTGATACTAATTAATTATGCATGTGTAAATTTTGCTATGAAAATTATTATAACGCCATATTTTGGCTTACCATTTGTATGGCATACACCGAATCAAACGCACATACACACAGCATCAACTTCGATAATTCAAATCGGCACACACACACATACACACAAATAATTTCGAGGCAGTTAAACAAGGAGAAGTTACAACACAAAAATCAAATACTTATGCGTACATTTAGTGCACTAAAGTTTGATAGGATAGGCTTTGCTTTTGTGTTTAGTAATGGTGTTGAATGGAAGTTTACTTTATTCAATGTTGACGAATACTTTCGCTAATTACGTAATTGAAGTAAAAACTCGGGGGACCTATATATTGAGGAAGGAGCTTTTTTTATATATATATGTTCTACATATTGTTGCAGGCAACTAGTGACCATAGTGTAACATAACATACAACTCTGTACATAATATACGATATCGATCGATATGATTGGTGTAATCAGCAAATTAAAAGAGATGAAGTCAATCGGTGATAAATAAACGAAATGAGCATGCCCGCTCGAGAGTTAATTAACTAAGCTTTGTCAGCAATATCTTGCATGCCCATAAGCCAGCTGAATATCTACTGAAATTTACCTGTACTTGTCAAGGCAATTAAAAAGCCATTAACTTCATGGAAAATGGATGTAACAAATACAAATAGTTACACTGCCAACTACAATCCACAAAAAATATTAAGAAAGAAATTCTATTAAAACTTTTTCACTTTCCGCTTTCAATGTGTGGCGCAAATGGGTCGCAAGTTGCAAGCATCTGTTGGTTCCATTCAAAAGTCAAAAATTCCAATAAATAATTTGTATACAAACACACATACCTATCTATGTATTTATATATATATATATATATATATATATATATAGGAAAGTCTTAAAGCGTATTAGCCAGCTATGAACTGGCTGGCCAAGTGGCGCTAAGACTACGATGATAGCAAGATAACATAGCCAAGTAAAGTGGTGTGGATAAGATATTGAGAAGCTGTTCGCAAAAAAAACCTGTGCAGCAGGACAATGACTGGGCAGGACGACCACAACCGCCAGCCGGCAAGTGCAAAACTGTCTACAAAAGTGTAATCTATGGCCGAGACCACTGCAGACTATTTGTATTAATTTGTTATTGTTGTTGCAAAAAGCCAGCTATTGAATATGAAAACTGCGCACTGCTCCACAAGCTAGAAATTCCAAAGAATTTGTCTTTACATTTTTTACAAAATGATCCTGCCAGGACGCTTCTGGGGACTGCTAAATATATTGATTACAGCATGAGGAGGGGTTGTTAAAATGCTTGCAGATCGACTTTATAGCGTCTACTCAAGCATCTACCCTTTACAAATACGTGACCACTAATCGCAAGCTGTTATATGATAGCGCACATCATTCCATTTTTTAACCCTTTATTAAGTCTCACACACTTCAGTTTTCCCAGTTGATTGTGCTGTGTTTGTGATACGCCTAATTGCTAACTACACTCAGAAAAAAACCTACTTCAGTTCAGTTTTATTAAATCATCACACTTTTGGTGCTGAGAGTTAGTCACCATATTATTCAGAAAGTAAATCTCTACAATTTATGGCTGTGGCATTCTAAAAACCAGGGCTTAGATTTCCAAATTTCACAGTGTATTTTTCTAAAATGTAGAAAAAAATATGTCTAATTTCCAGGCTGTTGATTTCTAAATGTTTTTTTTTGTTTTTTATATACTATTATTTTTTTGCGTTAGTACTTTTAGATTTCACATCTACACAAACATTTTAAATAGTTTAAAAAGTTCATATAATTTAATTTGAAGAAACTTACGACTTCAAGGGGATCATTGATTTGCGAGTTGGATGACTTCCCACCGATCCACAGTGCCCACTTCTGGGACAGACGACAACTAAACTCAAATACAAAAACCAATCCAGTAAATGTAATAACTTATTCCTGAATTTTAGAATGGATTTATTGGAGTTTTTGGAAATGTCGATTTAGGGCAAGCCTTTCTAAATTTTAAAAACTGTTTTTCGTATATGTACAAATTATTTATATTTAAATCTAATTTAAATTTAAAATATAGGTTTAACGTTTAGTGAGTGTAGCTGCGGTCCTCCTCATATATTTCTAATCCTCGCCATATTGTCTCGAAGTGATAGACAGTGCTTAGCCCCTCTATTCTGGTAGAATGGTTTGGAGCAGGGCATTAAGAAGTACTGGTTTTAATTCAGACGACGCGCAATTCAAGCGAAGCATATCGGATGCAAAACTTGCAAAACGTTTCATCCAATTAGAAAACTGTTGTTTTATTGTTAATTGCCTTAAAGGATAGTGCTTCATAGATAGAGATGGAGATGCAAATTGCAAACTCGGCCGACGCGGCGACGACATCCACATCTAGATTGCCGCCCCCGCATCCGCCCACTCCCCCATCACCCCCTCGAATAGCCAATGAGCCGTAATTAACTTTATCCCAAAATCTTTGCCACAACAGCAGTCGAGTGGCAGTGAATAGTCGGTGCTTGACTGCTTAAGAGCTAAAGCTGGAGCTGGACTACACTTGAAAAAGACATTGCCCCAAATTTAGTTAAGTCGCCCTAAAAAATATAAAGTTTTTATATATTTTAAAACAATTTTCTAAAATTTAGAGAGACTAGACTCATATCGACAAATCCAAAGATATGGTGTTTAAAAAGCAGAAAAAAAGTTGAAAAAGTTCTTTCAAGTTAAGTATATGATTTTATGAATAAGCTATGTAAAATGCTTGAATATGTGAAATCTTAAATAACAAATGCTAATATAAGAATTCGTCAAAAAAACATAGAAAAGAACAAACACCCTGAAATGTTTACATATTTTTTCTAAATTTTAGATAAATCCAACTTAAAATTTAGAAATGCAAGCCGTAGTATTTAGAAAGCCACAACCATAAATTTTAGAAATTTAGTTTCGTTATTTAGTTGAATAATTTGATGACAAGCACCAAAATTAAGGTGATTTATTAAAATTGAGAGTGATTTTTTATGAGTGTAGTACGGCTCGTACCAGGACCAGGAGCTGGAGCGAAAGCTTGATTTGGATCTGGACCTGTATCTTGGAAATCAGGGATTCCTTAGGCTGGCGTATTTATTAAGTTAAGCAGCTGAAATTGTGTAAAGATGCTTTTATTTATTATATCGATGGGCGTGGTGTGGGCGTGGGCCTGTGTGCGTGGTCGCTTGTTGGTGCGTGTAATGGTGCTCCATGTGCCAAAGCAGACACTTAAGTCTGCTCAGCTCCATGTTTTTCTTACACTCTAACACCCCCCCCCCCCCCCTCCTCCTCCCCATCCACACACACACCCCACTTTTTATCCAGTTACTGTGTTGATGTTTCTTTTGGGTCTTGCTAGTTTTACTTTCGGACATTTCCTCTTGTGCCTTGTTCCTGCTGGACTGCTCGTTATCGTCGTAGGGCATTGGCCATCCACTATTGTTGTTGTTGTTAGTGTTGTTGCTGTTGTTTCCTGATTATTTTTGTAATTGTTGTTTAAGTTGTTGTGGTTACATCAGAGTCGCATTTGCCTTTATATACCGTCTAAGCTGCTGTTTTCGGGCGTGATTTAATTGAAATCAATTAACAGTAATGAGTGGTCATTAAGCCAGCTTACTGCTTACAGCTTACTGCTTGCTGCTTAGCTGATGCTCCACTCCGATCAGCGGAGCAACTTCTGCAACTTCATTTCATCAGAGTTGCTGTGGTAATTACGTAACTTTCTGGCTCTAACTGCCCCACCACGAATGTAGTAACTGCTTAAGCAGAACCAAAGCCCAAAGAGCGTAGAACAAACAGATTTTCAGATGCACACACACACACACATGTATTTCCTTATATACTTGTTTAATAATTAACGTTCATGAATGCAAACATATTTAAATATAAAGCTGTATGCAAATTGAAGGCAAACTTAATAAATATATTTCAATTAACTGGGGCCACTGCGAATACCAATAACAATAATAGGAGCAAAACCAAGTGCAAAACAAAGTTGCCAGCTATTGCTAACAATAACAAATTAACTGCGCCAGATGCAAAGGGCCTTGCATCGAGCCCTGCTTCCAGCTTCCAAAACGAGCCACGGGGTAAGGCCACATATCAAATGGAGGCATAACATTTTCTTTTACAGTAAACAAACAAACTTAACCAAAAGTATTTCTCCAACAAAAAAGTTTGCCATATAAATTGGTGGATGGCCAGTGGGTCGTTCGCACTTAAAACTCTCAAGAACCAGCCACAAAACGCTGCATTCGAAAGCGTAACTTCCCTGAACATGCACATATACACACACATACCCTGTACGCAAATCGTTCGGTCAATGCGGTATATTATGCTCTATGCTATATACTTTATCTAACGGACAGCGGAGAGAGATAATGTAGAATAAGCTTGTTGTGTGCACTATGTATAGTCGATTGACCTGCAGCGTGCGGGGTATCTCATAGTCATAGCCAACTGCCAGCATTAAACACTTTTCTTGCTCTGTTTGAGTTTCATTTTTACATTGCCCACTATTGTGCGCGTTCGGTCGCTTGGGAGGGGGCTTGGCAAAAGGCTTGGGTTGAGGCTAGTCGGTGTCGGTCCACTTGGCAAAACGTTACATCCTCTGCTTTGTCGACGTTGCCAGCTCGTTTTTTAAATTGTTTTGCTGTTTATTGCAAAATTACACAAAAACAATGCACGTTGATGAAGACGGCAACGTTGACGACGTCGACGGCGACGGCGACGTCGAGAAGTAAAAGGCAAAGGCAAAGGCGAAGTGAATAGCAATGCGCAAAAACAAAAGAGATAACGGCCATGGGGCGGTGATATTAGAGCGTCTATATATGTGCGTGTGCGTGTGCGTGTGTGTATTAGTATGAGTGTATGAGTGCAACTGCACCAGAAACGCCACAAAAAACACAAACTTTTCAAAATGGGAAAACTTTTTTTGCTCAGCGAGGACAACAAGGACACTAACAACAAGCCAGGCCACCAAGCCAGGCCAGCGTCCAGTAACGAGCCAAGTTGAAAAATCTTTATTGTGTATCAAACCATTTGTATTAATTAGGAGCAGCAACAAAATAATTACAAAAGTATAAAAAGGCGAAAGCAAACGAAAAACCAAATGCTTTGTGCACTTTTTATGTTTCTGGGACCATTTTACAAATTGGGCTGCGCAAAAATCTATTCAATTTAAAAGTTACAAATAATATATCATGCCCATCTGTTCGAATTCAGCACATAGTCCTATTTACCCAGTACCTACATAAATATTTACATATGTATGTGAAATAGCCGGAAATCACTTAAAAAGAACAAATGTTATATGCACAACTTACATTCTTAACTAATTGAATGTTTTTCTCTCTTTTTAGTATTACTAAATAATCTTGATTGTGCAAAACTAGAGCCAATCACAAGAACAACAGTCCTCATACCAAAGTGACAAACTTTGAAAATATGGCAAATATAACTTTGATAATATTACAGCTACATACATAGCTGAGAGATACACTCAGAAAAAATAAATTTAGGTAAGTCTGAAATAAAATTCACACTACAAAATTTAATTTTTTTCTTGATTTTAGAAATCATTGCTAAGCATTTAAAAAAAAAAAACATGGTCTATAATTTAGAAAGGCTTGCCCTAAATCGACAGTCCCAAAAATATTTTGATATTTTCTATTTTTAGGACGTCTAATAAAATTATATGAATACTATATTTGAAGTCTCAAAATATTTATGTTTATTAATAATAATAATAGCAACAAAAAATCGAATATAGGAATTCGTCTATGGTAAACACATATTTTTTTTTCAAATTTTAGATAAATCCACCTTAAAATTTAGAAATGCCACCTCTGGTTTTTAGAAAGCTAGCCACTGGAGCCAAAACTATACACGATTTACTAAAATTAAAATAAAATTTATCTGAGTGTAGAGAGTGAATGCTGTGGTCGATCTCGCAAAAACAAAGCAGATATAAATTGTAAAGTTTTTGGTGGCGTTCTGACAACACACAACGCAAACAACACACCACACAGCACACGCCACACGACCAGCATTGAGGGACTACGAGCGACTACAGAGAGCGATAATAAACTTATTTACTGCATAGTTTATGCGCACTAGCTATCACTCATACGACATGGTGTCGCACATTTAACATGTACCCTTGTGTAAAAGCGATAGGGCTGCGAGTCTCAAAAACTGGCACCAAATCCACCATGCACTTGTTATATGTATATATATGTATATATACATGCATATATGCATACATATGTGGATGTCCTTGTATCGAATAGACGAGCGAAATATCTACAAAAATATAAGTATCTACAAGTATAATGTGATCATAAAAAGTCTTTTCATTGCGTGCATAAAGTATTAAGCTACTTTGCAGCATCTTTGCATGTATTACCAAGGATAATAAACAAATACACAAATACACAAGCACCATGTTTGTGTGGCTTATAGGCAGACAGCAACAGTGGGTCAGAGGCGAAATCTCGACAAATGTTTCTCAAGAATCTATTTTCACTCACTGAATTTGTTTGCCGAAATATAAGCTTCTACATTCTAAAAACCAGGGTTAATATTTCAACATTATTGTTTTCGTTGTTTTCTATATGTTTTTACTTATATTATTATTAAATCTTAATACTTCACATATACAAAAATATTTTATATATTTAAAAAAAATTAAATAACTTTGAAGAAATTTATGATTTTACGGTGATTCTTGGTTTGCGAGTTGAGTCAGTAAATTTCATTACTTGTTTCTAAAATCTATAAGGAATGCTCTGAAGTTTTTTGGATTGCATTTCTACTTTTTAGAAATGCTTTTCTAAGAAAAAGAAAAAGTCGCCATATTTTTGGGATTGTCGAATTAGGGCAAGCATTTCTAAATTATAGATTTTTTTTTCTAATATTCAGAAATTATTTCTAAATATAGAACAACTTCCTTGTTTTAACGCGATTAATTTTAAGGCGATATAGTAAGAATAAGGTATATTTTTTCAGTTGCGATTGCCCTAGAAATTTCAGACAAATTCGCAACAAATGCAAGTGTTTGTGCACCACTATCGTCCTACCTACCATCACATATACATATATACATATACATATAGTGAAAGCATCTTCCATATTCCATCTTTCATCTTCCGTCTTGCTTGCCTTTAAGTTACTTATCCGCGCCGTGCACTTGAAATGACGTCTGACAGAAACGAAAGCATTTTGGTTTGTGATATGCATTCTTTGTCTGCTGTCTCATGAGTCGCCTTTAGTCGCCAATGAACTTGATATGCCTATTTATTCATATTATCTTTGGCTTAAAACAAGAAAAAATATTTATTTCGATAAGAGATAATTATTACAAACACCACTTTTAAATGCGACGAGCAAGTGGGACTCGTTTCTTTTCTAAATATGATGATGATGTCTAAGGGAAGACACTTATGTACTTATGCACTCTCCTAATACTCACTTACAGTATATTAAATGTTCTTAAATAAATAAAATGAGCTCTCGCATCAAAATGCGCACCCACAATGTTGATGGCTTGCCAAAAAGGATTAAGTTAAGAAAATACGCGAAATTGAATTCCCTGTCATCATCGCCCCATTCCGTTTTTCACACACACACACACATGCACGCACGCACATGTGTATGTTTTATGACTTGTTGAAGGAAATGAAATTGCTATTAAGGACGAAATACTCGTCAGGGAAAACAAGCAGTTAGAGTGCCCATTTGCAGTACACCCTATAAAATAAGCAATTGCATTCCCAAATAAGCACACCAAGTAAGCAACAAAGGAAAAATCTATAAGTAAGCAAGTATAAGTAATGACTAGTGAACGCTTTAGATTCTCACTGTATTAACAAGTAAATCTATGTACGTATAATTTAATTGCAGATTGTATAAGTATAAGTAAGTATTTGTGTAAGTAGTGAACGCTCTAAAAGGTCACTTCATCGCAACAGAGACAGATGAAAGGATGTATAAGTAAATAAGCATTAGTATAAGTGTTAAGTAATGAACGCTTTAAGCAGAGACAGACGAACGTTTGATTTTATAAGCGGTGGCCGTGTTTTATGTCTAGTCGAGTATACTCGGTCCATGTATGTACCCGTGCCATTTCTTCCTTGTCTCCTTCTGCGAGTTGGCAGTAAGCCGAGCAACAAAATTGATATAATCTAGCACTCGTACTTATTCACAGCGGCGCATCTAATGTCGGTTCTGGGGTCCATGCACTCACTCCCTCCACTGATAACAAAATGGGAAGACATCTGTGATAGACAAGAAGTTGGCACTTCTCGCACACCACAAGCGTTAAGTTAAATATAAATACGTACGAACATATGTAAATGGCCAATCAGTTATGGTCCCCTATTCGCAAAACAGCAAAACATGAAGCTACGCACCTGAGAAATATATATGAATAACATATATATAAGCAAAATTGTGTGTTTGGGGCGCTTAATTAGAATAATATGCATTGCCAAGCGGCAGTTGCGATGTTCGGTTTTGATTTCAGTTAGGTTTGGAAACGAAGGCGGGAACGGTTTCGATTTCAATGCACTCTCTTAAGCATATGTATTGATGTATACATGTACGTTTGTATATGTACGTATAAGTACATATGTACATGTGGGCAGACAGACAGACAAACATAGCTCTGGTCGCTGAAGCAGTCGGTGGGCGACATTTTCGTTTTGGCATTTCGCATGCAATTTGCGGTTCATTGATTCGGAAGTTTTCCATTTAACTTAAGCCTCTTTAACAATCCTATTGACGCAAATTTCTACTTACCACTGCAGGGCTCTCTGCTTTCCGCCTGTAGCAGTTACAGGTACGTACACTGGTTGAGGTCCAGGTACGGGTGCAGATGCGCAAAACCTCCGTTCATCCGACCCATCGGACCACGGCCCAAATCTAAGCACAAGCACGCATATGCACACTGTCCGTGTTAATAATTGTATTATTTCTCATTCCCTTTACTAATTACGGACACACTTGCCCAGCTACTTGGCAGATGTACAGGCGAAATTTTGTTAGAGAAATAGCATTTCGTTTATGCAAAAACGTACAGATTTGCTAGTATTGAGGCGTTTTAGGTCGAGACAATTTTTTTACCTTCAATTTTACTATGTATTTGTGTAAGTACAAATATTAGTTTGCACCTGCGGTTTTTGTTTGTACAATAAGAGCTCTGAACTCCACTTTCCATTTGCGCTGGTCCTTAAAGATACATTAATAAGCGAAACAAGCTCATATAACAGATAGATGCAGCACCTGTTGAGCTAGTTTATTTGTAGTGTTTTGGAAAGGTGCCTAAGGCCTAAGTTTGAATTTGGTTTGAAATTGTTCTCATTCATCCTTGACCCTTTGTTTTTCACCAAAGGCGGTCGATTTCTTGTAAGCTATGTTGAAACCTTCAAGTTTTTACATCTTAAGTACGCACCGTCCATTGATGAGGCAATCATATATTAGCTGATGTCTGGCCAACAATAATAGTCTTCTGAATTACACGAGCCTTCTCACAACCAGATACCCTAGACGCAAGCCAACTTATCTTTTTCCCCATTGTCTGGCAGTTCATAAGATCTCAGATAAATCAGAAGATGGCTAACAGATCTCCATTCTCTCTCTTCTCAAAGTACAGGTCTCTTAAGAATTGATTTCATTACATCCATCATGTTATCATGCATTTGGAGAGTATTGTAGCGAGCTTCTCATCCTCTCTTTGGTTTTAATGATACGCTCTCTTGTAGTCTTACGTTTTACTACTGCTATTGCTCTTGCAAATGACAGAGCAGAGTAGAGCAAAGCAGAGGGAATGCGCATTCATATCACTTTTATGCAATTGCTCTGTCAAAGTTCGTAGCAGATCAATATTTGAGTAAAAGATTTTCTTGCATGTTTTGTTTTTGCTTTGCGCAGCTTAGTTTTGGCCGCTAACTGACAAAAAATGTTTGCAGTAATGTTCCTGTTTTCCATGCTTATGCTGGCTTTTTTTGCCAGCTTCAATTTCAAATCAGGCAAATTCTGATTATATTATTTGTGGTCATACACCACTTATAAACAAATTTAAAATGATTTCTACACTGCTTCTTTCACCGCTCCACCGAAACCATTGAGCCGAACAGGTTGAGGATTTCCAAAATCATAAATAACGGTTGTCAACGCTACAAACACTTTCTTCACAATGCAAAGAATGATCATTTTGGTTTTTAAAATTTCAAACAAGTTTAAGTTAATGAATCTTGTTAATTTTTCTATTAACTAGTTGTACAAACTCCTTTAAATTGTATAAAAATAATAATAAAAAAAATATAAGTAAAAAATAAAATAATTTTTTTACAAAATAAATGAGAAAAGATTAATGCTGTGTCCAAACACTTTCTTGATACAATGTATATATATTATTACAGTAAATGCATTCATTAACAACTTCTGTATTGATTAAGGATCAAACATTTTTACAGCCAATCAATAAAATGTCGAGGTAAGCATTATTTATTCGTAATTTGAAGACCGAATCTGCTTACCTGTTGCCGAAATTATCGATCAAATGGCAACAAACTTCATCAGCATACGTTATAGACCTATAGAACCTATATTCAAAATTTGGAGTCACTCAGCTCTCGTAAACTGAACAGACGGAAACGGATGGCGGTTGACGGATATGCTTTCTTCTGCCTCTTTGCCTCATACATGTATGTATGTACATTTGCCCAAGTTTATTTGACCCGTTTTACCAATTTAAAATGAACACAGGGTATAAGGGCAACAACAACAACAACAAATATGCAAGGGCATGTCGGAGAATTACCTTAAAGCAGCTAAAGCAGTCGCACACCCACACAAGCACACAAACACAAACACACGCACACACGCACGCATACACAAACAAACTCCAGCCACGTACACAAAAGCTGAGGCAGACTGAAGCCGTAAACCAAAATGCCGTCCAGAAGACAGGTGCAATGTGCAATCTTTTGGTATTTTGTTGGCTTTGCACATTTGGCGTAATGCCAAAAAATAAAAATAAAAATAAAAAAAAATAGAATAGAATAGAATGGAAGAGAGTAAAGCAAAACAACTGCGGCAACAGCAAAGACAAGTACAATGAAAATTCAACACCTGAAAAATGCAAACACTTAAAAGACGTCAAGAAGCAAACTCGACGCGGATGGCAAGGACGAAGAAGGCAATATCGATGTGCCAGCACTTTGCCAGTGATGAGGGCGATGACGACACAGATGGAGCCAGAGACGGAGCTGCTGAGCTGCTGAGCCTTGGCCTGAGCTGCAAGCACAGCAAGGACGTGCATTCATTCAAATCGACTCCGGCTCGAGTCTGCCCGTTGCGAAGCACAACGCATACAAAAGAAATTCATTTTAATGCACAGGCAGAGTCAGAGGCACAGGCACAGGCCCGAGCATTTGCCTCTGCCACTGTCTGGGGCAGGAAACCATTGCCTGTGGGATCGGGTCGGGGTTGGGGTCGGCAGCAAGGTCTGCGTGCGCCTAAACGCTGCAAATGCTTCATTCTCCGCGCTTCTTAAATTTAAGCGGCCAAAGCGCATTGCTGCGACTACACTTGGAAAAAAATGGCCCTACATTATAATAAATCGCCCTAAAATGAAAATCGTCCTAAAAACACATACATTTTTTTCTTGTTTTTAGAAATATTTCCTAAATATTAGGAAAACAAATTTCTAAAATTTAGAAAGGTTTGCCCTAAATCGACATTGCCAAAAATATGATGATTTATTTTATCGGGTTTTTCAAACTTTTTAATAATATTCACCCTGATATAGATATGCTAACCTTGGTTTTTAGAAAGCCACAATCATACATTTTTGATATTTACTTTCTGAAAGTATGACAATTAAAAGCGATCAACAAAAATGTAAGGCGATTTTTTTAGTGTAGAGCTGCAATCGGAGATGGAGCTGCAGTTGGAGTTGGAGTTGTAGCTGGAACTGGAGCTGGAAACTGTGGGCGGCCAAGTGGCAAGTCAAGCCAAGTTGAGTCTATAATTTTTGTTGTGGTTCCTGTCTATTGTCTTTACGCTGTACTCCTCCTCACTTTTCCTATTACCACAGCGCCCAATTTTCACTGCCCTGCTTTACTTCGGTTTTACTTTACTTAGCAGACTGCCGACTTTTTTGCGTACAAAATTTAAAGTAGGCTGGCATTCGTTTTGGCCCGATTCACCGATTTCAATTAAACGCGCGCCCATTAAATGTGTCCATGGTGCGACTGAAGTGTTATTGGGATTTTTCTTTTTCAGCTAACCGACACGGCTCAAGGCTCCTTTTGTATATGTATGTATGATGGACTGAAAAATGTTGCTTTTGTTTTTGCTAATTAATGTTATTCTGTATAATCAATCCATTGCCTGAAATGTATACGTAATGTTTATACATGTGAATGCTGCGAATGATTGAAACAATAAATGGTTTTCCTAACTGCTGATTTAAAAAATCGAGTCTCAATATTTGTATAGGCTTTCTCCAATTTTGTTGTTTATGAAATTAATTGCACATACAATTAAACGAATCTATTTCAATAAGCGCGCCGAACGCTTAGTGTGGGTAAGGAATAAGAAGAAAGATAAAGAAAAGATCACGGTATCGATAGATAATGCAGAATCTGTCGTAAAACTGGCGCGATGCCAGACCACCTTTTTGCTGTGTACTATCGTAGTTCAGAGCCGGATCAAATCTCTATATCAAATCGCTGTCCTAGAAACAATTGGCAAAAAAAAATATGTTTAAAATTGTGGTTTCGAGATAGGCGTTTACCAGTTCTGATCACATATATGTAACTACATATGTACACTTTCTGAAACATGTGAAGACTAAATGTTTCAATCAAATGTTGTTAAAACGTACAAAAACATAATCATTTTTCAAACTCAAGACAAACATTTAGTTGTCGCAGATGACATCTTCTTTCTAGAAAGTGTGCGTAGTCTTCAGCATGCCTAAGATAATTTTGTTTTCTAGTTCTTTGTTCGTTTTATTGTTGAGACATTGATGCGTTTCCATAATTTCTTAAAAATACCAATTTATTTGTAAATAAATATATACCTCTTATTAATTCAATCTGCAATATGATCATTAAATTAGACCAGCGAATATCAAAGATATTTTTTCTTAAGTCTTACAATTTAAGCCTACGACATACTGAGAAAGTTTTAGCCATATGTAAATGCCACTAGATAATATGGCCTGCAACATTCCGAGTGGTATCCCCATAACAATTTGACATGGATCTTCATATTATGTTTAAGTACTCATTATTACGAGTATAACTTGTGTAGCCCAGTGAAAACAAAAAAAAACAAAGAAATAACAAAAGCATCCGAGCGCGCAACGCACAAGAACGTTGAACGGCTTTACGCTGACTGACTTACTTAAGCCAAATACTCGTTGAAAGCAAAATATAGTGAATCCTCTTTGCCTGCGTTGAGTGAAAGCTCTCGGAATGCCACTCAAATTCAAAGCGCATGTGCCTAATCGAATAAAAAGCTCAACATTTGTGGGTGGCGCCAATTTGTACTCAATTTTTTTATATTTTTTTTTGTCAGTATAAACTTTTGCTCGTACTGGCTGTCGTGTCCGCCTAGGCTGCCGATATTACTGTCAACTGTCGGATGCGTTCGCCTTGCAAGAAATCTGGCAAATCAGTTCACATCGGACCGTCTGACGAACGACTGTCGCTGATTAAGCGCCTGTTGAGTCATCGATATTAATTTATGTTTTCCATGTAATCGTTTACATGTGCATTATTATGTATGCATATGATATATATACTTGCAATAATTTCTTCAGGAATATTGGTGAACTGTATGTCGACTATGTCGATAACGCTAGGTTGGCAAATTGTCTTTAAAGAAAACTAACAATGATTTCAAATCAGCCGCCACCGTTAATGACGAATAATTAGCCGATTAGCAGAGACAACAACCATTAGGCACGGTTGCGTATATACGAAAACAATCGCAGTGTTGGTTAGAAGAGTATCGATTACAACGCAATCGATGCACTTTTTTACATCCCTACTCCAAAATAAACAGCACGAAAAAAAAAGACTACAACAAAAACAAAACGCAACACAAACTGAACGCGAACACAAACTGCAATATCAAAAAGTCAACATTCAGCCAAAAATACACGAATGTAAATGGCCATGGGTAAAGGCGACATCCACTAAACAGGCGAAAGCTAACAGACTGAGCCTACTTTGCGCGCAGTTGACGCAATTATGCAAGTTGCAATTGCCGCAATAACAAACTGTACTTGCTGCTAGGTAAAAAAAAAACTGCTGCTCACTTGCACTTTTTCAACTTTGGGGCCGCAGAGCTACAGTGCAGCGATGTAAGGCGCTGCTTGCAGCAACGCGCACAAATTCAGGTGAAATCAGCAGCAGCAAGTAAGTAAAAGGCATGCACAATTCCCAAGGGCTCAACTCAACATCTCTCTCCCTCTCGCTCTCTGTCACAGAAATGATGAATACCAAACATTCCTCGGAACCATTCTTTATATCAACCAATTTGTTCGACAACCGGCGACTCAAGCGCCGCCTGTGCAAATGGATGGACCGCCTGCGCGAACGGCAACAACACTTTTACATGCATGCCCAAGCACCTGTTCCCGTTCCCATTCCACTTCCCGTTGCCGTTCCTCCTGCGCCTTCTGCTTGCAAGACTGATCGCATGAGGCGACGTTGCCATTTGTCGTCGTCGTCGCTGTTGTCGCGTCGTCATGTGGCCGCCACACTGCCCGCAGAGATCACCATCGATCTGCTGTCGGATGACGACGATGATGATGGCGATGACGACAACCAGACGAGGGCGAGGACGACTGCTGCCAGGCCATCCAATTTGACAGTGAGCAACGGCAGTCTGCAGTTGTCCATGGTGCCGAACATCACTTTGGTGCCGGCGACGCATAGCTCGACCATGTTGCTAATGCCAGCTGGCAGCAGGAGCAGGAAACGTTGTGGAGATGTGACAACCACATGCAGCATTGTCCTCACCAGTGACGATGAGGATGGCAGTCGAATATTGGCCAGTCGCCGAATAATGCGCTCCCCACCGCCGCTGGCGCCGCTCACCCGCTCATCCGGCGTTGGCGCCGTCGTCGAGGAGGAGGTAACTGTGTCGCTGGTGCCACGAAATTCGACCACTGCCAACTGCCAGGCGCGCCAGGCCTCGTTCCACAGCAATCCGAGCAGCTGCAGCACACCGAGCACCACATCACCCAAAACCAGCCACTTCGATGGCTATCTCCGGGTAGATGTGGATGCCGGTGATGTGGATGCCGCTGGCGCGCTGCCGGATGAGACCACCGTGCACACGGTCATCGCGAATCGCATCTACGAGCTGTCGCTGAGCAAGTTGCGCGAGGGACTCGCCTCCAGTGGCATGCCCGAGTACGCCCAAGATCTGCTGCCCGAGCAGCTACAGAAGCTGTCGCCGGCGATGCGTGCCAAGGTCGCACCGATGGTGGCACCGTCGCCACCGGCGCCAATTTCCCTCAAACTCTCCAGCGATCTGAGCATATCACTGATCTCCGATGACGACGATTGTGATAGCGCCAATGGCAATGGAATGACAGCAGCAGCAACTGCTGCCGGTGGCAGAGGCAGAGGCGTCGGCATTGACCTGTTGCATCCCGTGGTTGCGGCCGAGGCGCATGCCGCCGCCAAGTTGCTCAAGCAGCAGCAGCCACAGCTCTCCGTGGTGCAGCATCTACAGTATCCGGGCCATGGCACACCCGTTGCCCTGCCCGTTGTGGCGCTTGGGGCAACGCCGCCGACAACAAGCAGGCGTCGCAAATTAGGCTAAGATTCATGGAATCATTCCAATCAATCCCCCTTCCCTCCCTCCCCCAATAGAACATACAGAATTTGTCTTATACTAGCCCATAGTGCAAATATATAAGAGTAAATGCATACATGTAAAAGGATGAGATGACGCTCCCCTGGAATCAGTTGGAATTGTCAGAAGCAGAGGCAGGCAGGTGTCGAATAAACAGTTGCCGTGAAATACACGGCTTTCCTGTCAGTCGTTATTAACCGTCTCTCTCTCTGTAAACCCTACATTGGAGGTCAGTTCAAACACAGTCGAAGTTGGAAGCCGCATAAGCAAAAAATAAAACCATACTTTCGAAGTCAACTCGAAAAAACTGCGCTGGAAATTGATCAAGCCGTGCACACTTGAATGTCATCATCCTCACACTCACACTGTAGATTTGTCAGCTTCCCAATTCCACTTGCAGTTCCAGTTCCAGTTCCGTGCAGTTGAACGAGTCTCCCTCCCACTTAAGTGTTTTGTATGCTACACACAAGAAACACGAATGGTTCCGTCTTTCTCTCATACCTTAGGCCTTTTAAATCATACAATTTAAAATTATGAAAAATAGAAAATACAATCAATTGAGCGGGAAACAAATTCACAATATTTATATAATACACACAATTCTTTGTATACATCGCTTAGCTGTAAACATTTTATTGGATTGGAGTAGTCTTATGTATATACTTTTTACTAGAATAACTGATTCCCGATCCGCTCGCTCGCAAGAAGGCTCTCAATTGATATGGCCAATAATAACAACCAACTGGCAACCATTGGCGATAATAAAGCTACACAAATTGTAAATATTAATCCACAGTCCTAGTTGCTAAGAAATTGTATTATAGAATATTTTTATTTTGATTAACAATGTATGTATATAAAACAAGAAGAAAACAAGTAATTGATTGTCTCTCTTACATTTCTGTTAGCTGAGTGAGTTTTAGTGCCTGCCAGCAGAAAATTATAGACTCTATAAAATATTCTGCAGTTGGATCAGAGTAAGAACAAAATTCAGAATGCAATAGTCGAGTGAGCTCGACTACGAGCTAACCTGCCACCCAGCTGTTAAATATATTATTCCACTTTATTTTACAAACTATAAATATATGTATATAGAACTGGAATCAAGGGCTTGCGACAAGAACGTGTCTACAAAATTTCGATTGACATGGCTAGATTCGCTCGGCCGTCGATCCTGATGAATATATATATTCTTCATATATATATATATAACAATATATATATATTATATATATATATAAATATATTATATATATATATAAATATATTATATATATATATAAATATATTATATATATATATAAATATATTATATATATATGTATATTATATATATATATTATGTATATATATTGTTGGAGATGTTTTCCTCTGTGCCTGTTACACAAGTTTGTACTTCATTATATTCCTTTTACACATTTTGAATTGGTTCAGTATATAAAAAGTTAAATATTTTTGGGCTTTGTTAATATTTTCTCAGCAACTAAATATGTAATTTAAAAATATTTTCATTTATATTTTTCACGATATATATATGTAGAAAAATATTAAGATACTGTTATATTTCTCATGTACATAACTCAAATAGATGTACAGCCCAGGCAGAGCTTCTACTAGAAATTTTAAAATAAAATTCTTCATTTCAAAACAATTAGGTTCCATTCAAACCCAAGTAACTATTGGCAAATGCCAGTATCAAAAGCATTTTGTTGATTTTTCAAAATGCCAAAAATAAAATTTCAATTAATACCAAAAAAAAACATAAGTATGCATACGTATATATTGTGAGACGCATAGGTAGCAGTAATATATATTATATTTTATGTACATTTGGATGTGATTTTGTGAATGTTTTTTTGTGTGCAATGTTAAGAAAAGAAAACCTTAGGACAAATAACAATTATGCCGAATATATGTGTTTATATGCATATATTCTGTTTATCGTTGGTAGTAGCTTTGAAATTAGTTGTGCAAATTGGCAGCACTGACACAGCACTTGCCACACGACGCATGCGTCTTTGAAAATATCCCGCGTAGCTTTTAGGGCGGAAACGCTTTCTGATATACCAGAAATAATTTTGCTGTTGAGTGTTAAAACGTATCGAACGGGTTTTAAACGCGTTTCAATTGCCACGGCTGTGATTAGCGCGAGAGATGAGTTAAGATAGAAGTTAAATCTCACAATAACTATATAATAACCGAGAAGTGAATAACGACTAATTATACAATTTAATTATCAACAACACAAGCCGGCCATGCCAAGTGGTACAACATATATTTTCCATTTACTCTCCATCTTTACATTGTTTGTACCTACACACATACACACATGCACAAATGGACACATACATACATATATACACATACATATATACCCCACATTGCTGTGCCTATGCAAAGTACAATCGTAGCAAGTGTCTATGCCTATGTATATTTAATTACTTTTACACACGTACATATGCATATGTACAATGTCTGCAAATGCACATGTATACACATACACACACATACACACACATACAGATTTGTTAAAAAACGCTACAGCTGTAATATCCTTTGAAATGCCACAACACTTAAATTTTGCATTATTAAAAATTCACAGTGGTGAAGTTGAATAACGTGCAGTTGGCTCCTTAATAAACGCATTTAAATATATGTATGTACTTATATATTTATGTTATGTATATGTGTATACATAAATATATATATATTTGGGTCTCGAAGGAACTGAAGTATTCGTATTCGTACTCGGCGCTTATCGATGCTTGCCATTTTGTACCACACCCACACGACAGAATAATCCAGGCATACTTCACACACACACATATATATACACATGTATATATATACAGGTACATATTTACGTGTGTATATGTATATTCATGTAACACACATACAAACATACATATGTACTTTGCAGTTACAAGTTTACATACGTATGCATGTATGCTTGCATATGTATATATGTATATATGTATATGTATATGCATGTATCTAAATTCGTATATATGCTTATGAATATTCTTACCGGCACAAAATGTAAACAAAGTTAAAAAGAAGATGCACTGCGTATGTATCCATGTACATATGTACGTAAGTGTAGGTATACATACGTAAATACTCCTCTACATACATATGTATATAGACACGTAGATATGAATAAGTACGTATATATTAACATATACATTAACGTTTATGAACATTGAATGCTCTATATATGTAAAAATCCACGACATATATGTATACACAGCATATATATGTATGTAGGTATCTAAATGGGAACACAATACATACTCACAACAAAAAAATAATGTCTTTTTTTATACAGTAAACACAGTTGCGCATAATTATCAAGAAGCGAAATACAAGAATTAAGAATTGTGCACCCAACTGAAGGTAAACGGCGAAAATGTTGATTCGTTGGAAAAGCAAAGATAAGAGTGCATCGGCAAATCAAGGCGGCACTGGAAGCAGCAGCTCATCATCAAAAAAGAAACGCAAAGGACGCGAAGGAGGTATTAAGTTAGAGTAGCATACAAAATAATATATTTATTGCCATTCAAGAATGAAAACTGGTTTATTTTTGTATCTACACTGCTCCCAGCATGCCTTATCGCCTTATGATATTGTTGCTAATTTTGCCGGCAAAATCAAATCAAAAAATGAACAGATCTGCCCGACAAAAAAGCCAAAACGCCAACACTGATGTTAATAAGGGTCTGTTTTGCAGAGGGAAGACAAAATCAAAAAGTCAGTCACGAAATTGCAATTTATTTCGATTGTGGTCTGCTGAGAGCCAAATGATTAATTAATTAATTTTCTCGCCTCTACGGCCTTTATAAGTAGACCTTTTTCTTGACGGTTCAAATCAATTTTCTCACACAATTTACTTTTTTTATTTCGATGCACTTGCCACGTTTGTATATCAAATGCATTGCCACCGTCAAACAGCTGTTCACAAAATCCACATAGGTTAACAGTGAGTTAACAGTGTGCATTTCAGTTTTTGCTGTCAGCAAAACCGATCGTCAAAATTGCGCGACCTGTTTTACGTCTGTCTTCAGGATCGATAATTTTTTTGATCTGTAAACAGGCCCTTAAGGCATTGGCAATAACCAACGATGGCAGTCGAATATCGATAGTTATTTTGTGCCCGTTTGATTAAGATGTTTTTGTATACTGTTTTCAGAAGAAGACTGGCAAAATGAGAACAAACCCGGTCGCTTGCCGACCAACGAACCAGGTGAGTTATGCTCCACATGTCACATGCATGTATGTATGTGTGTATGCATGTATGTATGTATGTTTGCATGTATGTATGTGTGTTTTAATTCGCTCAAATCTTTCAAAAGGAGGCGAGGAGCGCAGACGCGCAATGCGCCGCGACGATCCAAGACGGCACACGCTTGGTGGCGACATTCTCGTCTATGGTGGCTCACAGCATCCACACGCCCATCAAATGCCGCAGCAGCAACGCGCCATGGACCTCGAAGTAAGTCGAACAGACCGAAACAGATCTCCCTGACAGCCTGTCGTCATATCTTTGGTATTTGTTTTAGATGAGTACGAGGGCGCAGAAGAACAAGAAGAATCAACCGATGCGTGGCTATGCACCCGTCAATCAGGGGCCCCTTTTCGACGATGATCCAGGCATTATGTCTGAGGTGGAAACGGCTAGCACGGGATTTCGTCGGGGCGGTAAACAGCGCTCGTCGTTGCCCGTGGTGCGAACACCATCGAAGACACTGGAGCGACCGCTTGGCCTTGTCTTTCTACAGTATCGCTCGGAGACGAAGCGAGCACTCCTCCCCAATGAGATCACATCGATAGATACGGTGCGGGCGCTGTTCGTGCGCTCGTTTCCCCGTCAGCTGACCATGTCGTATTTGGAGGGGCCAAACGTTAAGATCTATATCCATGATGCCAGCAAGGACATGTTCTATGAACTGGAGGATGTGCGTTCCCATCTGCGCGAAATACGTGATCGTTCCGTGCTGCGCCTCTTCGAGTCCACCGAGGTCGCCGCTCCGCCTCAGATTCTGCCCGGCGGGCCGGGCATACCACAGCCATTGCCACAGGCACAGTCTAGCTGGGATCAGGACCAGAGCTACTTTAGCGAGCCTGAATTCGACTCGGACTTTAAGCACCAGCACATTCACAAATCGAAGGTAAGATTGTCCGACTCTCTTCTACGGTTCTGCTCTCTTCCACATACTCTCAGAAAAAAAATAGCCCTAAAATTTGGTAAATCGTCATTTTTTTGGCGCCGAGGGTTTTTAACCTTATTATTCAGAAAGCGAATTTCTAAAATTTACTGTTGTGGCTTTCTAAAAACTAGGATTTGCACTTCTAAATTTCAGGGTGGATTTTCCTAAAATTAAAAAATCGTCTAGTATCCAGGGTGTGGTTTTCTATGTGTCGTACTATTAAAGAATTCTTATATATCCTTTTTGCTACCTATATTATTAATAAACATTTGAATTGTTAGACTTCATATAAAGTAATTATAAAGATTGAGCTACTCGCACTCCGATTCAGCAGAACTCTAATATAAAAGCCGAGCCAGAAAAACTCATTATTTGTTCCTGAATTATATAAAGTATTTTTTGTAAAAATTAATGCTTGTATTTCTACTTTTTAGAAATGCATTTCTTGAAAATAGAAAGTATTTCTAAAACAAGTAAGAGTGCTGTAGTCGAGTGAGCTCGACTACGTTATATCCCGAACCCAGTTGTTAAATATATTCTAGTTTTATTGGATAATTTCCCTCTAAAAAGTTTTTCACCAAAATGTGAGCAGGTCTGCAAGCGCGCTCTGCCGACAAACACGTGAATATTCATGGATACATATATATATATATATATATATATATATATATAATATATATACACGTACACGCAATCGTACCGGGGTAACGGGGCTCTGCAGACCATACACAAAAACATATTGACGCTCGCTTCGAATATCACTCCATCTCTTTCTAGTACATGCGTTCGCATATTGATGCATTCAGAAAATTCTTGCGGCTGCTGATAGAAATGAGATCAATATGAGAATATATTTTCGACTATAACTTGGGTGTTTCTTAGCCGATCTTAATGAAATTTGGGTAATTGATCAATAATATGCATATGCATATTATGTATTAATTAGATTCTGCCTTCAAAATTGTAGCATTTATTGCTATTGGAAATTTAAATGTATGGATATTCGAGAAACGGAGACAGGTATCGATAAAAATAAAGCGAACTTGCGCCTGGTATATTCTCTAGCTCTTATAGTCTCAGAGATCTGCGTGTTTATACAAACGGACATGGCTATATCGACTTGGCTGTTGACCCTGATCAAGAATATATATACTTTATGGGGCCGGAGATGCTTCCTTCTGCCTGTTACATAAATTTATAAAAATAAAAAAAGACGCCATAGTTTTGGATTGGCGATTTGGGGCAAGCCTTTCTAAATGTTAGGAAATTTTCCCAATGTTAAGAAATTATTTGTAAAAACAAGAAAAACGTTCAATTTCTCAGAATGAATTTCATTTTAGAGCAATTTTTTTCTGAATATTCTTTATATTACTAGATTTTGAGGTGGATGTCCACTTTAATATATTTATATAAATATGTATGTGTGTATATATACATAAAGGTGAAAGTTTTCAAATAAAGTCAGCTCTACTCAGAATTAATAGTACGCATATACAAAAATATGTGTATATATATTACATAAGTAGATACTAAGATATAAAAAAAAATATTATATGTACATATGTACTCTAAGCGTTATATGAACCAACATGCTAGACTTCTGCTTAAAATGTATTTGGATAGCACTGACTGACTGACTGACTGACTGCTAACCGTTGACAGTTAAAATTGTCCGCATGTGCCCACACTGAGGCCCTTGAGGGTGTTGTTCATGTGCTCGTTGACATCCTTCCAGGCGAAAACGATTGCACCCTGGAATGGCTCCGGATCACAGTTGCTGCATATGGCCATGACGGCTTTGACTTCCTCCTCTGCTGGCTCGCGATCGTGTGAGCTGATTTCTTCTTCCAGGGTCATCTTTAGGGTCAGATCATGTTTGAACTGCTGACCTCCAAAGTCTGCAAGACCATTATATTTGCTGCTGCTACTATCGTCCAGTCCATCATCAACCAGAGAGCCATCGTCAAGCAAAACCAAGCCGCGCTTTTGCAACTTTTTATCTTTGATGTCATCCTTTGAGGCCTTGGCATTCGCCTGGCGCTTAAATTGTATGTGCGTCTCTGTCTCATCTATGAACTGAACATTTGCCGCGTTGCTCAGCATATGGAAGCGTCCAAGCTCAGCGCCCGGATTGGGCCGGCGATGGCTTTGAGTTATCGGCGGTATACCGAGTAGCTGCTGAGCAACCAATCGAGAACCGGCATTAATTTGGCCATTCACAAAATTGGTATTAAGCGTGATTGCCTGTTGCTGTGGTTGCTGTTGCGGCTGGAATTCGACAGTGCCTGTTGGCTTCTGTGTTGGCGCCGAGTTGGCCAAGTTAATGCGCACTCTGGTTGGAATTTGGCCGCTTGCCAGCAGCGAGTGCATCGGCTGTGGTCGATTTATCTAAATAGAATAGTACTCGAGCATGGAGATTATTAATTATTATATTAATTATTAGGGCATACTGACCATGGGTGGCGCACGCGCTGTGCTGGACACCTCCTGACCCTCGTGGTCGAAATGGTGCACATGGTGATGCTTGTGATCACGATGTGCCTTCCCCGCACTCAGCGCCACGCGATAAATCTGTACGAGGGTCACCTCGAAGTGGAGGCCGTGGCTTACTTCGCCGGTCACCGAACTACCTCCAGATCGCATTTTTCCCTTTGAGGGTATCTTATGGCCCACTAGCTGTGAATTTGTAATGTAAATGATTGCAATTGGGGTTAAATGTGTAAGCCTATATTTTACGGTCTGCTGGCACATTGGGACAATCAAGCCCTCAAACCTATTTATAACAAAAAATATTTCTAAAATGTTGATTCTAGAGTTTAGGTGTCGTCTGCCTTAGAGGCCAAGTTGCTGAAATTTCAAACTAAATTATATCCATTTATAAGTATATACTTTCCCAATAATAAGGAGAGTCAGTATGGTGAATTTCTAAAATTCAGTGCAATCTTTTTTGTCTGAGTGTAATACGTAATATACTTGCAATGGCATAATCAGAAATTCAGCTTCACTATCGCAATCTTTCCCTCAACCAGTTTCCAACAGTTGCCGCCATCGTTCATTGTAAATGTCGTTATGTGGGGCTGGCTTAGCAACTGTTTCCGTCGCGTAATTAGACACTAAACAACACTACCAAACTAACCAACTTCTGCTTCTTGGCAAGCTACTCACCGAATTGTGGAAACCACGCCCAATACGCTCTGCCTTGAGCCAGACCTGCCACTCGCCAGTCTTTCCATTCCACGAGCTGCACATGTGATGCCATTGACGCATACGCAGCGGATAATTCAACCTGCATGCATTTAGGCATTATTATCAGTTTGTACGCATGGGAAGATATGCCGTTAGATGATTGGAACTATAACATACCTGTACATTCGTTGACCTTTTATGGCCATCGATAGGAAACTGGAATTTTGCGCATTGGCGACCCAGATTTGTATCTCGCGTGGTTCCTTTTCAACTGTGGAAGTTAGACAGAGTTAATTGGAAAGAAACGAGAAGAAAACAAAAAGTTGAAATGCCATCGATGGCGTTTGTTATGAAATTCGAGCAAATTGCGCGATGTATTTGATACTGTACTGCACTAGTCAAGACAAACACTAAATGCCCAAATTTTCCATATGAGACTTGACTTGTTTCACAATCTCAGCGGACCAACAAAAATAAATGCTTTTTTTTTCTTGTATGCAATATAAGATCTAAGAGCGAAGTCTTAAATAAACTTAGCAAACTCCGGCCATGAATAGTGGTGAGATGGCGGGAAAATACACCAAAATCCTGTTAACATAATAATTGCAGATGTGTGGTATTTCTGTTGCTGTTGTTGTCGTTTGCAGGGCAACTAACGTCGTCTAACAGTTTCCAGTTTGGTGGACTCAGCTTTCCGAGGCGTGTTGTCTCGGGTCACGACAGCATCTGTTGAGTGTTGGGGTCCGGAAGCTTTGTACACAGCTTGAGTTGCATATTTAAAACAATCTCAAAGAGTTAAAATAACAAAAGCGGCGATAGCAACGGTAACAGCAGCTTACTGCAAACAGGTAAATTTAGCGCTTATGTAATGTGGTCGGTCGGTCTGTCTTTCTGTATGTCTGTCGGTCACAAGCAACGAGTTGTAAATTGTGAAGATGAAAGTCGAAGCGAATATCTTATCTTATCTTCCAAATACTTGGTAACAAATTTAACCGTATTTGCGCTGCTCTGAACATCAAAAGCATAAAAAAGACAAGCAATTTTGTATGGTCAATATTCGTTGTCTATTCACTACGTTGTTTTACATCAGGAAGTTGGCTTCCTTTCACTTTTCCAGGCCCCCAGCATCGGTTGGTGGATCGCATAGCCCACAAAGAGAGCCACGGCTCTCACAGTGAAGGTCTTTTATATGTTGGTTTTGACGGGGGCATCAAAACAATTGACGTCTGCTTATATAAGAAGAAAGGCCGATGGTCATTGTGTTGTTGAAGAAAGTCTACTCAAAAGGCCAGACCATCATAATCTTTCCATTATTTTCATGCACATAACAAAGAATTCGTTACGCTCATAATCTGTGGGAATCACACTTCGCCTAGTCATAGTCTCTGTCACTCACCTTCATAGGTAAACATAACATGATCGCCAGTGTGGTTCGTGAAACGCATCCAGAAGCACAATGTGAACTGATCCAGCTCAGGTAGCCCATTGCCGTAATCAACAGCGCCATCTTGATTGAACGCAAACTTTTTAACACTGCAGCTGTCCGAGACGTAGAGGGGGGTTCGCGGAAAACTGAGAGACGACGCCCCATCAGCGACAACATCGGCAACACCTTCATCCTTGTAGCTGTAGGACTCATAGTGGTTCTTCTCTTGCTCGTCGCCGAATTTGAGAATGGTGCCTGATGGCGCAGCAGGAGCAATGCCTGTCTCCAAACCATTGACAACAGCGGCACGTGCCAGCAGAATATCATCGTCGTCCTTTTCTTCCCCAAATTGGGCATAGCTGGTGGCCAACTCGTGGCTGCTGCTGGCTTCACCCGGATGCGATTGTTTCAGACTGTACGATGTTATGGGACTGCTCGGAGCGATCGGTTTCCAGGCTTGGCAAATGCGCGCATTGAGCAGCGTGATGAGGATGAGAAATGCTTGCCAAGAAGCTCGATTATGCAGCAGCCCAATGCCAATTGCCATTTTATCTTTGGATTCAACTTAAAGCGTTTCTACGTCCGTCTGCGGCGCTGTCTCGCACTTTACTAGTCCGTCTACGCATGCGCCAAAGTGCCAAAGCCCAAAATGAACATAAATTCAAAACAAAATAAAAACCGCATACAACAACGAACCCCTGGCAATCCAACGTCTCGTCTCGTCCCGTCTCAGTTGTAATAAATTGTTAAATTGTATTGAAATTGAAATTGAAACTGGTTGAGGTTTTGTAAAGCCGAGCTTTCTGTATGAATGCAGCGAATGAGCAGCTCGCACAATGCCAAGCTTTACAAGCTGGAAAGTATGTATGTTCGTGTGTATTTATGTATGAACAGTTGCGATACAAATTATAGCACAACTACGACTTTTTTTTACAAATGAAAAGACAAACCATTAGTTTTCACTAGACATCGTTTATAGATTTTGAATTTTCATGATTAAAAAAAAAAACACAATTTCTCCCTTTTTCATAAAATGTCTTAAATATGAATTTTTCCACTTATACAAATGAATTCATAAATTCCTTAAACTAACAAATTTAAAATCAACTCCCTTTGTTGTGAGAGTGGTGCTATTATTTTGTCCGCAACTGTATGTATGTACGTTTGTACTTCAATGCTTAGCAGTTTCACAGAGGCGAAGTTTCCTCCTCCCTTCTCACAGTCGCAAAGCCTGTTAAATAATATGAATAATATGCTTATTATAACTGTATCTCTATATCTCTCATCTTCATTTGATCAGTATATTTGAATTCCTAAGGGTTGTTTCAATAAATAACTGCTAGCAATCTTAGCACGGTTTTCATCGATTATGTAGTTACATAAATCAGATATTTGTATACATATATATATATATGTATTCATTTATATTTTTAGGTTCAGAATACATCTTCAATTTATCGTCCAGAACCTATCGTGAAGCTATGGTATTTGTTGATCGACCCTCGGATCCCAGAATGATATTAAGTGAATTTCTACCGTGATATGTTATTAAAAAGCCATAGGCATCTATCACTGTCACTGCATCCTACTACAACATAAGTAAGCTTTTGTGTATAAAATGCAATATACAACATTTGCGACAAGTGAAAGCTTTTAATGTAGGCATATGTCCTCCTCTACTCTAACAAGAGTAAGCTTTTGTGTATAGAATGCAATACATAACGTGTGCGACAAGTGAAAGCTTTTATCGACTATCAATCAAGCAAAGAGAGCTGCTGAACGAGCAGACAGACTGACACGTCAATAATTGGCAAACCGTTTGATTAACTGGGTGTGTATTTTGTTACCACACATGTGCATCGCATATATGCCTATACATATACATATATGTTTGTTGGCCCTGCCCTCTGGAATTCCCAGCTATATATACAACGTATAACGGTGTATCACAATTAACCTAGGCATATACAGTTGTTCACTTGGAATTAAAGTGAAACTTATTAACATTTCGGTACGTGAATGAAGGCCGATTCCGATTAGCAGAGTAAAAATGTCAAGGTTGCAAATCTAAAAAATGTATCACTTCACTTCAGCTCACTGTTTGCAAAATATTTCAAATGAGATTAATAATTACCTATACCAATAGGTATTAGACCCAACTTTGAAAACAATTGGACTTAAACTTAAAATTGTCCATCCAGTTTCCAAAAATCACATTTTATTTATAGTATATAGTTTTCATAGAATTATATGGAACATATATATATGTACAATATATATATGTAGATCTTTAAGAATCATTGGATGACAATTGTCCATCCATATTCCAAAAATCACATTTCATTGTATATAATTTTCATAGATTATATATGTATCTTTATATATAATTTTCAAGCAAATACAATGTTTGCCGCCCATTTTGATATCTTATCTGAAAACAAATTTTCAATACTTCTTTATTTGTTGTTGTTTTTGTTGTCTTTTAAGGAGCTTGACGCTGATTACATGAAAAAAACCTCTTAAAACAATTGTGAACTTTTCAGCTTCCCATGGTTTGGGCACAGTCTTTGATTATAAATGTATACACGTATATATGTATAGATATACATATTAACATGAATTTACAATTAATAACAATTATATTTGATGTATTCATTATTTGTATTTTAGATCGGTAAACAGCCAGCGCCGTATTATGTGGGTTCATCGCAAACGTTGCCTCGTGGCATGTATGCCTCAGATCGTAGTAAGGTCTCCATGGGTGCGTAATAAAGCCAAACTATATAAATTTGTCCATTCATAATTTAGGTGCATACATTAATATGTAAACATAAATTTGTCATTTAAGTAGATTTAGCTTAAAGGCATATACAACTTGGATGAGTCATATTTTGCTTATTCAATCACTATGTCATCTCAGTACCACGAAGGACTCCATCATTAAATATTTGTAAATAGGCATGTCCGTTTTGCGTGTTAAACACACACTTAATACTTCATACTCTTAATACTTCTACAACTATTGTTAAACAAAAGCCGCGTTTTTTCAAAATCAATCTAATCTATTCAATCTTTTAATAAATAACAATGAGATCAGATTTTCAATAATGTGTCTGAAAGGGTACTGTGTCTTCGGTCCCTCGAAGATTAATTGTTATTGCGTTTTTCTTTTGATTTATTCTTCAATTCAGGCCACACAATTAGACAATTTGATTTGTTGTTGGCTAACAATAAGTGTTTCCACGTCAAAAATATTGGGTATAAATAAAAGTGTTTGTTTTTTTGTATTTTTTATTCTATCACTATAAATATGTATGAATAAGAGAATACATACATATTTATACGATTGTTGGAAATGCTTTATTTAAAAAAAAACCCATGCATAAATAGTATATTATGTATAATTAAATAAAATATAAAAGGAACGCCTGTGAAACCATTCAGATCGATTAATCGAAGGGGTAGTATGGAACCCCTGTTTCCATATTCCTCGGATCAATTATACAGTATACCAGGTACACGAATATATACCTCTTCTTTACTTATGATTACTTATTTCCATGTTCATCCATATATATAATATAAGTTTATGTATAACACATTGGTTGCGCTTATTTATGGGTTCAAAAATTGAGCGTGACGAATTAGTAAGATTTTGTGTATCGTGCTAATTGTTCTTATATATATATTCTTCTTTATATATATTCAGTTACTTTCACGTATGTATAACCGATTTTTTTGTTGTTTATTTACCTTAAATACCACAAAAATTGTGCTTTCCAAGAATATAAAATAAAATTAAACAATAGGCCGCTTTTAACTGACTTGAACTTACAGACGGATACACCAGCTCACCAGAGCGGAGCACACGTGGTAACTATGAGGAGCCCTACTATAGCCAGTATGGAACACGCGGCACTGTCGTCGCACCCATCATTGACGAGGAACAAAGGTAAACAGAAAACAGTGCGATAAATCTGAAAATTTAAAAATAAATTCTCTCTCTCTCTCTCTATCTATCGCTTTCGCACTCTTTTCTGTGCGGGACAGCGATGTGGCGCTTGCGGAAGACCAGTACTCATTGTATGGGATTAAAGTTGGCCCAAATCGTCTACCGCATCGGGGCAATCAGATCTACGACCCAAGCAGGTAAGCATGATCCATCCTCTGGCCACGTATGGAGCTCATATATGTTACATAGTCATCGGGCAAGATGGTGCTGCGTTTACTACGTCTGTAAATTTTAATACGCTTTACATTGCCATTTGTTGATGTTGTCGTCGCTGTGGCCACCGGATGGAAATAGGTTGTACCTTTGCTCTTAATTGCCTGTACGATGAGGCAAAGAAGGTAGCCACCAAAAGAGAGAAAGGCCAAAGCAGTAATGCTTATTTGAAACAGTGTCTGCAGTTTAGATGGTTTCTCCTCGACCCAATGACCAGCATGATCACTTTGCCAGAACTGCGAAGGACCGCTAATGATCGACGAAGACCCACGATCACTCCTGCAAAAGAATCTCTTATATAATTAAGGGAAATCAGAATTGAATTAAACACCTACCTTTCGGCTGCCATCAAGGCCATACGTTCGGGTGTATTAGTTGTGTCGTAATCATCGATAACGTTCTCGTTCTGGCTCTCCGTGTAATTCATAATTTCCAATGACTTCCTCAATACGAGCAGATCGTGCAATTGGAAATTTGATAAACAGTTGGCAAACCGTTGTGGTGTGCTGGTCACTGTTAGAAAACCCGTTCAGCTTATTAGAGTAATCGCCACAAATAACAAGGGTGCGAGGAAGGGGGTATCTACCACTGCAATAGGCCATGTTTCTGCTAAGCAAGTAGTTCTTGTCTCTCAAATCGCATTCGACTGGCGACTGTAAATAAAGAATGGCCATGGATGGCATTGTGGTGCGAATTGTGGAGCAGCGTCTTGCAACGCTTGCCTGACTCAAGTATTTCTACTTTCAAGCTCTGAATTCGACGCTTAGTTTTAGGCTTGGCTGCTCAATTAGAGCTCAGCGTAAGCGGCAGCGGAAATGCAACTAAAAAACTAAAAAAAAACTTGTCACAGCAGCGCGCCAGTCCACAAACAGAAAAAAAAATTACACTGAAATTTAGAAAATCACTTTAAAAATTAAAAAGTTTTGTTTCTTCTTGAAAAAAATCTTTTCTGATATTCTGAAATTGTAGTGAAAGTTGCTCAGTCGATATTAGAGACGGGTCTTGTAATCGAAAATCGTAAGTTTTATCAAATTAAGTAATATGAGTTTATAAACTATCTGAAATTTCTAAAATTCAGGTGAATTTTTTTCTGAGTGCACTTACAAACTATGTGCAAATATTAATCTATGTCGATAACGATTCGTATTTCTTATACATATTTTTTTGTATTTGAAGGCCTGAAGACTTGCATCGCATACGCGTTGAGCATATGGAGCGCCAGTTGGCCAACTTGACTGGGTTGGTCCAGAAGGCTTTGGTTAATCAGAATCCCCAAATCGCACCCATGGCTGTACCCACATTAGATTCCAACTATCTTGTTGTGCCAACATCACAAATGCAAGGTATGCCGATCAATTTTGTTTTTGTACGCAAGTATGTGCATAGATATGCATTACATACATTAATTCAGCCTGTCACTGCTTCATAGAGTATATTAACGGAACAAACTTGAATAAGAAAGCGTGAGGCGAAGCTCGTTTCTCATGGTGCATTTATGTACAAGTTGATTTACCTTACTCTTTAAGTATAGTCTCATAACCATATACATATGTACAGTTGCGAAAAAAAAATAATAGCACCACTCTTACAATAAATGTTTTGACCTCTGCATTTTTTACATTCGTAAGCTAAAGGAACTTATGATGAATATGTTTGTATAAGTCGAAGAATACTCTTTTAAAAATCGGAGAAAATCAATAATTTTCGTCACCGTTTTAAACTTATTTAAATTTAATTAAAATTACAAAATTAAATTGGATGAAAAATTAAGAAAACGAACGGAAATAAATAATAGCACAATTTTTCAAATGAGCACTTATATATAAATATGAAAATTAGAAATAAATAAACGATTTCTATACAGAATGCATAAGTAAGTGATGCTATTCTTTTGTTGGCTACTTTTCCCTTCAAAAAAATTATATATATATATGTATAAATATATATATATATATATATATTATCTACATAATATCGCTTAGTATTCCGGAATACTAAACGATATTTAAAATCAATATTTGAAAAAATTGCCAACCTAATGGTTGTTTTTTCATCAGTAAGAAAATATGTCATAGTGGTGTTATTATTTGTTTCGCAACTGTACATACGTACATGAGTAAATATGTATGTTTACATTGGTAAAAGAAATCTGATATTACGTCTATCTTATACTTTCTCATGTAGCTAACGGTTCCGCTGATGAGCTATACATTAGAGAAAAGGCACCCAAGTTGGGCAAGAACTCATGTCGTAAGTGTACCCCAACTTTTCCACGTACATCAGTGTCCCAGACATGTGCTGTTTTTCAGAGAAATCCGTGTCCTTTGAGAAATCTGTTTCATTTAGCGACGATATACAGGGAATACCCAAGTCTCATAATCCCCTACATGCCGGTAAATAACAACAAAAAAAATAAGAAAATATTTATCACCAATTTTATTTTTCATACTTTATTTTTTCGGCTTTAATGCTTAATTTTTTCTGTTCAAACATTACAAATTAAATTATGAAATAATTATCAATTGTCTTGATGTGGACTCCTTGACTTTGTTTAATTTAAATCATTGAGAGACATACATACATATATTTTACTAGTAGATAGTTGTAGTAAACTTGATTGATATCCTTTGCGTAGAATCAAAGATTTCAGATCCAAAATCTTTGCCATTATATTAATACTCCTTCGTATTCAAACAAATATATTACTGCATCGGACCCAAAGCTGACACGAAACCAACCAAGCCGGCAATCAAGTCGTCTACCTTGCCACGTACATCGTCACAAGGTAAGAAAGCTAAGAGAGAATCATTCCATAAACACAGGGGTCTTCCTTCGTTTTTTTTAAATCAGTTGTCAAAATCACGCATGCATTAATCACAAGCCAATTACGAAAGATATACTTTATCAAAAAAATAGTGTAAATGTTAAATGAATTTCTTATACACCCCTACCTACATCTACAAAATCAACCATAGAACGCGATCGCCTAAAGCCCCCTCCACCACCAAAACCAATTGTATTGGCCCAGACCTCCCATCCCAGTTACCGGGCGGACATCGCCCTCGCACCCGAGGTTTACAATCATTTGCGTGGTCTGCAAAAGAAAGCCAAGGATTTGCGCATGGAAGTTCGCACCTTGAGACGGTTATCGCAAGCTCAATCTGTCGCCGTACGGGAGGATATAAAGAGCACTTTCATGCGTATACGGGCCACTCTGTTGGCCAGCAGTGGCAGTTTCTGGGGCCAGGGCGACCAGGACACCACGCGCATCTCAAGGGAGGAGGAGCTGTACAAGCAGGAAGTCATACGCCTTGAGAAGGATCTGAGTGACTTGGAGGCTTCGGTGGAGAACTTACGTGGTGAGGTGATCAACCGACGGACTCGCGTCAATATGACGGCTGTAGAGGACATGGCGCTAGTATTAAGTCGCGCAAGGTGTGTGACTATCTACACTCAGCAAAAAAAATCACTCTGAATTTTAGAAAATCGCCATACTTTCGGCGCTAAGAAAATTGAGAAAAAGTATGTTTGATTTGTGTAGTAATCAAGAATTCTCACTTAGTTACAAAGAATTCTGACATTTATTTTTGGTTGCTTATATTATGAAATAAACATTTTAATTTTATTTTAAGATATTACATATCTTAAAATATACTCGACCCCTGAGGCAGACAAATACTAAAATCTAATATAGCAGACCGAGCCAGTAAATTTCAATAGATGTTTCTTAATTTTAGAAAGAATTTCTTCGAAAAATCAGGGTTTGCATTTCAATTAATTTCTTAATTGAAAATAAAATCACCACATATTTGGAATTTAAGAAAAACTATATCTTATATTTCTAAAAATTCGATTTTAATTTTTGAGCGATTTTCTAAAATGCAGGACGAGTTTTTTCTGAGTGTATTCTTAAGATTTTAGACGAACTCATTTTACATATACAATTATATATACTATAGCAAAACTGTTGCTGAACTGAAGCTGAAATTTCCATTACTGTCGAATGGTTTGCGTTGCATTTTGTCCAACGAGATGGAGAAAGTGGTGCGTGAAGAAAAGTTCCTAAAAGAAGAGCCCGACCGCTTGGAGTCGGCATTGCGGCGCTGCAAGAAGCTAACGGGCACCTTGGTGACACTTAAACGGTTTGTGGAAATAATCGTTTCGTTATTTATGAAATGCTGATTTTGTTACTTTCGCTCATTTAGTTTGGCAAGCGTGCAGGAACAGCGCTTGCCGCCTAATGAGCCATCAATAGCTGAGGAGTCTTTACGGTCTTCAGATATTTCGGTGCCTGACAAGGTGAGTCCATTAATTTATGTACATTCATGAGTCTCCGAGTCTCTATACGAATTCACTAAACTACTAGTTGATAAAAAAAACACCTAGGGCTGTATTGCCAATGCTATTTTTGCGCATAAAAACACCGTTCCACACCGTGTCATACATAACTATATATACTAATAATTAAAAATATTCTTTATATTATTTCGATGACAAAAACTAGTTGCTTTTGACCGAAAGAAGTATTGCATTGGCTAAATTTAATTTTAAAAGATGAACCTTTTGCACACTAGTTACCTTGCTAAATATTGTTAAAACCCGCTGACTAAATATGTAATAAACTTACATAGAGTATAGTATAACAGGAAATCTGCACTGTTTTCGGAATATAGATCATTTTCGAGTTATTACCTAATGCAAATGATATAACGTAAAGCGAGGAGTGTTTGCTAATCTATCGCTTTTGATCAGTTCAACTATGCGTAATGTCTGTCTGCTTATGAGATAGTATTAAAATGATTTAACATTTGTCATCCAATTGCTGATTAATGATGGTGGATTTGCTTAATTCGTGAGATTTAAGTCAAACTAAGTAACAAAAATAAATGTAACAGGATATATGTCCTTAATGATAATAAATATTTAAAAAATACAAATATATAAAACAAATGAATTTCAGATATAATGAATAAAAATTCAAATACTGTAAAATTAAATAACAGTTTATTTTAACTGAAATGCTCCACACTCGTTATATAAATCAGCAATTGAATAAATCCAGAATGTCTTGAAATATGGGAATATTTGTTCCCCAACTTGGCATTACTACTTTACGTCCATCTCATTTTGACTTCCCTCATCGCCATCAGTAGACGCTGCAATATGTTAAAAATTTAAATGTCTTAAGATGTTGGAAAATAAATACAATTTAAAGTTATGATTTTAAACAATGCAGAAATAAGCTAACATCTTGAAATAATGAACCATAATTATTTCAAGATTTTAGCTTATGTCTATGAAGTAATGAACCATTATTATTTCAAGAGGTTAGCTTATGACTATATATACATATGAAAAGAATATTAAACTTATTTTAATCTCATTTCATCTTTAATAGCTCGCATCGACTATTAACAGTTAATCATCATGATCAAAATTCGAACTATGCAAAGGGTTTAATTAGCAAGCTATTTAGTGCTATTTAATAAATCTAGTAAATCAATCTTATTTGTTAACGATTAATTTGGCTCGTATGCTTTGTTTTTAGTTTAAGCAGTTATTCTATAAACAAGCTGCAATTGGCTGTTATTTTGTAGTTTTTTGTTCATACTGCGTACACTTCTATATATTTTACTTGATTATATAGTTATTTCCAATCCTACGACAGTTTGTAAGTGGCGAATTCCCGCTTATCGCCGACCAAGAGAAGCTTCACCGATGTTTCTCCATCCTTAAAAGGCTTACTGCCTTTTGGGTAGGCGATCGTTATGAAAAAACTCAGTTTAATTTTAATAAAGCGAAAACGTCTTACGTATTAAACACGCCATTCATATTCATACGATGACAATGACACCAATCAATCAATCAAAGCTTAAAGTCTTATCAAATGAGGTTTACCTAGTGATTTCATTTTCTTCTTCTTGCCTTTTTTGGAACTAACAATGTTGATATCGTATACAACAACAACAACAACCACATAGTTTAACTGGCGATGGAGTTCTAACTTCAAAGAGGCAATTACTGAGTAATGACTGAAAATACAAATATAAAAAAAAAAACAATTTTACTAAAAACCATTTTTAAAAAGATGAACTCATAAAACTATGTCAATCTTATTTTAGCTAAACATTGTTTGCTCCGCATTAAACATAACTAGTTTATATTTTTGTATACTACTTACTACTGCTATAAACTTCTAACTAATACTAAACTCAAAACTAAACCCATATTAAACTCATATAAAGCTACCTATAAGCCCAAAACCACACTTACCAACTGCAATTATCATTAGTTACATTTATAATATCAACAACTTATGTGTATACATATGAATGTGTGTGCGTAAAGTGCTTTCCAAAAGGGGTTTTTTCGGGGAAAACCGTACTCCTCCAGTGTATGCAAACCTTTGATGGGTTACACTCTTTTTTAATACATGTTCAGCACTGGTCAATTATGAAAAATAATTGTAAAACATAAATAACTCCATATAATATGTTAAAATACTCCGGATCAAAGTACTTATATTTTTATAGATCGCCAATTTTGTATCAATATTAAATTTATTAAAAACTATGCTTGAACGTAGACAATAACAGGCAAGCAAAAATAAAGGTAAATAGAATTGACACAATTTATTATACATGTTTAAATGACTTAACTCAACTCCCACCTCTGTGGTAGAAAGATCGTTCTTTATCCCCGTACCTTTAAAACTTATTCCCAAGATGTCTTAAAAAAAAATAATACAATAAAAATAAAAACAATATGTACTCCTAAACAACACTTCCTTGTGTGCTCAAATATACATACTATTTTCAATCATTTTTTTCATTGCTTCCGACTGTGGTCTGCCCATGCACCCCTCTATTTATCTTACTATTTCTATACCGTCTGGGTTGTATAATCATCATCAAAATAATGTAAAGAAACTTATACATATTTATGTACATACATACATACGTGGAAACTAAACCAATACAAAATCTTTTAAAGAGTCAAATTTAAAATTATGGTTAAAATTCCCAAAAACTTTTTGACTAAAGTAAATAATGGCATGTGGATGTGTGCAAAGTCAAGAAAGCTCTTATTATCTCTGTCTCCATTATTAAAAAATCCATAAGTAAAATTTAAGTGTGTGTATTTGGATAAAAGGCTGCACAGTCATAGGTTATATTTGCATACATATATATATATTGGATTTTCATGAATAGATAAACATATCTTAGGAATTGTGTCCCTTTTGTAGAGAATGTTGCACAAAAATTCTTTACATTCAATTGTAAGGTGCAGAAGAGGGTACTGCCAAAGCAACGTCGTTATCATTCTCAACTGTCACTACTAATGTTTTGAAATAACCGAATACTTTTTTATTTTAAAATTTTGTTTCATTTTGTGTTCTTCTTTTTGTGTCTTAAAATAGGGATTCGAAAACATGGAATAATTTGAACCGTAATATTCGCAGTTCTTTCACAATGGGAGAGACAACCTTTCTAATTCTTTCTACAGCAAGACACAATTGGTTCTTTCTTCAACTTCCTGTTATGTTATGTTGTCTGATTATTTTGTAAAAAGCTCTTTCGTAAAAAGTTTAATTTGTTATCAAATTCAGAGTACATGTTGCATGTATGTATGTGAGGCACCGTCGTCTGCGGTTTCTTTCTACTTTCTAGTCCATTAGCCATTAAGTTGTGATTTATGTTATCCTTTTTGGTCATATATACATAAGTACATGCATAATCGTTTACAGGAACAATAACAATTTACATATATGGCATCAAATAAAATCGGTCAAGAAATAGAATCTCACTTCCCCAACATAAAGACTGTTGTCGACTTTTTGGTTATCATTGGACTGTTTTTAATTTCGATTCGGTGGCCTTTAGGTATTTTTCCTTTCTTTGTTTATAAAAAGAAATAAAAAGCAAAAAAATTGCTTTGCCAAATAATTTTGGATTAGATAAATAATGAAATATAATCATACAACTTTTGGAAAGAGTAAGCTTCGGTTTCTCGAAGATTTAAATATATGCAAACATATTTATAGAATGTTTATTTGCTCCAAAGAATTTTTTTTTAAATATTCATAAACAGCAAAAAGCTAGAAAACCAAAAAAAAAAGAATAATTTTACATTAATGTTGTAGTTGAAAAGCGTATATGTATATACAAATTAGTAAAAACTTAAATGTATCCTTGTTTATATAAACACACACACAAATCATTTCTTAAACGTGCCGAGTCGGTATAATAATCCAATTAACCAAATTGAACGATTAGAAGGCCAAGTGTTTAAAAATTAATGTATGCAAGCAATCAGTCACCTATGTTCTCACTCATCGATTGTTGTCTTTGAAGTTTTAACCATCTATTTACCCATCATAAATCATCTTCGTACATACAATTCCATCTACGTCTTAATATGTATTAATTTTCCACTGAGAAGCTATCTACCCGAAAGCAAATCTAATCTACAAACTTTAAGTCAATACATACATTGAGTCTATTTATGAATTATAATTGATAATCAATCGATCCTCTACTTAATCAAATATTTAATCGGTGAAGACTTCATTTGGAGCTATGCTTTTTTTATATATTCGTACATACATATTACATCATATCGCTTGCGTTTAACTTTAGTATTTCTGTTCAAACTCATATTCTTCAATACGTTCACAAACCTTTACCACAAGTTCTTCATAACAGAATTAAAATATGTTCTCTTCGCTGAGCCCCATCATCCTCGCAACCAATAATTTTATTTTATTTAATTTTTACTTGTAAATCTATTAGATAGTTTTGCTATTGCTATCGCATATTTTTAATTTATTGTACATTCATTGTTGAGTCCATGATTCAGTGTAATAAGAATATTGTTTTGCATGTAACTGGCAAAAGGACAGTTAATACCTAATTGAATCAAGTGTATTCTTCGTCAGTCCGTCTGTTTGGCTGCGTGTCTATATGTCTGTCATTCTGTATAAGAAATAAGAAATTGTGAGAGCTACAAAAGCTAAGTTATTTTTCAAAGGTTCAATTACAATTACTATTAGATGCTTTTTATGGCACATATTTTTGCATGTACATTTTTTGTTCTCTAATTTTATTAATAATTAGATATTTAAGAAACTATCTTGTGTTTTTCTCTGTTTCTATTTACATACATACATTTGTTTAATATTTTATCTACATATATGATAATTATGTGGAGGATACTTAAATTCTAGATAATTTTCTGGTAGTCTTCTAGTCAGTCTTCACTAAACATCTCTGATGTTTATTTTTCTTTTATAGAGCACTTAATATACGTACACCTGAAATATAAACACGCTTAATTTTTTTGCATGTTGCGTTATAACAAACATTTGTACTTGCAGCAAGTGTAAATGAGTGGTCCTTTTTTTTCCAAAGAACCCAAGGCAATCTTGTCAGTGAAAAGAAAAAATTATGTTAGATATGAAATATTGTCCTTATGCACAGCATGATTAATTTGAATGCAACCTGTATTCATTAACTTGATGGGTTTTTCCAAGTTGTCCAATGTATTTATTTTTTAAGATACTGTATCACATACGTATATACTAACATACATACCATATGTATAAATGTGCAATGTTATTAAGCTTTATATCATATTCATACATTTTACAATTGTTCAATTATATATATTTTTGTAGCCAATCCCAACACCCAGGATGGGGTCGTTCGCTATCAGCGGGGGACTCGCACCCGAAAACGCACTCGATGCTCTGCTAGACGAGCTGAAGACATTTTCAAAGCCTATTGCCCAGCAACAGCAACAACAACAACAACAACAGCAGCCATTCGAGGTAAACGGACTAGTTGCACATACAGTTGCGAGCAAAATAATAGCACCACTAAGACATGTTTCCTTACGAATGAATAAACCATTAATTTTGCAATTTTTTCAAATATTGATTTTTAATATATGTTTATTACTTACGCATACTCTAAAGAAATCGTTTATTTATTTCAACTTTTGATAATATATATTATAAGTGCACATTTGAAAAATTGTGCTATTATTATATTTAGTTAATTTTCTTCCATTTTTGTATAAACATTGATTATTTAATTTTAACTTTAATTAAATTTAAATATGTTAAAGACGGTGAAGAAAAGTGTGGAGTTGTTCTTTCTCACTTTTTTAACAGTCTTCCACTTCTAAATACGTATTTATAAATGTTTTAAACTTTATTAAACTTTATATTTAAAAAAGACACATTTGAAAACATTTCGTGCGAGAGTGGTGCTATTCTTTTTATCGCAACTCTATGTAAGTACTCGTTAACATTTAGCATGTCTATGCGTCGTATACATATAGATGCGTCCCGAAGATTCCACATCCGATGAGAGCGCACAGGCTGCTGTTCAGAGTACCGTCACCACGCAAATATCGCAGGCTCGTCTTTTCACCGAGGCCAACATCAATATGCAACAGGCGACCAACAACAGCATGGTCATGGCTGTAGCAACGGGTGGTGCACCGCACTCACGTGGAGGAGCGTTGACCCATCATCAGCAGCAGTCGCAGCAGCAGCAGCTGATGGTGCACACCAATGTGGGCAGTTTGCGTCGCCTTCACTCATTCCCCAGCGAGTCGGACAACGAGCAAGCGGCTCCAGGTCTCGCCAATGGTGGTGGCAACAGCATCAAACCACCAGTCCCCGAGCGTAACGCTGATTTGATAACAAAAGTGGGCCACAAACGCATACCGCCACCTCCGCCGCCGCGTACCAGCTCACGCAGTCCACTGGCCAGTCCGACCAGCCCAAATGTGCCACAGAGCATAGCTGCCGCAGCTGCTGCCAACATCGCGGACAATTTGATCAGCATTGAAACTTGTGCCATCAGTGGCGACACTACCTCGAGCGGCGACAACTCAAGTGGCAATGAGTCTGGCAACGACCACGCTCAGCGTCAAGTTGCACTCGAGATGCGTCACCAGGAGCTATTGAAGAAGCAAAAGCTGCTACAGGAACAGTACCAGCGTTTGCAGCAAATGAGCAAAATACCATCGGTAGACATATCCTGTCCCACCACACAGGACATTGCAACGCTCAAGCAGCTGGGCAGCGAAACGAACATCCAGCAGAAAATAGCCGCACTCAATTTGGCCGGTGAGTCGAGTGGTGCTGGAGCTGCTGCGGTGGCTGACACTGCTGCTGCTGCGGGCACGAATGGAGTGTTGTTGATCAGTGATGCTACGGGTGGTGTGGTCGGCGGCGTTGTTGGTGGTGGGGGTGGTGTTGGTGTTGGTGTTGTGGGTACGACTGCTGGTACGGGCGCTGCTGCTGTTGCAAACACACAGTTACAGACAACCACAATGACAATGACCACCAAGCAGGTGTACGAGACGGAAATCCTTTAACACAACTGGAAATTGGCGTGGAGCGAAACGAAAATTGATATTTAACTAAATGTAGCGCCCGGGAAAACTGAAGCATTTCATCTCATTGCATCTCTCTATCTCTCTCTCTCTTTCTGTCACTTGCACGAATTTCAGTTGTATCTTGTCACCCCTGCTAAATAACATCATCCCATAACACGCGAGGACTTCAAGTCTTCAACTCTTTAATATATCAATAATAATACTTAAAGAATAAGATTGGTAATATTTAAGAAACTAAGCCGTACTAATATTACGTGTTAAAACTATATGTCGTACATGCATATACATATTCGTCTATATGCTTTTATGTATGTATGTACATATTGCCAAACGAGAATCAAATCGATAACCTTAAAAAACGCATACAAATATGCACACTTACCATAATATACAACGCAATATTATAAGCACACAAATGTATGTCCATAGGTACCCTCCTTAAGTGTACTAAGCTGTCTTACCGCTGTTCAAAAGATATTGAACATTATAGCAGGCATGATTAGAATGTACTTAAACGCATGTAATGTCTATCTATTATCCAACAAAACTACGAATAGTATAATATTTATGACATGGCCCAGTGAAATAGTTGACAAACTTTAGTTCATAGGAAGGATAAAATAGGCAGGCTACAATGACATATTAAGGCATCACATAAGGTACATTTTACTATACAAATACACATTTTTACATTCATATATTTCATTTTTTTAAATATTTTTTTTATTAATTTTTTTGTATGGGACGTGAGACTGATAGTTCTATATATCTAGGATCATCAAAAGTAAAAATTAAAAACAAAAAAATAATAATCAATAAGTATTTCTTAGAAAAATAAACTAGCTAATTTTATTCTTGACGCGGTGTACTCTTTCCAAAAATTAGTTAATATCTTAAATTGAAATCTCTTTCGGTGTCATACATAATCTTTATTTAATAACCTTAATGCATTTATGTTGATATTAGTATATGCACAAGCATGTTTTGTAATGCGTTTAATTTTTGGGAAGAGTAATTTTCTTCGGAATACCGAAAAAATATGTTGTTGCTCTTATACCGTACTTACTTCCATTAAATGGGTAAATTTATTCATTTTATACGAATGTGTATCATATTCGAGCCATGTCGGTCCGCCCATTTATGTGTTGTGCTGGAGAGCAGTGGAAGGCTCTTTAATTCAAGTTAAGCTTCACCTAGTTGAGCATTTGAAACCGATATTTTTTATATTATGCTAATTACAAAAATAGGTGCATCAATTCTTTTTAATTTGTATATACTACTTTTATCCTTCAATCCTTTTTAGCCGAAATACGTTCAATATATTAAATTGCATAGTATTTCATAGTTGCGAATTTCTAAATGCATATATATATTTATATAAATATACATATTTATAGGTTTTTACATGATTTTTTAGCAATTGAATATGCTTTTAATTTATTAAGAAGGGCATTGAGGCATGTACTATGAATTATACGTGCACTGACATATGTACATACATACTAACATACATATGTATATGAACAAATTAAAATTATACATTAAACATATTCATCACGTACTATAAGAGTATTAAATGTATATGTATATATATATTTATATTTATATAAATATATATATATATATATTTACAATTAAACATTTGCTGCACTTATACTAGTTTATTATGTACATTTAAAATGCATTTCCCAGATTTTTCGACGTAATTTTACGTACTTATGCCTTTATATGTATTTAAGGACTAACTATCCCTTAATTGATGTAGTTCACTGGCTATGCCTGCCAATGATAAAATTCGTTGCGTATTTTGTATAAAGTGGTTATATGTATATTTTCAATTCATAATTACAGTAAATAATAACATAACAGGCATAAGCTCGTCGATTTTGACGTATTAAGAAATTAAAAAATCTTTTCACTGTTTAAAAAAAAGAAGCTGTAGCTCATGCGTTTCTTAGTGAGCATGCAATTGATCTTGCAAGTCTCAAAATATATGAATGTATACATTTATTACTAAAGACAACACAACACAATATGAAAAACCACTTGAATTTAAGTTCACAACCAACTTTAGCGATTTTAAAAAGCTACGCTCAAATTAATTATACACATTGATATACATATTTACAATAATGGAAGCACAATAATTTTTATTTGTTTTTCACATTTGGTCGCATATATGTATAGCATAAATAAATAATGTCACGCAACGAATATAAAACCTAATTGAATTGATTACAGCGATAAGAAGTACGGAACAACATATGTGAAAGTATTTAAATACTATAAAGCAGCAAAAATAATAATAACAATAATAAAACTTATTAAACACATTTAAAAATATATAGTAGTAATACAAACACTACAAAATTAATTGTATTGGATGTATGTATATGTATATGTATGTATACGTTAATGTCGTTCTTATGAGGCACACTCATTTACACACACAACTACATGGCATATAGTAGGTATTAAAATGATTAATTCAAACGGTATAACAAAAAAAAAAAAAACAAATGAAAATCATCAAACATAGATGTTTATATAAAAATTCGCAATTTTTTTTCTTAAACTATTATAATACATATTTAAATTGCAAGAAACCACAACAATAAATATCATACGCAACGTGGAAAGCAATATTTCCATTGATTCCCATAGTGTTTTAAAGGCGTACTTACAATAGAAAGTGAGGCCTGCGTATCCTTGCTAAGTGACTAAGACTGCAAAATATAGGAATCTTTTTTTCTGCTCTTTATATATATATATATAACACATATTGTACGAGTACATTCCATTTACATAATGCACATAAAATGCATGTACATCAAATTTAATTAATATAGTTTATAGGAGCCATTTAAAATGTATGGTATGTATATAAAGAAGGCACATTGAAATTTATATCCGTTAGAATCTGTCATGGTCAAGTGTCAATCAGATATGATATGTTCTCGCAATTATCTCTATGATTCGCAGAGCCAATCGCACGGCAGCTTTGGCATTTTACTTGCTGGCCATGGCAGATAACCCGCTGTCTTGAATACCCAATAGTCGTACGAAACCTTTGTGATCAGTGCTAGTAACAGAATAATCTCAGCTGCAATCAAATAGTATATGTAGTCCGTCCAGTCCGGCGGTGATTGACATAGCTTAGCCTCCTGCAGCTCAATGACACTCTGCGGCAAATTACGGCATCGTATGTCCATATAGTCTGGTATATCCGTACTGCGCTCCCTGAGCCAGTTCTGCAGCGTTTTGGCCGAATTGCAGTCACATTGGAGTCTATTTTCTGCTAGATAAATTCGACGCCCAATGCCCGTATCCATTAGAGCGTTGTTTAAAAAATATTCGGGAATCTAAATATGAAATTTGGCAATAACAATAACAACAGTATACAACCAAAAATGTATCGCTTAAATGGTATGCTCACCTTACTCAGAGAATTGTTGCGCATGTAGAGGCGTTGAAATTGCTCAATGAACTTGGTACCCTCGAATTCGTAAATTGAAGATATATGATTGTTATCAGCGATAAGTTTTACAATATTGTAATAAGTTGGATTTGTGTGGAAGTGATCGCCCAATGTACTTATTTTATTGTTGCTTATGTTTAGCGTGAACGTATTGTCCGGCAACTGAGATGGCAGCTCAACTAGGCCGAGGTTCGAACAATCAACGTTACATACAGTCCTTGACTGATCGCCCTGTATTATCATAATGCTGTATATATTACACGAACAGTTGCCATAATTTGGTATACTTGGACATTTAGTGCCGCATTTTCGAATGCTCTTCAGCTGCTTAACGGACACATAATCCGTGGAGTTGAACCACTTGTGAGTGGCGTTATACAAACAGAAAGAGTTCTCCGGGCTCACAAAGTAAATCGAGTCGATATAGATAATCTCGTTCAGCGGCTCACAGAGCATACGCGTGTTGCCACTAAAATAATACAAATATATGATATATATTAAATATATATATATATATATATATACCGAAGCAAACTCACGTTATGTCTAAGGCAATGTTGCGGTACTGGTTGCAGTTAGGTACCCGTGACAGCAGATTGTTTGACATGTTAAAAAACTCCAGGTGCGGCACATCCTTGAACACACGTGGTCCGATCTCCGAGATGTTGTTATTCGATATGTTGAAACACTTGAGCCGCGAGTGACGGCGAAATAAGTTAGTTAGCTGCGTAATGTTACCATCCGTGACAGCGAGGGACTGCAGTGATCGATATATTGGATTGGAAAGATCCATGGCATGGACGCTGAGGTTGCGCACATGCAGGTTTGTCCACTTGGATGTGTTGCAGCTTGAAATCATTGAAATGTGCGTGATGTTGCAGCAGTACCAGGAGTTCACACGCGTCGGATGCTCCCGGCACTGACAGCTGCCATTTCGAGCGCTATTCGCCGTCACATTATCGGCATGGTTACTTGCAGCTGCCACATGGGCTTGGGCATCCTCGGTCTCTACGTGGACACCAGAATTTGACGACAATTCCGTGCGATCCAATGCACTCAGTTCGTCGCTGGTGGCGTTGTACTGGCGCCAGTTAAAGCACAGCTCCTCCTCCGCATAGAAACAGTTTTTAAGATAGTCGGGCATAGTCTCGGAAGAATCAGTCGATGAAGGCGCGGCAGACGTTGTACTGGACACCGGCGTTATAGCCGGAACAGATGATTCCACTCTTTCTCCGTCGCTACGCCTCTCAACGCTCTGGTGGAGCTTTGCATCTGGTGCAGATGGCGTGGAGCTGACAATGGCCACATCCATCGCCTGTGTGACAAACAAGGGGGTCGCCTCCGACGATGTTGTTGGCAAGGCCAGGGTCGGGTTTGTGGGTGGCTGCTCTGGTCGCGCGCATGCGTGAGCCAGAAGTAGCAATAAAAACAACTGCAAAGGCATAAGAAAAATATTTAGCTTCTCGTTCTGATAGCAACAAGAAAAAACCCCAAGTTGTACATGATAGACTCTTAATAAAATCGTTCCACATTTTAGAAATTTGGCATACTTTTGGCGCCAATGGTTGGTCACCATGTAATTCAGAGAGTAAATTTCTATCATTTGGGGTTATGGCTAATTTTTTCAAAAAATTAGAGGTTGCATTTAACATATTTAGAATTATTTCTAAAAACCAAAAACTATTTTAATTTTAGGATTCTTTTTTCTGAGTGTAAGCACGCAATATTTACACTCTGCGGATGCGCTCAGCCTGTTCTGTTTACACAATTAATAACCGCGCCTGTAATTCGATAAGGGCAAGGCTTCGCCTGCGGTTGCGGTAATTAAGCTAAGTGTTGGTTAGTGCCGTTCCTTAACGGCCAATAAAAGCCCAAGTAACTAGCCAGCCACCCAACGAAGCAGTCATATTTACAGATGGTAATTAAATATGTATGACATATACACCAACAAGACAATTGATGTTGAATACAAACATAATTTAATAAGGAGTAACATAGTACATAGTACGTAAGTGTATTTTTATCATACTTTGTATATTATTCAATTTAGCATTTATATTTATATTTTATAATTTATCGTCATATATGTATGTTATAATGTACATATATGCTATAAGTGTAATTAAAACTCGAAGTGAACTATTCTTCCATGTTAATTATTTATTTTTATGGCTAAGCAGTAAGAGATTTGATATACGATTATTATTGTTTAGCAGATAATCACAGCGGTCATTCGCTTAATGTCATTTTACGCACATTCATACATGCTTGTATAGTTTAATGGTTTAATTTGCATGTACATATGTACCATTTCTACACGATCGACACATCGAAAATATACAAGCACATTTGTAAGTATGTACATATGTGTATATTTATAGCAGTGCAATAAAATTATTTAAATGCATTTAATATGCACGTCATATTAAACACACGTACATACAAATTTATGTATACATATGCAGCTATTTGTGTGTATGTGCGTATGCGCATATCACTTACATCTGTGCAGCCAATCATTGCATCTGATGGAACGCGGCTGCAACAAGTGCGACTTGGTAAATTACGTTTGTAATTTTAAAGAACACAAGGCGATCACATTTTGTAAAATTTCGAATATTTAAACTGACTGCGCATGCAAATAATACGGCACAAAAGAATAAAATTCAATCATTATAACTTATATGATAGATAACAAAGAGCTGATATTAGTATACTTTGGTAAATAATTTAGACAAAAAAAAGTTGTATAAAAACAAGAAATATCAAATGTTATCGACAAGAACGCGCACGCAACAGTGTTTCTAAGGCGCTGTCAGCTTGTAGGAAAGGTCTGTTTGCAGACCAACAAAAGGTTATCGATAATGAAAAATCCATATAAAATACGCTGTAAAACCGATAGAAAAATTGTTCACAGCGGAATTTTGACTGTCGGTTTTAAGACAGCAAAACTGAAATCCACAATGTTAAGTCACTGTTAACCTGTGTGGATTTTTAAACAGCTGTTCGAGTTTTGCCTGCTTCTCTCACCCACTTCATCACCCTTTTCCAAAGAGTTGAGTGCGACAAGTGCAACACTTTAATTTATTTATATAGTATTAACATAAATATAAATATGAATATAAAATATTTGTTTAATACAATTCTTCTGTATGTCGTAGGTTCTAGTGCATATCTCAAATTGAAAAAAAAAAAGAATAAGTCGGTCCGATAAAAGGCCAGAATGATTACACTGCGCACAGCCGACATTGTATATCGATGTCTTTATTTAAAGTTACGCAAGTGTGTCGTCAAAAAAACAGTTGAACCGCTAACAGCCATAACCGCAATTCGAATTCAAATGATGTTGTTATGGAGTTGGTTTTTATTCACATTTAAAATATCAAATGCTGATGGTTTTTTTTACATTTATTGAATACATATATATATATATATTTCATTTTTAACACTTATTTTTCAAAACGTTGTAAATATACTTTCAGCGTTCAATTCAAATAATTTAACGTTTAACAGTTTAGTTTCCTAAAGTAATCAATATAATCGTATGTCTACATTACGTTAGGAAGCTTTCTAAATTAGCTCAGTGAAATTTTCGCACTGCTTGGGATTAAAAGCTTTGGTATGAGTAGCATTTTTAAATTTCAAAGCTACTGCTACAAAAAAAAAATAAAATAAATATTCTACTTAACAGTGTAGATATTTAGTTTTGCTTATTATCTCCCATCATTTTCTGAGAGTAGTTGGCAACATAATTGATCATCTGAGCATTAGGTTCAAGTTGCATTCGGGGTGGATTTGGGCCGTACCCATAACTCAAGTCCATTGGTTCCAACGGATCCGGGAAATCCGGCCCTGGCATCGGTGCTGAGACGAACGCATCTGGTTGTCGGGATGGTGGTGGTGGTGATGGTATCGGTGGTGATGGTGCATCATCATGCGGACCCAGCGACAGGCAAATGTCGCCCACCTGCAGCAGCTGGCAATTGAGCTGAAAGAGCTGGTGCGATAACTGTGGATTGCAAGAGGCCCAACCCTGACCATACACAAATATCGGATGCCACGACTGCACGGTTAGATGAATCTAAGTCCCCAATCTCATCAATTAATCATGTTTCTGAATCCGGAATCAGCTCAAGCCAGCACCTACCTTGGCATAATTGTTGTCATATCTAAAGGTTATAGCAGCGACTTGGGGACATTGGCCATTCACTTCGATTTTCACAACGGTCGCCTCCTTAACGTACTGCTGGCTGCGCATCGCGGACTGAATGAAGTCTTCGGTGCGTATATCCTCGACACGTCGGAGATAGCCGTTGGATAGCTCAATATGGGTGCCCCTCTTGAAGCAGGCGCTCGCCTCAATTGTCACATTGCTGAGATCAATGTAAGTGCCTGCTTCATTCAACATGTTGCCGCTTGTAATTGGTTGCAGTAGTGGCTCAAGAATGTTTTGTGCGACAATTGCTGGCACTGGATGCTTGATGCGTACACACGACTTGTTCACTGGAGTTGCACTTGAATACTGTCCCGAATATAAACTTGCACTGCTTGTTGCATTGATTCAATTGCGTGGTGCGTGTTCTCAGAATTTCCAGGGATACTCGGCGCACACTTTTTTTTTTTACCTGTTTACCTGTTGTTTTATGACCCATTCTGCCCACTAACACAACTGTCACTGCCAGTGGCACTACGCCCACTCTCACTCCCCGCCTTTCAGGCCACTCGAATCGTGTTCATAGCAACAGGTACGCGCGAGTGCTTTTCACAAGGCCGATTTTGCACAGTTGCGCAGCGCCGAGCCCTACGTGATTACCTGAATGTCCGTCTTTCGTCGTCAGCCATTGCCAAGGGATGCGCTCGCCTGGCCGACCCGACGACAGCTGCCCCGGCGCCGCGACATGGACATAACCATACGTATGTGTATGGGGATGAGTAGGTTGCGTTTGGTATGGCATCTTATGCGCCAGGCGCCCTTGCCACCACCGAAAATACGCATGTTCACCGTAAGAGGTGTGTTGTTGTTGGCCTTTTTTCAAAAATTTACATATAAGAAAAATATATTTATAAATATAGTAGGACTATAAGTTGACTTTATATTAAATAATTACATTTTGGTAAATGAAAAAAATATTCTTTTAGCAATAGTTTAATTTTTGATAAATAATTTGAGCAATAATTTGGCTTTGTATAAATAAATATTTTTGGTGAATTAAAAAAACAAAAATGACTCCTTTAACAAATGTTTCACTTTCGATCAAAATAACATTTAGTATTTTCTGATATAAATTATGGCGTTTTTAACTTAGAATTGCTCAACGATCAGCATATATACTTGTTGGATTCCTACGATGTGGTGAACAAATTATAATACTTTCCCCCTGGGTCTCATACATCACCAGTAGAAACTCCATTTAACAGGAAACAAATTTATTTTATTTTACGTTTCCTTTTGGATTTGATTTGCGTATTGCGTGGCTTGCGACAGCCGCGCCACATGAAGTCCAATGCGTAGATATAGTATCGCAGATAGAAATATATCACCCCAAGAGCGGCATACACAGAGGTGAGTAGAAGTGGCATGAAGGGCAATCTCAAGTGCAAACCCAGCGAGCGACTGATTATGTGTTCATACACTGGTATTGCAATGAAACCGACAAAGTACATCCACTCGAGCAGGTGAAAGGTCAACTTGTTCTCATATAAACGCCTTAATTGGCCATACATCATGGCCATGTAGGCCATATAAAGAGAATAGCGTAGCATCAGCAGATCCACATCGAAGAGCAGCGGGAACAGCGAGAAATAGCCAGCAACGGACAATATGAACACAAATTTTGCATCCCGACGATCCACAACAGCAAGCAGACTATTCACAAAATCCACTTAACACTTATAGCAAGTAATTCAGAGATCTATTCCAAAACACACTCACCTCAGCGGTATCAGGCACATCAGTATCGCCTTCTCATGGACATGCCAGCCAAAAATGAAGGAGCTACAGGCACACAGAACCACAGCACGCATAAACACCAATTTCGCATGCCTGCCAAATGCATAAAATATAAAAAAAAATTCGCAGATGAAGTTTTTGAATACAATTATAATTTACCGATAACTGCCTACGACTCTCCAAAATCGATACAAATCGATCTTCAATAGCAATAAAAGACACAAATGCTGTTAAAAATTTCATTACGATCTGATAAGATATGCAAATTGTACTGATCAATAATTTCAGGGTAAATGAAAACCTATTATTAAGATAATTAATTATAAAAAGTAGAAAACATTTTTTAGCCCAGAGGGAAGTATTTCAACTTGCTGTTTCGAATCGACAAACCACTGTGAGTTTTTTCAAATTATATTATATGAATTATATAAACCTTGCTAAAAGTTTATATAAATATGAAGTTTAAAAATACTACTCTTTAATAATAATAAACTACTATAAGAATTCTTCATAGAAAACAACACCTTAGAAGTTAGATATATTTTTTCTAAATTTTAGAAAAATCTATCCTCAAATTTGAAAGTTCAAACCCCGATTTTTAGAAATCCACAACTATACATTTTCGAAATTTGCTTTCTGAATAATATAGTGACTAACTATTGGCGCCAAATGTATGGAAATGTACTAAAATATAGTGCAATTTTTCTGTACAACCAAAACAATAATTGAATGAGTGGCTTACTCTTTGGATGACGTAAAGAAGAGCTTCAGCAGAATGGGCTGCATGAATAGCACAGTGAGGGCAAAGGTAATGGACGGAGTTATGCTGGGCAGTACGAGATGTTGCACTTCCTGGACGAGTCCTGAGCTGGTCGAGCTGTTAGCAGCAGCTGGCTGGCGTCTTAAGATGCTGGCTGCCACTTTATCCGCGGTGTTATAGAGGGCCCAGAGATTGGGTGCCCAGTACGCGTGAGTGAGGCCACGCTTGAAAGGAAAGAGGCGCGACATCAGCTGTGGCAACTGCTGCCTGAAGGGGCCCAAGGAGAGAGCGAACGGTGTCAGACCAACGGCCAGCAGCTTGAGCATCGATTGTACAAAATTCTGCTGTTCGAGGCAATAGAACTTCAACAGATAAACGGCAAAGGCGGGCGCCATATAAAGGAATATATGCTTGAAGTTCAGCAGCACGGCAAAGGCAAAAGCGCTCCACAGATAACGTTGTCGCATTAATGCCGCAATGCTCAGCAGGAGCAGGCCAAACAGGAAGCCATTATACTGAAAGTGTATGTGATCCACAAAAATCAGGCCCACATTCAACAGCAGCAACATGGAGCCGGCAATGTGCTTCTGCGTTGCATGGACGACACCCAGGGCGGAGAGAGAGCACCGCACGCCTAGCACATAGATAATATCCATGACAATCACAGAAATGCGCTGAAAATGCACCGTTCGCGTCGAGGCATAATTCAGATTTTGTACGATTAGCATTTGGGGATCAACATATTTGGCCCACTGCGACAGCAGCCATTCAAAGTAAGCAAAGAACGGCGGATAATCAAGCGTCCATTCGCTCGTCTCATCCAAATACCAGTGATCCAACGGCAGACTGTGCGTTATGGCCAACCAGTTGCGATGCACCTCAAAGTCTGTCGAATAGCTGCAATGGCAATTTGCATTCAACGTTTGATTGATTGTGTGTGACTGATGGTCTGTGTCTATGTTTGTACTTACTAAGCGGGAATAAGCAGCACTTTGAGTGCTGAGCTTATGATAACTAGTTGCCAAAAATAGCCGCTCATTCTTTGGCTGTTGTCCTTATCATTGGTAACTATTTATTTATATTTGTCAACAGCTCACACGCGCTCGCTGCTTCAAATTATCGATAGTAAACGAAAACGCCGGCTCATGGCATCACTATATAAGGTGGCGTGGCGAATTGATGATTGTGCGTCTCCTGATGCGGTACCTGTTAGGCAGCTGTTAAGTAGCTGTTAAGTTTGGTCTGCTGTGCAGTTTGGTTGAAGCGAACGATTTTTTTTTTAACATAGCTCATATCGCAACAATCTAACCATACCATGCGCTGGCAGTGTGACCAACGGTGTTTCTGTGTCTCTTCTTTCTCAGCGCAAGTTCACACTTAACAAACCGTTTTGTTTACTTCGTGTGTACGGCGCACGTGTGCTTATTTTTGGCATTTGAGTGATGGGCGACGTTAGCGAGGCACTATTTGTAAGCACATTGAACAATGAGAGGGCCTCCTGCTGTGTGCAGGACCTGCGCACGGGCACCGACCTGATGCGATACAAAGGCGGCGGCACAATGCAGCCGCACAGCCTGCAAATACTCGAGAACCATTTTGTGATTGCAGCAAACAGCACAAAACCGTTGTTGCATGTGTGGCCCATCAATGGACAGGAGCAGATGGCCAACATCCGATATGTGGTGGCCGGCAGAGTGAGCGCATTGGCAGTAACACCGGACAGTGGCTACCTCATTGCCGGCATACAGGAGACGATCTATGTGTGGCATTTGAGCACTGGCCGACTGTTGACCACGCTCGCCAAGCATTATCAGCCTGTCACCTGCATCCGGTTCACCGACGATGGTGAACACTTTGCCACCGCCGGCAGAGATGGTGCCGTCCTCGTCTGGAATCTGACCCGCACCACAGCTCCACTGGGTTGTAGCGACAGCGAGGAGAACGCTCCGTTCTACAGCTTCAATGATCACGGCCTGGCTGTCACCGATGTCCATATTGGAGTCGGCGGCATTCGAGCCTTCATGTATACCGTCTCCTTGGATCGCTGCTGTAAGGTGTACGATCTGTGCGATGGCACATTGCTCCTCAATGTCGTCTTTCCCGTCGCCCTGCACAGCGTCGTTGTGGACAGGCTGGAGACAAGCGTCTACGTCGGCACCGATGACGGTCAGGTGCTCATCTTTCGCATGGACAAAGTGCCACGCATGAGGGTATGCCAAGAAGTTACCACACAGAAATGGAGGACATATCTCTGATCGTAACTGTTTGCATATTTACAGGAATACCATCTGGAGGAGGAGGAGAGTCAAGCGTTCGTTGGACATACCACCGGCTCAGCGATCACTTGCCTGGCGTTGTCGATGAATGCCCAGCAGCTGATCTCGGGCGGCGAGGATAAGTGCGTGTGCATCTGGGATGTGAGCAGTCGCCAGCTGATCAAGAGCATAGCGCAGCCGGGGGCGATATCCAATTTGCTAGTGCGTCAGATGAACAGCGCCCGATTCCATGCGGGTCCCAAGCCAATGAAATTCTTTGCCGACAGTCTCAAGCGGATGATCAGTCCGGCGGAGGATGATGACTACGCCATTGAGCTGCTCATCACGGGCGAATATGTAAAAGCACCCCAATTTTCCCCACCAAACTTTGATAATAGCTACGATGGCACCAACGATGCGGACAGCGTCACCATCCTGACCTAGACGAAGAGCCATCGGCTCAAATGGCAGTCGCCGAAGTTGAGAATTCCTCCTCCTTCGACGATGATGATAATGATAAGGATGAGAAAATGTTCGAGCTGGAGGAATTACGTGCTGAAAATGCGAAACTTAAATTGGAAGTGAAGCGTTTGACCAATAAAGTCGATCCAAATCCACATCCAACAAATCAAAAATCAGCAAAGAAAAGCAAAAAACGACGCAAAAACTAGATCTTAAGATAATTTCTTTTGATTTTATGTTTAACAATTATATATAAATTAATCGAGTCTTTATTGATTTTGATAAAAAAAACAAGATTGTTCGGTTTGTTTTATGATATTTAGTCGAGTGCATTGGTTTGAGTTATTCGTAGTGTTAGCTTATTTATTTGCATGCGTTGGTTTTAGTTATTTGTAATAATAAGTGTTAACTTATATTATAAATGTCTGCTATATGCAATATAGCAAAAAAAAAAAGAAAACAAAACATGTTTGGTTGACACTTGCTCCGGGTAGGTGCTTATTAGCCGTCCGTCTGTCCCTCCATATCGTCGTCGCCATCCTCGCTGTCATTATTTTGATGCTCCTCTGAAGCATTATTGTCGTTTTCCTGGGTCAGCTGACGGCGTATTTCGCGATTCGAGTCGAGCAGCTGCCGCAGCTGCGACAGGATGTCGTCCGTGCGCTGTTCCACAGCGTCCAAGGCACAGCTCAAAGCGTCCAGGCTCTGATTGACGTCTTCCATCTCTGCAAGCGGAGCAGCCCATTAAACAGACAGAATCAGAATCAGTCTGAATCAGATTAACATATAATTCACAATATATTCACTCATTCTATATACCTCGTAAATCGGCCTCCTCTACGTTTGTGCTGGAGCCATCGCCGGAGGAGGTCGGATCGTGGTTATTTCTTGGTGACATCGTTGTTATTGCTGCAAAAGCAAGGGGTCAGCTGACTTTATTCAATTGCACGCACCAACATGTGCGTAGGCACTACGATGTTAACGGGGGTCAATTGTGTACCTCAACAATTTAAAACAAAATAACAAAACAGAAACTATTTCCACTACAGTAATTTTGTAAATTTTGGAAAACAAATTACAGTCCAGTTGATCACCTGATATGCGTTGACTACGCTCATGTTTCAGGGATGGTGCACATTTCGATACAGCTATCGACCACCAATTCAAAATGTCACATCGATGAAAGCTGTCCGTTATTGTTAAAAGCTTATAAATAAATTTCTAAGAAGAATGCCTTTTATTTCAAATGATCTAAATTGACCGATAGACATTGATTGCTATATCATGTTATTAATTTGCTACACAAACTGCACAACTGAACCGATTCACCCTTTCGATATTCTCGATTGTTCGATCCACAGCACTTTTCCCGACACTTTACAGCACTAGAAATCAGCCGGCCTTAATAACAAAAAGAAAACATTGTGTGTTGTGATTTCCTGGTGCTTATTGCATAAAGAATTTATATTGACAATTTCAAACTGATACGAGTAAGTAAAAAAAAGGAACATGTGTGTGATAATAGAGAAGCTATTTATTAACATTTGCAGTCATTTGTCACGACAACGCTGTACACAATAATCTGCAAAGCAAAGAACGCATTTGTTGATCCTTTCAAATTGAGACACTTTAATTTTTTTCTGTGTGGGTTTTTTATTAAAGAATTTTAAATTACAAAAAAATTTGTATCACAATTAGTATTATTTCGTTTTCTGTCCATTTAATTTTTAAATAGTATAATTGTTTTGATGCTACGAGCCCAAGCTAGTTGTTGATTATTTTTTTTTTTTTCAATGTGTATGTTTACATGTCACATTTTTAGGTACGCTTCCATTTTGGGCCCAGCGCCAGCGTTCAGTGCGCACGATTTGGAAAGCCTGCGGAAAGAAAGAGAAAGATTGATTATGATTAGCAGTTGAACAAGTAGAATGCTAGCCTGCACTTAGCCTAACATGGCGTGGTACATTTGAAAAGGTCTTTTGGACTGTGGCACTTACGACGTCGACAATGGCGTCCTTGATAGCCATCCTGGCAACGGCACTCTTTGTTGCCCAGACAGTGGCCATTGCTGCACTTGCAGGTGGATCGCTGCTTCCGTCCAATCTCGCAATGATCGCCGCGCAGTCCGTTTGGACAGCGGCACAAATTGTTACCAATGCAGCGGCCACCGTTTTTACAGGGAATTACGCATTTAGCTATGTGAAATAAACAAACAGACAAACAATCATCTTATAATTTAGAGTGTCTGTGGACTTTGACGAATACTCACAGTATTCACAGTGCAGGCCATAGTATCCCTTGGAGCACCGGCATTTGTCCTTTTGTATGCATTTGCCGCCATTCAAGCACTTCTCCTTGCAAATACCTGATGAGAAGCAACAGCAATAACAATTATTCAAACAAGTTTAGATTTCGATTATTAGCTATGTGAGCAACTCTATAATTGAAGCATTTTAATTGCAGTTCCTTTGGATAAAGCAAACGATAGACAGACAGAATGTATAGGAAGGCGTGTGCCTCCAGCGTGCAGCTGATGCGCATATCAATGCCCACAATTCGTTGCAACAGCACCACTAGCAGCAGCACCACCACCACCCATAAACAACAATCAGCACCACCGCCACCATTGCGTCCACGTGCAAATGCTTTGACCGATGAGATCATACGAGTCGATCATGCTGGCGAATTGGGCGCCGATCGCATCTATGCGGGCCAGATGGCCATCTTGGGCAGTGGGCCGATGGGCAAGACAATTGAGCATATGTGGGAGCAAGAGAAATGTCATCGGGCGCAATTCGAGGAGCTGATACGACAGCATCGGGTCCGACCCACCATAATGACGCCCATTTGGAATGTGGCTGCGTTTGCGCTGGGCGCCGGCACCGCCCTCCTTGGCGAGAAGGCGGCAATGGCGTGCACCGTCGCCGTGGAGACGGTCATCGTGGAGCATTACAACGATCAGTTACGTCAGATTATGGAATCACCCAATCCGGATAAGGTCAATTACACACTCTTTCCTTTCAATTGCAACTAAATCACGTTTTTAATACTCTGCAGGAGCTGCTTGAGACAATTACAAAATTTCGTGACGAAGAACAGGAGCATCATGATACGGGCATTGATTGCGGCGCCGAGCAGGCGCCCTTCTACAAGGCTATCACCGAAGTGATCAAGTTTGGCTGCAAAACGGCCATAGCCATATCGAAAAAGATCTAAATCTAAGCCATCAAAAAAATGTCACAAAATTGTTAACGTGTTTTAGAGCAAATCTGATTGTCAACCATTAAATATAATATATGCATGTACAGTTTCGAAAAAAATAGTCGCACCACTGACACTTTTTCTTACGAAAGAAAAAAGTTCGTAACGGTGAATAAAATTATGATTTGTTTCTTTCTCACTTTTTAAAGGGCCATCTTGCACTTTTTATTTATAGAAATTTATAAATTCCTTTAGCTTACAAATTTAAAATTTTTTGAGGTGATGCCAATATTTTTTTCGCAACTATATATGTATACGTGTATATACGATTTGTACTTACCGCCCTCGCACTGTGTGCCCTGATAGCCCTCCGGGCAGGTGCAGACCGATGGCGCCGTACAATTACCACCGTTCAGACATTGCGGAAAACAGAAGGCCGTCTCACAATACTGGCCAGTGTATCCCACTTTGCATTTGCAAATGTGTTGCTCGTTGCAATAACCGTTTTTGCCACATTTCAAACTGCATTCTGGATCGGGAGCTTAAGTTTTTTTAGTTTAGTTCGATCGTTTGTATTTATATATATATATATACACATATATATATATATATATATATATATATATATATATATATATATATATATATATATATATGCATATGTTTGTGTCTCTGTGTATGTAGAATTGTGTCTTCAATAAGCCAAGCTAAAGTTATGCAAAAATACTTGATGCATGTACATAATTACTATGTGCAATGAGCGAAGCGAGTGAGTCCGAGTGAGAGAGATGATGGCGAGAGCGAAAAAGCCAAAGACAAGTGAAAGACAGAGAAAGGAAACTGTGCTCAAATGTCAATTAGATGTAAAAGCAAAGAAGTGATGATAATAGGTGATTGAGTTTGTGAGCATATATATATATAGTAATAAAATGTTGTTACAATAGAAATCGCTCAAGACAATTTATAACTAAATAAGATCACAGTAGTCGTTCAAAAACAAAAAGAAAGCACCGATTTTAGAGTTGGTGCTTAAAATAGATTTTAAAAAATATGTACAACGTTCCCGTCGTTCCACATTTGAGCAAAAAAAAGATGATCGATATCGGACAAAGGTAACATATAGCTTGGTCGATTTTTGTTTGTTAAAATACACCGAAAAACATTCAGCAGGTTTTTAGTCGATTTGACGCCTCTATGTATTGCCTGCTTAGTGCTAGTATCCAACACAGACACAGCCTGCTTTGATGATGCTTTTGGTTCCGCTACTGTCTTTTTGGGACAAATAGTATCAGTTCCGTTGGAGAAGGTTCCTAGTAATCTATCTTCCAAGTTTAGTAACTTTAGCTATTACATAAAAAATTACATTAAAAATAAATGTTTCTTGCATGCTTTATTTTAAATGTTTTGATTGATATAAAGTCCAATTTAAAGCACGTAATATATATATATATATACATACATATTTCATATTCTAAATGAAAGTTTTCATTTTCGATCGACTACTGTATTTTCAAAAATATAGAAAAATAACTATACAATTTTAGTCAACAAATCTAGTGAAAAGTGTAAAATAAAAAATACTATATTATCCGTTAAGTTGATAAATTCTTAAGCGTTTTCTAGCGTATATATACATATTTTTTTAAAGTTTGATATAAAGCATTTGATTGACTTTTCATATACACTACCTTGCAAAGTTGTTAGTGAAGTAGGGTTGGAAGCGTCTATATCATACACACCTCTATGTGCGCATTCCTTTTTGAAGTTGAGACGGATGGGTGTGCCCGGCAATGGCTTATGCTTGCGAGTCTGTATCTTTAGGCCCACATTGAAGGATGCGGTGCCCGAGCTGTTTCCGGTGCAGGGCAGGAATATGCTAAAATCTAGCTTAGATTGATATAAATATTGTGGCCACTGACACATACACATTCACATTCACATCACTTACTTTTCTGCTCCTGCGGTATGCGACCGCTCTTATTGATGGAGAGCGTTGGCGCCTTCAGAATGCTCTCGTCCATCGTTTGCAACTGATCGAAATCGTAGAAGTACTTGTGTTTGCCCGACTTCCACGTGAAGTTCACATAGTTCACTTCCGACGGTATCACCAGATAGGTGTACACGGCCGTGTCGCGCATCTCGTTCGTCACCCGGCCATTGTGAATGGCATAGATGCGATCCGAGTAGCCCTGCGGAAAGTACAGCGCTGCCCCGAGCAGGATTGCCCCAAAATGATTAGTTCAGATCATCAGAACGCTTGAATTATACTCAGAAAAAAATTGCTCTACATTTTAGTAAATCGCCCTAAAAAATATGAAGTTTTTATTGTTTTGAAAAATAATTTCTAAATATTAGAAAAAATTGGCCTACATCGACTTCGGTGTAGTCACTCCACTCGCAAACCAAGAATTCCCGTGAAATCGTAAGTTTTTTCAAGTTAATTATATAATATTTATAAACTATGTTAAATGCTTGCGTATGTGTGAAGTCTAACAATTCAAATGATTAGTAATTATAATATAAGTAATAAAAAAGCTAATATAAGAAATTTTCAATGTACGCAAATAGAAAGGAATACCCGAGAAATTGGACATATTTTTTAATACATTTTAGAAAAATGTACCCTGAAACTTTGAAGTGCAAACCACAGTTTTTAGAAAGTCACAGCTGTAATTTTATAAATAACATGGTGACAAAAACTTGGCGGCAAAAGTGTGTCGACTACAAAGACTTCCGAAAATTGCTAACTGAGGAAACTGCTTTAAAATAGCTAAAATATGCTGCCCGGGCTGTAAACTACTTCGCAGCTGAACCGCTTTCCAATTGTAACGAGAAGATTCAACCCTGAGAGCAAGCCATGTTGAATCCTGGCTTACTAACCAAATAATGCAGCTACGGCCAGTTACTCAAACGTTTCAGAAAGGAACCGAACCGGTTCATAGCCAAACAATATATAAGAGATACAAAATAGTTGCAAGTGCATGTCTTTTGCATTGTTTTTTTTTAAACTTTTTTCCGTAGTTATAACTTCGTCAAAAGTGATAAAATTTCTCAATGTATACAAAATTGCCATATTTTTGGGATTGTCGATTTTTCCTAAATCATTCTTAACTTAAGAAATATTTTTCCTAATATTTAGAATTAATTTAAAAAAACAAGAAAGACTTTCTATTTTTTATGGCGGTTTACTAAAATATAGAGCGATTTTGGTTCTGACTTTATTCGTATAAATTACTCACCGCTCAGCATTTTGAGCTGCTGCTCGTTGATCCACAGCGAAATGCCTGCTTCCTCCATGCGGTTGTGTCGATTGTTGTGATTGTGGTTATTGTTATTGTGGTTGTTGCCCTGCTGTTTCTTGCGCGGATTACGTCGATGCCCATATGACCCCGTCCCTGTCCCTGGCCCTGTCGCAATACCGTTGTTGTCGTTGTCCCCAAGATTATCGATGCCATCGTCGTGGCCGTTATTGTTGTTGTGAGTCTCCTCCGAGCTGGCCGAATCTCCTCGTCTATTATTGTTGTTATTGTTACTATTGTTGTTGTTGTTGTTGCGATTGTGTTGCTGGCGACACTCAAGATGGCCAATGCACAAAAAGGTCTGCACAATCAGCACCAGATAGAACCATTTGACAAAGCAACCGCCAAATCTCTGCTGTGGCATAGTTCTAAAATCAAAACAACACACAAATCAATATTTGAGTTGAGAACTACTCAAAACGCAAGACCATCAACTAATTAAGAAGCGCTAGAAGCCCCCATTTGAAATGAAAATCAGTTAGAATGTTGCAGTCGACAGTGCTCGACTAGGAAGTACCCTACTTCTAAAATTCAATGTGAATTTTTTTAAACTTAGAAAAAATATGTATAATTTTGACTGTGTTGTTTTCTATATGTGTACATTAAATAATTCTTATATTAGCTTCTTTGTTACTTGTATTTAATCATGTATAATATATAAGAATCGTGGTTTGGATTTTTACTTTTCAGAAATGTTATTCTCAATAATAGAAAACATTTCTAAAACATCGCCATCGATTTAGGCCTTTCTAAATTGTAGAAATTTTTTACCTAATATTTCAAAGTTATTTCTAAAAACAAGAAAAACAAGAAAATCATATTTTTTAGGGCGATTTGATGCCGATTTTCAAAATGTAGGGCAATATTTTTTCTTAGCGTGCGTGTTGAATACGAGAACCTATATTCAATAGATTGAACGCTTAATGCTGGTCAAGAACATATATACCTTATGAGATCGGTGATGCTGCTTTCTGCCTGTTACATACTGTTTGCAAAATTTCAGTATGCCCGCTTTGCCAAACATACAAGTTGTGTTTGTCTATTTGGGAGATGTCCTCCTCAAAACCCAACCTCTTGCTCCTATCATCCGCAGAAAAACTCATCAGCATTGAATCAATGATATTTGATTGTTTGCATTTAGTATTTGTTGACTTTTCATTTAGTTTTTCAAGCCTCCGCTTTGATGAGTGGCGCATTTGCAAATATTGTTTCAAGTATTCATTAAACATTTGCGCCTTAAACCTGATATTCCATTTGTGTATTCTGCAAACTTGAGCTATCTGGTGTGTATATATCGTCTATATCTATGCATATGACAGCTGTGTTTCTCTTGGCTTCCCCAATCCAAAACAGACTGCAGATTGGATATAAAAAGTTTTAGTATAACTAGTATTGATTTCTTACATAAGTATATATATATAGATATATTTATATATATGTATATATATAAATTTAATCTACAAAACTCAAAATTTGCTGGCCCGATCTTCTGGCCCATTTCTATCAGCAATCAGCGATCGAGGCAACTTAAATTAAGCAACTAGAAAAGTGAATGGCCATTTCTACGGGGCAGCATGGATTTTGTGCCACTTTTTATTGGAGCTCTGTTACTGTTGCTGTGGCCAAATATCTATAAGAAAATTAAGTGGGAACAGTGTTGCTGTCGTAGCCGACTACCGAATACTCTGACACCAGGCTAATAATGTATGGTGGCAAGGAAGGGGGCGTGTCTTTACCTCACAATAACCAGAATAATCAATTACATTTATATTGATGAAAACGCGGCCGGCAATATTTTTTTACCAATCTTCGGAGAATTTTAGAATTTTTATTCCAAATTTTGTATCACTAACTCTAAAATTGTCATGTAATATAGGCGTAATCAATTTACTTCGGGCGAGAGTAGGAGTGGCCAAGAAATTTGTATACCAATTTTAGGAAATGGTTCGTGACAGGGCGTTGCCAGTCATCTGCTCTCCAAATTTGTTGACTCTAGGCACTTATCGATGCATTGTGTTGCACATGTCGTAATGTTATCGATTTCGCAGAGCATTTCTAAATTTGTTGCACAAAACCCATATGCTCTACTACCTTCGGTAACACTGTGTAAATAAAACAACTAAAAAATTAAAACACTTGGAAGGAAAAAAAACCCCAATGCGAACGCGATCGTTAATGGAAACTGCAGTCGCAGCACTGATCAGAGTCTGAGAGTCTGTGTGTCTCTGAGCCACAGACGGAGATGGAAACGGAGACAGAGACAGAGAGCAGGTACAAAGTCGTTAGCACTTGGTCTGGTGTGAAGATTTACCCAAGTCAACGAGGGACAGACGACATCCGACAGTGGACAGCAGACAGACGAAGCGACGCAGAAATTTAACATTATGAACACAACAAAAATAAAAGAATAACCACAAGAAAAGACAACTAAAAACTGCAGACCGAAGATTGGATACACTTAATGTGGTCAACAAGAATATGAGTTTCGATCAGAATTTACAACTACACTCAGAATTTCTGACTACACTAAAAAAAAAATCGCCCTGAAAAATATAAAGGTTTTCCAGTTCTTAGAAATACTTCCTAAATATTGAGAAAAAATATATACATTTTAGAAAGGTTTACTCTAAATCGCCAAATAGCTGTCGTCTGCCACAGAGGCCAAGCTACAAAATTCAAATTAAATTTATAAACTATTTGAAATGTATATATGATGCGATCGTTTCTATTAGACACATTCAGATTCGATTTAAATCCTTTCTATATGGAAAACTATATATAATCAGTAGCGGAATCTGACGATTTTGTGACAACGAATAGGATAATCCTCAAATTGTGTCGGCTCAACCCGACGAAAAATTCTTGCATTCATGTAAGAATCAGGGTTGATGGAGGAGCTATAGGCCCAGAAGGGCACAATAGATCAAACTAGGCCAAAGTGCACGAAACCGCACAATAATAATAATAATAAAATTAATAATAATAATAATAACAACAACAACAACAATAATAATAATAATAATAAACAAATAATAATAAAATAATAATAATACTAGCTTAAATATCTCCTAATGAAGTATGGAGTATGACGGCACATTTTGATTCGAATGATATTCGGTTAAAATGTTTTAAAAAGCTCTCTAAAAATAAAAAAAACAGTTGTTGCTGAAATCTAAAAAAAATCGACTACTTATGTGTGCTAACAAAATATTCCCGAACAAGAAATCATTTGTTTTTACCAGTAAAGGTATGAATTGAGCAAAATATAATTATGAAAAAAGATTCTATAACCATATTATTAATTAAATTTTTGATGGTCGCAGATGTCTGTCGCATAATACGTGACGAAAGTACTAAGGCCTTATTATGAAAGCGTATACAAAAGAAGCCAGCGAACAAGTGCTCGGGACAGGCCAAACGGCAGCCGGACAGACAGAGAGACAGACTTGGCCACTTGACTTGATGGCCATTCAACAGGAGCAGGAGAAGGGCTAGCCAGAGAAGAAGAGGGTTTGTAAGCAGAAGTTGTAGAAAACAAGTTAAGGTGTCTTAATACGATCAAGCATGGCGATTATGAGGAAACACTTGAAGATAATGACATCTGGCCTTAAATCCACTTCAACATTCAAATAAGAAAAGGCATCTCCCGGGCTATTATTACAATTATTATTGTTATTATTTAAGCGAATGACAAATTGAAAATGTTAAGAACACACATACACTAATTAAATGTTAAATGTGTCTGTGTTGGAAATGTTTAAGAGGGCTATAATAAAGTGGGAAACATCTGCGACCCCATCAAGTATATATATTCTTGATCAGTAAATAACAGCAGAGTCAATCTTATTTCGAACATAAGTTTTTAAATGCCAAACGCAGATCGAGTTGGTTAAATTTGATAACCTACTCCGTTTCCCTAAAATCGATAATAATCGATATGCGATATCAATAAACATCACACTTTTTAGCCCATATCTTTGGTATCTATCGAGATTCTATCGAGACTCGACTTCTACCAAATATTAAAAAATGTTTCGGTTCAGTTTATTTTAGCGAAGAATAAGTCCGGATTTCAAAGGCCCATCAAAATTGTTATCTCTATCTGCAACAATTATGATTAGTTAGGGCTTTAATTGCTCATTCCCGTTAAATGCCCTAAAACATGCACATGAGATAAATATATATATATTTATATATGTATATATATAATTACTATTTATATAAATAATATACATATATAATATGTATATTTATATGAAAAGAAATGAAAGAACGCAATAGAGGGCAGCATGCCAAGTGCTTGATTCTCAGTATTAAAAATAGCTCGAATCATTTGTTATGTCTTTTCCCATTTGGATTATGTTTTTTGTTTTTGAATCTGTACTAATTAATGGCTCAATTGATAAGCGCATGATGATTAGTTTGTTCGTCGATAGCCGTCTAGTCGCTGCTCGTTAGTCTATAGTATTATTTAGTACATATGCAGCAAAATCATAAAACGAGACCCAATAACACCCAACAAGGCATGGGAGAGTCACATGCGTTGCTCCAATGATGTCATACACTCGTAAAAATAACTAACTAACAAATTGTTTTGGTGCGAATTATCTTATCGAATTCTTAGTAGCATCATGCAAAAAAACCCAGAGAAAGCTTAAAAGCCATGTTGTCAAACCGAGACGAATAAAGGTACCGGTTCCGGTTAAGATTATTAATTTTTGCACATTTTTGTACGGTATTCGGTTCCGTATTGGTACCTAACGGTACTGGTGCAGTACCGTACCGGTACAAGATAAACAGAATCGCTTTTTGTAACTTAGAAAGCAGGTTGTCATACCGAAACGAAATTTTTCTACGATATTCGATTTCGTATTGCAACCTTATGGTACTGCTACGTGACGGTACAAATAAACGGTACGTATGTAAAGTGTATAGTTTCCAGAAGAGGTTATGAATGGGTTCAATATTTGTTCCTTTAACTATTCCAAAAAAATATATTTAATGAATTTCGGTTCCCTGGTGAGAGCGACCGTTATATATTTTTTGGCCTAATAATAAGAATAATCAATAGCAGTTACTGGATTTAAAAAAAATCACGTTAATGGTTCCGGTTTGACATCCCGCTTGGAAAAATTCTCTACTATTATTATTTTTTATTTTTATTTTAATTCAATTGTTCCCAAACATATGCGTACTATTATTTTGAACGCAGCTGTATAACATAGAACATAATTTGAGCACGAACATGCACACAAACTCAATAAAAACACATGCATATATGTGTTTGTGTATGTGTATATGTATGTGTGTATATATATGTTGTTAAACTGACAAAGACAAGCGGCTAAAAAGGATCGATTAACATTTTAACGTTAAGCCGAAGACAGCAACAACAGCAACAACAAAAGCAGCAGCAACAATTTGTTAGCTCTTTACGATTATTGCCTTTCTCGCACCTTATTACCAAGAAAATAAAGAAGCAACAATCACAAATAAAAACGACGAAAAAAATTCAGTGAGAACAAGAAGCTGAAAACTAGTTGACGCTGAAGTTGAAGCTGGAGTTTTGGGTTCGGAAATCGCATACTCATATGCACACACACAGGCACACACATATATATTTACATATATATATTCATATGTAGGTATGTGTTGTGTATAAGAGCGGCAATGGATGGCGGACGGTGTTGGAAGCGAGACAGCTAGCGAGGCAGGGAGAGAGCTATGCTGAAAGGGGTGGGAGAAGCCGAGGGAGGTGGAGGGGAGAGTTGGCGATCATAAACAATGCATACGCAATAAAAATGACAACAACAACGCTTAAAAATGCAGTGCTAGAAGAAGCAGAACAAATTGTTGCCAAAAGGATGTCGGCATACGCTAAGCTGAATATACATGCATACATATGTACACGTGCGTGTGTGTGTATGTGTGTGCAGGAACTCGAACAATGCCAAAAGGCTGGACCTGGCTATAAAAACGTGCCTCGGGCCCGCAAACAGCACTCGGACCCAATTCACTGGCTACCGATTAAAACGATGCTAACAATAACAGCAACAACAACAACAACCGCGACAACAACCAACACTTGCAGCGGTGTTTGCTTAATGAACACACACCAGACAGGCAACAACAACAACAACGAGAGCAGCAAAACACGACATGAGCATAAAAAAAAATAATAATAAAAAAATCATCTTCAGCAAATACGCGCAAACAGGCAGGAGAAAGAAAAACAAGTAATAATGCATTGTCGAGTGATCTCGACTAACAAATACCCTGATCCCAAATGCTAAATAGCTTCTCTTTAAAAGTTTTGCTCTCATTTCTTATGGCCTGCAGCTAAGGACTGAAGAGTAAAAAAAAAACCAAGGCAACACATAACTACATATATACATGCGTAAAAGATATGCCAATGTATATAGTATATCAATAAGAATCAACTCATACAAGAAACCATATTGTACATTTTAAGTCTTTAGCTCCTATAATCTCTGAGACACCAGACAGACGGACATGGCTATATCGAGTCGGCTGTTGATCCTGATTGAGAATACATTTACCTTATAGGGTCTGCCTGTTACATAGTCAAGCACAAAACCATCACAGACTTTTATCCACTTTCAATGGGTTCAGGGTATACAAAAAAAAATAGCCAAGCCGGCAAAACAGAAGGCATACCCGACTTTTGAATTCCCTGAGCAAAAAAAAAAACTTACCTTATAAAAGGACGATTTACTCAAAATGAGCGCACAACGATTTACGACAAAAAAAAACGGAAGACTTCAGAACTGGAACAGAACCGCAATCTTACCAGTAAAGATTCAGAACCGGAGCCGAAACATTTCTTTAAGAAATAGTTACAGGAATCCAGATTATTAATTCATAAAGTACTACAACGAGAAAAAATAGTGGGAACCTATTCAAACCTAGACCGGAATAAATTTATACATATCTTGGTGAATTATACAAGAACTGATCGTTCCTATGACAGCTATATGATATAGTTATCCGATCCAGACGGCTTCAAAAATACGGATATTCTCTCAGTTTCATTAAAATGTAGAAACAGACTGAGTTCATATAGTTGGATGTGGTGTGGACAGATAAATAGACGAATTAACGATGCTCATGAAGAATATATACATATGTATTTTATGAACTCGGGTACGTTTTTCTGCGATGCAATACAAACTTAACGAAAAAATGAACATTGTCTTCGCAAGAGTATAATAAAAAGATGCAGCACACACATACATACGTATAGTATAACGACTGTCTCCAAGAGTGGGCTCAAGTACCGCTGCCGGCGTCGCTGCCACCGTGAATGTTGCTGTCAAGTAGCAAAGCGCGAGACAAGCCGGCTGGCCCAAGACGACAAAACGGACGGACGGGCAGACAGACGCTGCAGGGTGTAGGGGCGGGCGGCGGCAACAAGGGTCAGTTCAATCGAACAGACGTGCAGACGCGCAGCAGAAGCAGCAGCAGTCGAAGCAGAAGTTACTTCAGAGAAACATAACTCTGATTTCTGATATTGCGATTGTATGGTGTGTGTGTGTGTATTGGTGTGTGTGCATGGGCATAGCCTATTGGAGGGGGCGTCCAAATATAAATATATAAATATATTTACAAATATTTAAGAACAAACCAAATTGGAAATGCTTATGCAAGAATTTCACATTATCACAAAAAGTATTCCCAAAAATGAGCAGTGGGAACACAGTGTTCCTACAAAGTGAGAATGCAAATGCAAAGTGGGCAGAGAAACATGCTCACTTGAAATCGTTACAATAAACTGATCAAAAGCTATATGTTGTTTGCCGTTATACGTTTTGCCTTTGTTCTTCTTTCATTCGCTGTGTTAATATTAATGTGCCTCCCCCTCCATTTCTCGTTCGCCGTTAGCTAAGATCCTGGCTACGCCCATGTATGTGTGTGTTTCGGTTCAAGATCGAGAGGAGTTTTGCACAGCATTATTTCCATTTTGTTTGTCGCTGTTGCTGGCCGACTGCTCGCACTCACAGGAAGCGCATTCAAGTGACCGGCCGGCAAAGCAAGGTGTCAGCAGCAACAACAACAGCAACATCACCACCAACAACAACAGCACCGGTTTATTTGCCTCTTGGACAATGACTTTCACGCTTTTCAAACGCGCCAAAACGCAAACAACAACATTACACACATAACTAAATACACAGAAACACATACATACATATTTATATGTGTGTATGTGTGCATGTACAACAAGTACAGGCTGTCCATGAGACAATGGGGCACCAACAACAAAGGCTTACAGCTAGGACAGCATACACCGCAACAAAAATTCCATAGAAAAAAAAAACTTTTAAGCAAGAAGTAATCTATATATATTTTGTAATTACTTGCTTGGTAGAATATGCTCCAAAATTAATCACTGTTGTTTAAATTGAATTTCAAGTGCCTTACAGATTTTTACATACCAAATAGTTTTCGGAAAAAACAAAAATAATCCTTCAGTCCTATTTTTTCGAAAATTCGATTTTTCCATATAACATTTGGCAATTAAGGAAAAAACAATCACAAAAAAATATTACAGCAAGACAGGACTCCAAATAATTCCAATAATTTCACCCAACAAATTTAGACTTAATTATTGTAAGTGCGATATTAAGATATAATATAATTAAATTAATCCCTTAAATTGTATTTAATTTCAAGCACTTTAATGTCCATTTGAATTTAAAAAAAAAATTGTATTTGAAGTTTAAATTACGCAGAGCAGCTTTCACTTTAGTTTTTTTCCATTTATTCGATCCGCAAATATGGTTGTCCTATTAACACTTATTTTGTGCTGTGTACTCATCTATGTGTGTGTGTACTTAGTACTTATACTTGAGGATCACTTAGTTCAAGCTCAGCTGATTACTTAAGCTTAACCTGAAAGCTTAATATGCGCTCTTGTTCACACACACACACACACAGACGAGCAATTTGCGCTCAGGGTCACACACTATTGCAGAAAAAGGGTTCGAAATTCGAACTTCGAATTGCAGTATTACGTAATTGATCAAACTGATCAATCGCTTGCCTCGATCGATCTCGTTTTTGCTTCTTAGCCGGCTTCGTTGCTTTTGTCGTCACTTTCATTTTTTTTTTGATTTTGTAAGGAGCATGCAACATTATCATTATTATCAACAACATCATCATCGTCATTGTTCGTGCGATCGTCCGACAGGCAATCAAGTGAATGAGGCGCACAGAGTGCATATTAATTGAACGATCGGTGGGAAACGATTGAAATCGATTGATATTATTAAACCCTTGAAAACGGGCAGTAAGTGTTGCAAATTGCTTGTTAATTCTGCTGTTGTTCTTGTTATTGTTGCTGCTGTTGTTACTGCCGCTTTTGGCGCTACAAAATATTTGGCTCTGTTCACAATTCACAAAATTTATTTACGTGATTTTCTTTGGTTTTAATTTAATTGTACATGAACAAAACATAAACACAAAACCGAAACAGACTTATGAAAAAAGTAGCAAACACACACTCATAGAATTTATATTAATATTATATATACGGTTAAATTTACATTGGCTTAAATCATTAATATAACAGCAACGAAAAAAAGGCTAGATACTGCAAACTCGCTCACAGAGGACTCTACGAGTTGTACCGTTCGAAACCGTTGACGAGTATTAACTTTTTGTTGATATATCGCTGTTCAGTGTGGCCGACTCAATAAAATAGACAAAAATGACAAAGTAGCTGTGCCTGCACTTGTATATACCGAAATTCTGTTATTTAGCAGACCGTTTTGAGTTTAACAGAAAGTTTAACTTTAATTTTGACGTTTTAACGTTAACGTACATGTCAAATAACATAACATCATGGCGCAGTTTGAATTCAATTCCAACAGATTGTGATCCGTTTAATATGCAATACAACACGGCTGTCGATCTGATTACGAATTACTCCTTTTAATGGGCCCCTCCTTTTAATGCGCCCCTCTTACTCGAATGTCAAATGTAATCAAAGCGTCACAGAAAGTCGCTCACGTTACACCCACGCCAAAAATAACTGAACACCCACGGCAAAAATATAATTACGTTTTAATTGGTGGTAATGAGTCTGTTAAAGTCAGGAGTCACTCATGGGCTATCTCTTTCCTGCCTCCAAAAGAAACCACAAATATAGCAAGCACTTTTTCGTTGCTTATTTTTCCCTACTTCGTTTCGCATTGCTTGGCGCACCACACAAATATGTACAGTTAACCGCCTGCTTCCCTTTTAATTTCTTTGGTTCATAAAAGTGATTGTTGATTGTTTTAAAGGAAAAATACATTTATTTTGCAGCTATATATTTCTTACGAATAAATTTATAACATTTAGTTACAAATACATTTACAATTAAAAATTGCTCTACTTGGAAAAACGAAAGTACAATTACGTGACGAAATATGAACTAATCAGTTAAGTTTAAGTTAAACATACAAAACATTTACACACATATAACTAAACAAAAAAAAACAGGAAAAAAATTGGAGATTATTTAAGATTAGCTTATTCATCAAGTTTTCTATGTTTTGTTGTTGTTGCTGCTGTAATATCATTAAAGTTTAAGATTTTTTTTAAATTTTTTTCTTTTTCGTTTTACAAATAGATTATAAATACAATTACATTTACATACATACATAAGTTGTTTGCTCTTTTGTTTTGTTTTTTTTTTTTATAAAAAAAAGTGTGGATGTTCTCGAAATATACATCAAAAATCGATAACAGGCACATACAAAGCAATGACTAAATCAGATATCGGATACACAATGCTGCGCATATATATGTGTACACTTATGCATATTTCTATTCATATATGTATAAATATATATATTTATATATTTATACATAGGTAGTTAGTTAGTTTGGTAGGTTTAAATTTTGATTCATTAGGTTTTTATATATATATATACATACATATATATATATATATATATATATATTATATATATATTTATAATATAGTATATAGCAGTATGTATGTGTGTGTATTGGTACATGCAACTTTGCTAAAGTTTCTCGTTTATAACAATTTCCAGTACAAATAATCGTGTTTGATTGGATTTTTTGGTAAGATACATGAAATACTGCTACATATATCCTAAAGACAGTCTTGTTTCTATGTGCGTATGTGTGTGTGTGTGTTTGTGTAGATGTGTGTATATGTGTATATATATATATATATATATACACATATATATAGCTGATAGATAGCACAGATGCAAAGCGCTCTCTGCTATATGTTTGTATAGAGTTTAAATATATATACACACATATATATATATATATATATATATATGTATATATATATATATATGTAGTACATAGAAGAATCCAAATTTTGTACAATTTCAAGTTGTAAAGTATATATATATATAGTGTTGTTGGCTTGGACGTGGAAGCGCTTACGCGTGTATATATAATATATAGCATATAATATACATATACATCTAAAGTTGATAAATATGCTATCGTTTAGCTTAACTAATGTACATTTTGTAGATTTCTATTAATCTTTGCTGTTTTTTAAATAGTTTCCACTTTCTTCCCAATATTTTTGTAAACGGATTTTCTATGCATATGCATATAATAATATCAGTATGTATATATATATATACATATAAATATATATATATATATATGGCTATACATATAAAAGCAATTTGTATATAATTAAGTTTTTGTAACTTTTGAAGTTGTTTCGTTAAATTGAGTGAAAGTATTTTATTGAATTTTTTTTTATTTATTTTTGATATTGATTCGATTGTTGTTGTTTGTATGGATTATGTTGTGCATACAGCTGCAGCAGTTGGCTCAGACATTGAACTACACATACATATATAGTTATCTATATATATATAGCTTCAGAAACCGGGAGGTAAAATAGCGGTTTTGAATTGCATTTGGATTTGGTGCCTACAATTGCAAGTAAAGCAGCCGAACTTGGGTCAACTATATGCACAACTTTTTTTTTTGGATTAGCGTTATTAAAAAAACACACATAAAACTCTTTAAAATGATCGTTCTTCTTTTTTTCTACATACACGTAAATATTTGTTAACAGTTTTTAAAAGAGAAAAAGAAAAAAACGAGCGTCTTCTTTTGAAAATTCGTTGTTAATTCAGTTAGGAAAAGGTTCCAAACGAACTGAAAATCAAAAATGAAAAACTAGCAGAATTTGTGCTGTCAGATACCGTGACGGTTACTAGGTTAACCATTAGTAGGTTGTTATACGAATACATATACATATATAATACATATAACTCTTATAATATCAATGCAGGTTTTTTTCCTTTTCTTGGTTTTTTTGTTTGTTCTTTTGCAACTACACAAATCGTAATTCAACTTTGTTAATAACATGTATATTCTGTAGGTACTTTTTATAGTTACATATATATATACATATCTGTATATATATATATATATATAAATACGTATAGGGACAGAGTGGCAAAGAACCGGTTCGAATAGTCGACGGCACACACTCTCATGCACTTGTCTATGTGTGTGATCGGTATAAAGACATATATATATATATATATAAAGATATATATAAAGATTGCACGATAGTTGTAGTTATAGTTGTTGCTATGATTGCTGATTGATAGACTAATAGTTTTGGCGACGCCCACGTGGCTTTAACCGCTCCGATATCTGCCACATCTCCTCCTCGCCCATAAAGTCCTTGAAGTTATCAAAGAAGCCAATAATTCGCTCATTGCGTCGAAAGGGATATGCGCTGAAAATAATTGTAAATTATTGTTTGTTTCGGATCAAATTTCTATATGTAATCTATGTGTATGTAATTATGTATTCACCATTTCTTGAAACGCTTCATGTTCACAATGATGTTGTATTGTTGCCAGCGCTTCGAAAAATTAATGACGCCCTTGGACACATAGTCCTGATTGCCCACATGCACAAACGTGAGGTCCTGTAGTACTAGACCGCTGAAATATACATATGTTGATATCAAAATTAGTTAGTTAAGCCCTTTTTACACACAACATATATTTTATTTATTTAACGTAGATACCAATTTGGCAATATACATGTTTACACACACGCTAGTTCTTTTTTTCGCTACTTTTTTTGCAGTCAACTTGTTGTGAGTTCATTTACAAATATCTTGTGCCTATTCAGGTATGTGTATATAATAAATATATTCATATACACTTACATGTAGGGAATGCAGGGTGGATTGGTTTCGGCCAGCGCCTGGCGATACGCACGAAAACTGGAGCTTGAATCGATGAGAGCGCAAAAGGAGCGCACCTCCTCCGTAATGCTCTTCTGCCATTCCAATCTGTAAGAATATATATGCGTATATATATATATATATTTGACTAATTCCGTAGATAAGATATATATAAAGAGAGAGAGAGCTGACTTACCTGCGTATGGGACCCGAGTCGAGGGCGGAGAGCAGCGCCAGATAGGAATTGTAGTTGTTCATTTTGCGCAAATGCTTCATGATTTTGATAAATTTGTTAACGTGTTTTTCGCGCTCCTTGGCATCGGTTAGCCGCAAGATTTTGGAGCGCGCCCAATAGGACATTTTGTTGAAGTGCTCGGTGAACTTGTTGAGATTCGGTGATTTCTCCTCGCACTGATCTTTGGCAAATAATAATACTTCGGGTATTTCGATTTTCTGAAACAATTCCGCATCAAGCAGAGTCATCTGCTCGGCAATCTCCAGTGACTTGAGATCGAGCAGACTGGGCTGATTTGGATTGCTGCTAATCTGCGGATCGGGCACAAAGCACAAGGGCGTCCTCAGATCCTTATACAGGGTCACCTTTTCCACAAACTTGATGCGCAACAGCTTGGCATGATACAGTTGGCCCGAGCAGACCAATTGATAGGCAAACTCCACCAGCAAGCTAAGCAGCTGGCTTGTCAGATCCGTCGACCTATATATATTTCAAATGCAAAAGTTTCGGTTTCGACTTAAATTTCGAACTTTCCCCAAGAAAGGAAAATGTATATAACTTACGTTAGATCGTTGACAACGCGAACAAGCAGCGAGAAGGTCTCCTTGGCGGCCTTCTGCTTCTGATCGTGCACCTGACAGAAGAAGTATGTGTAGCGATGGGTCAGCTTCTCGATCACATCGATTGGCTGAATGAACGTGCGAAAGGTGGTGATGAACGCCTCGCTGAATGCTGCACGAATGGAATGGACAACAAATGGATTTGGATTAGGGTTACGTTGACGATTTCTTGAGACAATGCTGTGTGAATTATGATTGTGTTTGTGCTTGTGTTTGGATTTGGATATAGGGATGGGATGGGGCTGATTTTGATGTTGCCTACCATTGTCGGACACCTTCTGGACGCGACTGGCGTGCACGATCAGGGCATCAATATAGCCGGCTTTGACTTCTGGACCATCCTCCGCACGATTTTTGAGTATTAGATATGGCGTTATATCGATCTCTTCTAGCATATTTGGCAATTGATTATCGACTGGCTCCTCTTCCTCCTCCTCCTCGTCCAGCTCTTCGAGCTCCTCTTCCCCCAAGTCCAGGTGCTGCTTAGCCTCTAGCTGCAGTTCGGCAGGCACAGATTTGCGACGCTCCTCAATTTTCTCGGCTTTCTGCTCCGCATTGAGTTCCAGCAGCTGGGATCCGGCTGCCTGGGACTCATCGCAACTGGGCAACTGATGTGACTGGCAATCAACAATGATTGCAGAGCCAGCTCCAGCTTCAGCTGCCACATCCTCATCCAACATAGTTACCGCATTGTTGTGCTCCTCGCAAACCGTTGTCAGATTCTTGGGCTTGGGACTCGCCGGTGGCGTTGTTATAATTGGTAGTGATATCCCCATTGTCGATGTCGATGATTTGCGCTGCTTGTAATTCTTGGGCGGCAGCGCTGGCGGCGTCTCCATCTCCGGCGACAGCTCCTTATTAACTGTCATCATGCTATTGACAAAACAAACAAGTCAGAACATTGCACTACATACATATGCATATCTATACTTACTTGAGGGTCTGGCTATGCGACATGCTGCGACTGATGTTGTAGGCGTGCATTGTATGACGATGCTGCTCCACCGAGTGCGAATTTGCCGAGCAGATCTCCATGTAAACCAGAACTGAGAGACAAAACAATTATTTAGTACAATTGCTCAAAATGACAAGCAACAAAAAAATAAAATGAAAACAGCAAATGGTAACAAAACAAGCGCAACGAACTGTGCCAAAGCAGCAATCCATACAATCAATGGACAGCAATGGGGATCTCCGCTTCATTTGCGCTCCATTTTGGCCAGAGAGCCAAAGAGCGAGAGAGAGAGAGAGAGAGAGAGAGAGAGAGAGAGAGAGAGGCAGGGAGAGAGATAGATAGAGCGAGAGAGAGAGAGAGAGAGAGAGGCAGGGAGAGAGAGAGAGAAATGTTAAACACTGTTTCTATCATAAGAAGTTTTTGTTTTGAGTTCTTTTTGGGCAGGGTGTTGTCAACCTGAATCGAATTTAGTTTCTGCTTTCAATTCTGATACTTAGAGTAGGACTGAGCTACGGCTAATGAGGCAGGCGACAGCTAAACTCGAATATAAAATCCGAGCCGCTGAATTTCATTACTTGCTTCTAAATTTTTGTTATTATTTGCATTTACACTTTTTAATATATATTTATGGGTCTGTCGAGCCGTTCTAAATTTTACATTTCGATTCTGAATTTCAATCGGTAAAAATATTCAAATCTCTGGCTTTGAGCTTTTTATGGGTATCTTTTTCTTAAAAGTGCTTACGAAAATAAAATAAACTTTCTCTCTGTATATTCCTCTCCCTCTTTTTCTCTCTCCAGCTTTCTTAGTAATGCTTAAACTGCACTTGAAATTTTGTCTGGCATCAAATTTGACAAACGTTTCAATTCATTATAATTTTTAAATACATTATTATACCACAATAGGCGCGTAACAACAAACAACAAAACCAATAACACAATTGTAGGTCAGGACGAAGTGAAACAAAAAAAAAGAAACAATAAAGTTCTTGAAACGAAGGGAAATTAATCTACATAAAGCGGGGAAAGGCACAAAAAAAACAGCAACAGCATTAAAAAGCATGGTCCAAAACTTAAAACGAAGTTTGAACACCCTCTCCATAGTCAAATAATACAAGACAAACTCAAATTAGAGTTTTCAAGTTGAAATGTGTACGAATTTATTCATATCGAGAGTCAAAAGCTGTACAAAATGCCGGAACTAAGAACATAAACATATTGAAACATGATTCGAAAATTTTCCAATATCAACAAGTATAGAAAGTAATATAAAAAAATTAAAGTATTTCCCACATAATTTCATTACCTGCAAGTCGAACACAAATTAAATCTCTTTGGCATAGGAACGTTGTGGAATAGAACACAAAATGCTTCGCTTGCTGCTTTGATTAGAGGATATGCAAAAGCAAAGCATTAAAACCGAAAAACGAAACGAGCGAACAATTTCAATAAAAGCTAAGAAAACGAAACGTAACGAAAGGGTAAGGGCGGGGAGTAGGCGCAGAAGCAGAGAAGCAGAGAAGCAAGAGGATCAGCAAGAAACTTACCCGAAAAGGCGACACTCTGAAACACTAGATGTTGATTGGAACGTAAATTTAGATGGGTTAGAGTTTTGCGTACAACAATTTGGCAAGGTTTTGTTTCTGTTTTCGTTTTTGTTTGAATTTGAATTTGCTCATTGATGAGTTGCTTATGAGTGCTATAAATAAAAGGTTTGCTACAAAATTCTTAACTGTCGCTAAATCAAATAGTACACAAAAATAAATATATGTAATTAAGTATAATGTATTTATAGATGATATTTTTGCTGATTGTTGTTGTTGTTCTTGCTGCTTGTTGCTTTTGGATGCTGTTGTTCGTCTGATTGGTGGGTGAGGGGGGTTCGAAGGGAGGGTGTTGTTTTTATTGTTGTAGGTGTATTATATATATATATATATATAAGTCTAAGTTCTAAGACCATAAACTGGCGGCTTTCATGTATTGTGTGTCCTTTTTGTGAATGGATGGATGCAAAAACAACCAAAGATAACACAAAATGCAAAAAGAAAGTCATCCAAAAATGTGACTGAAGTAATTGTGTTGGTGTGTGTGTGTGGTGAATTTCACCACACACATGCACACACACACTACAGATATAAACAATATTTTGAAAAACTCACCGCTTGGCATTGCCTATGGCGACACCTGGCGTTCAAGTTTAGAACCACAAAAAGAAATATATATATAAAATAAACAGTTGCACATGCACAAATATGTTACACACACACACACATTTACATATGAACAATGCAATATGTATACACCGACAAAAGAAATAATCATAGAAAAAAGAAAAAAAAAATAAAAGAAGACAATGTAAATAACTGTGCCCATTATGCGATTGCACTTACTGTTCTTCTTCTTGATGGGCAGCGGCGGTGGCTCATCTAATTGGCATTTAAATGTGTTGTTGCCACAACTGTTGGGCAACTGTGCGCTGCGCGGCGGCTCAATCAAACTGTGATGCTTGGTGTGCCACTGGTTCAGCTGCGTCGACGACGAGTGATGCTGCGGCGGATGCGGCGACAATGTTCGCAACTCCGGCATTTCACTGCAAACCAAACGAAGGCAGAGAGAGATAGTTAAGTGAGAACCAAACAAAACAATCACACAAGAAACAGTTAACAGCCGTCCAATCAGCTGCTCATTGTCGATCGATTAATGTTGTTGTCGATCGATTAATGTGCAGTGAGCGAGTGCATTTATCAAACTGTCAATCGTTTTGGAACCTACTAATTATCATCAAGCTCATCCACGGCGGCATCAAAGCGCGACATTGCCAATCGCTGCTGGGTCTTTGGTGGCAATGCTGGCGCCAGTTCCGCTGATGACGATGATGAGCAATCGATGCCGCTAATTATTGTTGTTGCTGTTGCTGCTTTGCTGCTGCTGCTGCTGCTGCTGTTGTTGGTGTTGTTGCTGGTGATGTGGCTGCGTTGTGTTAACTGCGTTTGGCTTATCTGCTGATACTCGTTGCTGCTGCTGCTTCGACTGGCCGTTGTTGCTGTTGCTGTCGCCGAAGACGAGGACGAGGATGTTGTCTCGCTGTTGCTGCTGAACGCCATCTCCGAATTGCTGCTCGTCGATTTTGTCGAGGATTGCACACTGTGCTCAGAGGATCGCTTGGAAACGCTATGCGAGGACGTACGAAATGACATCATCGACACAAAACCTGCAAAATCACAGACACAACATTAATAATCTGTTTCAAAAACAACAAAACACAAAACAACAACAAATTAAAAGCCAAATGCACTCAGAAAAAAATATCACCCTGTAGTAATTTTAGATTACGCAAACATTCTAGATAATTTATAAATGCATATAATATAATTTGAAAATTTGATATCTAATACAAAAGCCGAGCCAGTAAATTCCATTACTTGTTTATGAATTTTAGAAATAATTTTTCTAAAAACTTAAGGCTTGTACTTCAAATGTGAAATGCATTTCTTAATAATAGAAAATATTTATAAAAATAAACAATAATTTTTAGAAAATTCTTCTGATCTATTTAGAACTTGTTCTATATATGTCTAAAAACGAGAAAAACTTGGTAGTTTTTAAGTAAATCTTCATTTTGGGGAATGTTTCTCAAAATCAGCTGAGATTGCTTTTCTGAGTGCACAATACAATTTGAAAACTGAATACAACTCGTGGGATTGGTTGGAAACAAACGCAAATACAAAACAAACTAAACATCAAAGCGAAACAAAGCGAAATAATTAAAGCAAACAACAAATAAAGTATGGACAAAATATTATATAGTAAATAGTAATATTATATATAATAAAAATGTAATGTATTTTCATCTACTTTAGCTAGTTTAAAAGAAAATTATGAGTTTCAACTATAATTACGATATAAAAATAAATACCTCAAATGAAAGTTGAAATTAATTAGTTAAAAATCCTGCTTTTTTCAGGAAAACGTTTCATTTATGTACAATTTTTTTTTTGCAAAATAATAGACAGAATTTGATATATTGTAATATGTGATTAGCATTTTAGATCAAAAATTATTTTAAATTCAAATCTTTTGTGAACGTTTTCTGGTATTTAACTTCTTAAATTCATCTTTTGAAAATGTTTCAATTGCTTTAAAAAATACATTTGGTCGAATTAATGACATACATTTTTCTGAATATGTTTTGTGCAGAGCTTTATAACAAACAATAAGCAGTCTAAAAGATATAGGAAATAGATATAGAAAGGTAATTGCATGGAATACCCGATTCATTTGAATGACGATTGTTGGTTAGAGGTGTCGAAACTTTGCGCAACTCCGTGCTGGCGTCAGCTGTGGTGAGAACAGCGCCAGGGCCAGAGCCCGGACCAAAAGTGACAGCCATCTGAGAACTTGACGTGGCTGCCTCCTGGTTTAGCTGAGCAGCAGCAACAATACTAGGCTCAGATGGAGCTGGTGCTGAAGCTGGAGTCTCTGATGGGCGCAGTCGATGTGTGGTAGAGGTTGTTGAGTTGCAGTTCGAATTTATGGTTGTTGCTAGCGTGTACTCACTGTAACTGATCAGCTTGTCCACATCGTCAACTGCGAGATGATGGTGCATCTGCTGTTGTTGTTGTTGTCTCGTTGGCGGCTTCTGCAATTGCAATTGCAAGTGTTCCTCCTCCTCCTCGCGGGAGTGATTTAGCGCCGAGTCGATCGAGCATTGGCTATTTTCATCGGGGGAACGCGACCGTACCGAGAGGCTGCAAGAGAATGAGTAATTAGATGAGTACATATATGTATATATATATATATCGAGCGAGTAGTTAATTAAGGGAATTAACGAGTAAATTAATCGAGCAAGCTGTTAATTAAGTTAATGAACTATTAAGTGAATCGAGCAAACATCAGTGAATGAGCGAATAAGTTTATGGAACGGGTAAGGATTGAATGAGCGAGTAAGTCAATCGACGTAGTAGTAAAATTGGAGAATGAACGAGTAAGTAAATCGAGTCAATAAGAGTGAATGAACGAATATGTTAATAGAGCAGGTTGACTGTAAAAAATCAAGTAATTTAATCCAGTGAGTATATGAGCGAATAAGTAAATCAAGCGATATAGAGATAATGGGCTAGTAAGTTAATTATTTAATTGACAGAATAAACGATTAAGTGTATCGAGCAAGCAATTTGAGAGTGACTGAGAGATTAATTAAGAAAATAAATGCATGAGTAAAATATAAGTTTAGATTAAATAAGAGGGCTCGAGCGAGTAAAGAAATTAGCTTTAGCGAGTAAATGAGAGAAGTAGTTATGTCAAACTATGAAGTGAGCGTAGGCTAGTCCGTTAGTGATGTGAGTGAGTAAGTCAATCGAGCGAGTAATAAAATTAGTTTAAACTAGTAAATGAGATCATAAGTGAATAACGTTAATCTAGAAATAACTTTCAGATTGCGTTAAATAAGAAAGTTAACTTGAGCGAGCGAGCGAAAAGTAGCGAGTGTAAATCGGAAATGGAGAGAAAGCAAGCAACTAACCGATCGACGCCATAGTTAAGCAGCGAGAAATTTGAACTGCAGTCCAAATCGGAGTTGATGCTTATGTTGTGCGTCTGGGCATACGGTAAGGGGCTGTTCGCCTGCGATGAGTGGCTGGTGTTTGTGGTGGAGTTCGTACTGTTATTTGGATTCGTGTTCGTGCTTGTATTCGCCAGCTGTGATTGGGGCTGGCTGCGACGCTTTGGTGGTAACGGTGGCGGATTGCTGGACCGATCGGGCAGCGGTGGCTTTGGCGGCGGGCTCGTGTCGCGCAATATACTCTCGGTGCTGTGAGAGCCGCGCATCGGATTTGAATTGCTCTGCTCGAGAATATCGCGCTCCTTGGGTGTCAGTCCAATGTCTGGTAGCGATGTGCGCTGTGCCACCGCTGCTGCAGCTGCATCCAAAGGCGTACGCATCCCACCACTACCCATTCCACCTGCTGCAGTTGCCACGGCAACGGCGCCCATTATGTCGGCGGCGGCACCAATGCCACCCAATCCAGAACCGCTATAGCGAAACGCGCATTGATCCTGCTCCTTCAGTTTGCCCTGCGCTAGTGTGACCAGATTCTATAAGAGACAAAATATATATATATATATATGTATTGGCAACAGATTTTGGATTATTATGCATTTAAATACCTCAAAAATCTTGCTAATATTTCTTATATTTTTAATTTAAAATTAAATAGCAAAATTTAATCTAATTTATTTTAAACTTTTTGTGTCCAAATAAATAATGAAACAAATAAAAGTGCGTTGAGTGGATTTGCAACTTACGCGGACTGCATCCTCGAGGAGATCAATGACCTCGCGCACATTCTCGTTGCTAAGGGAGGCGCACTCGCCGCTCTTCTCGCTGAGCATCACTTCGTCGCAGAGCTTGATGAGCTTGCCAAGAGATTGATAGACCTGCTGTGTGGCTGAGCTCATGATGGCACTGTTCTCATTCAGCGTATACGACTGAATGACTATAACGAACAGAAAATAATGATTATGATTATATCATCATAAGACATGTTTGTTTTTTAGAATATTAACTAACCGGAATACATGCTGGCAATGGTCTCCAGGATGACCGTACCATTGCCGGGCAGTACCTCCAGTTTCTTTTTGAGTATGACATCACGAAAGTGCTTGAGCGCATTGGATATATCCTTGACGTGCGTCTCCAGCGTCTGTGTGGATCGCTGCACTTCTTCGGTGGTTGGCGGCGGCTTTGCTCCATGCTTATTGCGTGGACTATGCGGCGAATGTGATCGACCCAGCGTATTGTTTGTGGTACGCATCAGTGAGATCTTCTCAATCAGATCGTCCTTGAAGGAGCGCGCTCGCCTCGCCAATTTCGTACCCTTCAGACTGTTCTTATGCCCCGACGACCCACCACCCGGTGACGGTGTTGTCGCATTCACATTAGGCGGTGCTGGCGGCGGCACACCAACGCCAACAGTTCGTCCTGTTCCACCACCACTAAGATGATGATGCTGCTGCTGCTGCTGTGGTGTTGTCGGTGGCGGTGGCGTTGTGGATGAGCTGGACGAGTGTCCGGTATAGGTGCTGACACTGTTGATGCTGTTGTTGCTGCTGCTGCCGCCGCAGCCACCGACGCCGACCGCCGAACAATTGCTGGGCGTGGATGGAGAACTGATGCTGCCGTCTGTGCGTGGAGTGGAACGAACAACAAAATGTACTACATTATAAGCAATACAATATATATATTATACACGCCCATGGTGAGCATTTTAAGTGCACTAGCATAGCTTGCTTTTAAGGTCAAGGTTAGCTTTTTATAAGAAATGTTATTTAAAAAAATAATATATAAGAAAGAATAACATAATATTATAATAAATATCATACAGATTATCTTTCCTAGGAAAAACTACTTTACTAGCAATTTTTTCCACAAGAATATTCCATAGATGGAGAACAGAAGTTGTAAAAGTTCGACTGAGTTGCAGTTAAGACTGAGTGATTGTTCCAATTGAATATATGTGTATGTAAATTCATTTCAGTCACACTGTGACTAAACAATAGACAAAACACACTCATACTCACAAGGAAGGCGTATCACGCACTTGTGAATCACAATCAGAACTTTAAAGCATGATTCAGACTGACTCGAGTATTAAGCACTTATTGAATTTCCAGAATTCGTGACGAAAAAAAATGTTGACATGCAAAATTCCAATAACCCAAGGAATGCCCATTCAAAACTTTAGACAAATCGAAACCGATCTAAAAGGAAGAATTAAAGATATATACTTGAAGATAGTTACACACATTCCATAGTAGAAGGAATGAACTTCGAGCCAGAATAATACAAATTGCCAAAAGAAACGAATAATTCAAATACTCAACAAATTCATATATTTATATATATACATATATATATATATATATATATTACTTTTCTATTGGTTTTGACTTTCGCTGTGGTTAACAATGAATATTTATATTTATTTATATATAATTTGTATATGTGTGTAAAAATGGATCAGAGACCTTCACGTGTTGCTCTTTCACATATTCAAATTCGCATATTAACATAATAACATAATATATATATGTATATTGCTTGTTTTTCAATCGCAAACATCAAATGGGAAATGAAGAAAGATCGCGACAAGGACCAGCGAAAGATAGAGAGACTAACTAACTAACTCAGGGAGAGAAGGCCGTATTTGAAATACTCTGTAAAATGTGAGAGCACGAAATATGCACAACGTGAATACCCCTACTACTATGTATAAGTTTTAGATTCCGTTAGCAATTTGTTTATAAGCTGAAGTTGTGCAAGAGTAAGTAGCAGGCCGGAACTATCTCCGTGCACATAGAGCAAATATATTCCTGATCAGCATTAAAAGTCGGATCGATTTAGCCATGTCTGCCTGACTGCCCGCTAAAATTTTGTGGTTGAAGTGCTCGTTTAAAATACGCAGTTCAAGAATATTTAACTTTTATGAATATTGATCAAAATCGATTACCGATAGCAACATAGATCCATTTATAATGACATATTCATTCATTGAGTAATTCATTCATCTAACTAATATGCTGCATTCGATAATTAGCTAGGGTATTTGCACATGTGGCGTACTCTTATTTGATTTGCATGATGTTGATGATGAACGACGACGAACGGTAAACGATCCAAAGACACCCACCCAAAAACCAAACCACCAAACACGCTAATTGGTTAGGGGAAAGAGAGAGAGGTTTGAAGGGGGGGTATACATACACACACAAACACACATGTGTGTATATGTGTGTGTATGTTTATGTTAGCTTTCACTTACAGAGCAACACATTCTTTACTAGCAAACACGGCGATTGTGGTGTCAATGATGATGTGCTTGATGTTGGTGTTGCTGGTGGTGTTGTTGTTGGTGTTGGTGTTAGTGTTGGTGTTAGTGTTGGTGTTAGTGTTGGTGTTAGTGTTGATGTTGGTGTTGTTGTTGATAATGCCAAACGTGGCCATTTTTTATATTTGCGTCGCCTGTGGAATTTGATGTCATGCAGCGTAGTTTTATTGCTGCTGCTGCTGCTGTTGTTGTTGTTATCTCGCGACGCAGACCACCGAGGCGGTTGCTGATGATGATGCTGTTGTTGTTGTTGTTGTTGGTAATGATGTGGTTCATCTTGAACGTGCGGTTGCTTCACTGTATACGAGTAGAAACGCCAGCGTTCGGCGAGCGCGCAATCGCTCAAGAAAGATTCATCAAATTGCGGCATTTTTCAACGGATTGCATAACAACACACAACACACATTTAACAACAACAAGGGAAAGTACTACAAATATACATAATACTGCAATGCAGCTGGTATTATTGTTAAGTGTCTCAAGTTAAATTATGCATACAGTTAGATTAGCCAGTCTTCAGTTACAAAGTATTTTTTGTTGCTTTTCCTTCTTTTTTTTGCAGAAGTATTTTTTTAATACTCTTTTTTTTTGCAGAAGTATTTTTTAAACAATTTTTTTTCTTGTGGCACTTTTATAGAGTAATTGTTGTTGTTTCCCAATTAAATAAATCACACAAATATTATATTTAGACTAAACGCGACCAGCTGCTGCTGCTGTCGTCAGCGTTGTCGTCTGGAAAGCGCACTGAACTATGAAAATCCGCAAAACGGCAAAAACGGCAATAGCCAGCAGCCAGCAGCCAGCTAGCCAGGTCCGCTAACCAGCCATTAAACAGCAATAGCAACAACAACAACAACAATAACAACAACGTTGTTGTCGCTAAGAGTAACAACGTATAACAGCGCATCAAATGGCACTCGCTCCCAAACAACAACTTTAGAGACAAGAGACTTGCCTTGCTCGCCGCAACAAACAACCTGAAAGAAAAGCTGTCGGCGCCGAGGTTTTAATGCTCTTGCTTATAGCTAAATCGATTATACACTCAGAAAAAAATTACATTACATTTCTAAAAAGTAGAAACAAAAATTCTAATTTTTAGAAAACATTCTTTCAAAAATTCAGAAACAAGTAGTAAAATTTACTAGGATTTTATATTATGTCGTCTGCCTGTCAACTCAACTCGTGAACCAAGATTCCGTAAGATCCTTCAAGTTTAAGTGTATGAATTTTATAGGCTATGTAAAAATGGTTTTGTATATGTGAAATCTAATACAGTAATGTTTGTTCATAATTTAAGTGACAAAAAAGTTAATATAAGAATTATTAAATGTACACACATAGAAAACAACTCGAATTTAGATATATATTTTTGCTCAAAATTTAAAAATCTGAACTTAACAAGTTTGAATATATCCAAGTTAACTGTGCGATAATCAAGCGAGAATTAAAAATATATACAAGGAATGGATTGATGTCTGTAATGATGTGTGCTGGCTAGCTATCGCTTATAACTCTCAAAAATAACAAACGTCGTATTGCTAGCTTGAATTGTACCCCCTTGCCGGGGTAAATTTGCATCACCTTTCAAATGTTCGCTTTGTCGCTAATTTTTGCTGGTAGCATTAAAGCACTCGTAACTTTTGAGCTTTAAAAGACGGCTTCTGCTATATATAATATTGTTTTTATCAATAACGCGCCCCGTTTTACAAGTATCAGTAAAAATCGATTACCGATAGAAAAAAAACAAACAATTTTAATGACATAGAAATGTTATTAAGATCGGTTAAAAAGTCTTCTGCTACAATATACCATGAAAAATTGAAATACTCTCAGCTAGGGTATACAAACAACAACACCAGCATCAACATTCACACTCGCTTAACAACTTTTTCTCTCTCTATCTTTCTCTTTCTATTCCAGCTGCTCTCTGTTATCATTTGGGTGTCGTGACTCTCTTTTTCTTCTCTCGCGCTCACTATTGAATTTTTGGGTGTTTGAGGCGAGCATTTGAAATACCCTAGAAAACAGAATAAATTAGAAGTGTACAGCTTAAACTATACAGCAATGATATATCGTTCCAGAAACTATTAGAACTAATACCATATTTTACATTTATATGGTGCAATATGATCTATAATTCAAGTACATTTTTCCCACAACACTACAAATTCAATTCCGACTAAAAACCCTTTAAGCGATCTTTTCTGACAACTTTAGGACAATTTACTCAACTGTCTAGAAAGTATCTGCAAGCCACGAAAGAGCGCCTCCAAAAAAAGAGCATTCCTATACAGCTTCTTTTATTTTTTGTTTTATTTTTTTGCCCCAGGGCCCGGCTGCTGTTTTTGTGGGGGTTTTCTTTAATTCGCAAGTGGCGTTCGATCGTGACTTGCCTTGAAATCAGTTTTTTTTTTGGGAAGCTGAAGTTGAAGCGAGCGAAAAAGAAAGAAGTACAGAAAAAATACAGAAAGATAGAGTAGACAGCCAATACCTTAATACCTGCAAACATGTAAACTTGTATGTATACCCCTTCCCGCCAACCTATTCCAAATCAACTGTTGAAATTTAAGAAAAAGTGAAATTACGCGCTTAAACCACAGGGAGCTAATACAAAAAAAAAACATTTTCCATGCAGCGTAACTGCTGAATACTCATGCATAACACTCACAATCCAAATTTTGAGGCAATCGAATCCATAAAAAAATTAATTAAATATTAAATCAATTTGAGCACAACGAATACCCTAGAAATATATCATTGATTTTCACTATTATTAAACATTTGCTGAGTTTCTTGAAGACCCGCATAAAAGAGAAACAATACAGTTATTTAATTTGATCATTCAAAATTTGATACTAGACATTTAAAAAACAAATTTCTCTTTAGCTGTGAATTGAAGCAAGAACAGCAAAATATGGAGCTATGGCTAAGCTTAAGCTAGAATTTTAAATTTTCGAATGACTATTTTTTTGTGGATTGTTATGCTTTCTAATTACCCTAAACAGCGGCTTGAGTTAGCAGAAAAAAAGCTAAGAACAAAAACAAAGTATTTAAGTAAGAATGCTCTAGTCAAGACTGTTCGACTGGCAAATACCACCCTGAATTCAGTTGTCAAATATGTAGAATCGATTCAAAAACACAGTTCCTTCAGTTCCATTTCAATTCCATTCTTCTCACACATATATATGATTTATACAAAATATTGTTCTTTGTCGGTTCAAGCTGCTTGTTGCTCAAAAAACTTAATTACCCAATATTGCAAATATTGGTTGATACAGCAAAGAAAAGTGCTGATAAAATAGGGGCGGCAGTTTCTGATTCAGTGCCTACTTTAAGGCATCAACGCTACCCTTAAATAATTAAATAACAAATAGGGTTTCAACTAACATTAAATAAATAAATAAAAATATATGCATATTTATATGCATATATCAAATCATAAATTTATTTTAGAATTACTCTAGAGGTCAACCAATAGTTTTGCCTGGCGTAAAGTGAAGGATGTGTAGCTTCCTCTTAGTTCTTTTTATATAAATAAAATCATTTTTTTCTAACGCTCATATCTCTGTTAATATGCGTATAATCATAGTTTATTTATATATGTATAGTATATATTGATATATTTTTGGTGGGTCACCAGAAACGTTTGGCATCAACTCGATGAATTGAAAAATTGGATCAGCGACGAGTTGAACTGGTCGAGTAGCTGTTTTCGACAAACAGGTGAGGAGATTACAGATTCTAGTTTTGCGGGGCGACAGCAGACAAACAAATTTGGCACACCCGACCCAACACTATTATGAAGATGAATACGAGACGATCATGATGATGATGCCGGTGATCATCGTCATGTTGTTGATTATGCAAAATAGCTAACTTTTAAGTTGACCAATATTTGCACAGTGGCCGCCAAAGCTGAAGTGGACAAATTCCAAGTCGACCGACTGACCAGTTAACCAATTGAGAGCCTCAACCAGTTTAGATGAGTGAGCAGCGAGAGAGCAATCCAAGAGTGTGCCGAAGAGAGCTTTCGTACAATGAGATCGCACAGGCAATGCAAAATGAAAACAAAACGAAAACAGAGCGGCACAGAAAGAGCGAGAGAGAGACAAAGAGAGAGAGAGAGAGAAAGAGAGAGACAGAGAGAGAGAGAGGGAGGGACGCCAACAAAAAGCTCCTTAGTCAAAACACAGCCAGCTGAGGAATTTATGGAATGTGTGCCATTTGTATTTGTATGCGTTTGAATTTGTGTTAGTGTCATGAGTTATGCTTTCTAACTGCGAACATCGCGATCAGCCAATCAGCGATAATCAACGCTTGCCCAGCAACAATGTGAAACATCGACAGTACTAATAAAACAAAGCAAGAATGCTATAAGCGAGCAGAGCTCTACTGCCGAGATACCCTTTACCTAACATAAGTCCCACACGCATTGGCTTGGATTAGTTCGAACTCTGCCATAAGATTATTTTGATGAATTTCGAGCGTATTTTAGTATTAATCTAGAGGTCACATCATAATCAGGGCCAAGTCATTTGAAAAATCGGTTGAGTTTTGACTAACTTATGGCAATAGTAAATTTTGAAGTGCAATTATTGAGGCAGAATTCTATGCGCGATTTAATTTCAGTTGTTAACCTTATGTTATTTCTTTCTTTGTTGATTGCTGTCGGTAATCGATTATGATAAATGGAAATCAACTTGAACTTGGTATACATTTGTATAATTTGTAAATTCAAACTATATAGATATACCTATATCGTATATATCTTCTGGGGTCGGGAAACTGCCACCTTCTACCTCTTACATACATTAGTACAACATCCTGATATTATTTTTAGCCATTTTTGTAACACTTTTTGTATATTATGAAGAATTAATTCTTCTTTTTATTTGTATTATGTAAAGATACAAAGACAATAGAATATGTATACGCCCTGTTGTACTTGTTGCTTGGCGGGTATAAAAACGCCACTACAACTACATCAAACATGACATAATCTCTTCGCTGCTGTTGACGAGCCAACGCCAAAAAAACAAATAGCAGCAGCAGAAGACGAGGAAAGAAAACCAGCACGACAAACAAATCGTTAAATTTGTCATAAACAAAAAGTAATAGGGGGAAACAGAAAAAAAACAACGAGTGAGAAAAGTGAAGTGAACCAATTTTTAGACATTGGGTCGACACAGTTCAATGATCATGGCACGTTCTCATGCTTAGCAAACACACACACAAACACAAACTTATAGGGCTAGATGTGACCCTGTGGCATACATACTTACATACATACATGTGGCATGACGTCATCGCAGGTGCGGTCATCATGCAGGCATTCAATTCAATCAATTGTCAACAAAAACCAACCCAACCCCAACAGCCTGACCCCCCCCTCGCCATTGTATTTTTATGGAGTCGCATTCGAATTAATTCAAAAAAAACTGAATATCATGCAATTTTTTTTATTTTGAATAACATTTTTGCAGTGGTGTACAATATGAAGTACAGTAAAATCGCAAAAAATTTATAATGATATAATTAGGAATACTAGAATTTTTGGCTACAGAACTCAGAAAATACCAATGCAGTTGGTTTAAAATTCGTTTACTTCCATTTGTAGACTTCGTTTTGAATTTTGGACTCCTAACTAATCGAAGTGTTCATCTAAGAGAGTGACCACTGTGCTTTTACAAATATATAATATAGCTCTGCTTACACTTCGTTCCGCTTCAGAATTTGTTTAGTAGAGAGACAGCTAATGAGTAGCTCTTATGTTTTCATTTATTTCATTTAATTATTATTTTCATCCTTTTTTTCTTTTAGTATTATTATTCGGCTGGTTTAGATATGCACTTCAGGCATTTAATGCGCGACAGACAACAACTTTCACATTTTCCGATTGCATTGCAAACACTTGACGATTTTTTGCGCAATTTTTTCGAGCATTGTTTTCGGGCAATATTCGTTAACGTTTTTTGGTTTTTGTTTTGAGTAGCTATTAAGACGGAGCACAAGAAAAAATAAAACCAACTCAGCTTAACGAGGCGACGTTGTGTTTGCCGGGCAATGGTTAGATAACCTTTGAGAGAGCACAGCACGACTCATATTTAATAATGCGCTATATAAGCACGCATATAACAACAACAATAATTTTGAGAGGAATAACAACAACACCAGCGTCGCGTAGAGGAAGAGTAAAAAACAAAAAAGAACTCACAACGCGTCGAACGCGAAACGCAAACGAAAACGAAACTAGAAAACAGAGCCTAGGCATAAAGCATAACGCATAAGGCATGAAGCATGAGGCACGAGTAGCCTATATAGGCGATATTTAAGAACTCTGTAGTCGAGTGAGCTCGCTACGATATACCCTGAACCAATTTGTATTTAATTTTTGCGTGGAATTGCTCTCATTTCTTATTAGAATATTAGGAATGCAATCTTATTTTTAGAAAGAAATATTTTCTGAAATTCATCAAAAAATGCCTCGAAGTGTATCGGTTGCAAATCGCCGTGATCGACAGGACTAGTGATGCTGATCAAGGATATATATACCTTGTGGAGTCGCAGCAGCTTTCTTCAATGCGGTGCAAGTTTGGACTCTGCCCTAATTGTGAAGAGTTTAAGCTAGAATATTTATATGAATCTCGAGCGAGAATCGCGTTTCTAACTGGAAATGCAGTATTAATGTAGAGGTCGAACCATGAGCAAGAAGCCAAGAAGCAATGGTAAACTTTGAAACCGTCTTTATCCCCCACTCACCGTATTATTCAGAAAATAATTGTCTAAAGTATATGGATGTGGAGATTTACTAAAATTTAGGGCAATTCTTATTCCATTCAATGCGATGCAAAGTTAACGACAATAATGATAATAACCTATGCAAGGGTATAAAAAAGAGAGGCCTAGAGAGAGCATTAAGTGTGAGTTTGTATGAGTGTGGATGTGTGTGTATGTGTGTGTATGTGTGTGCATGTATGTGCGTGTGTGTGTATGTGTGTGTGTGTGGGTGTATCTTTTGACGGGTTGTACTACGTCAACCACAACAAGAACAACAACAACGGCTATGACGTCGTCATCATCGCTCTAAGCTATGTTGTATATAGGTACGATGATTGTGAACGTCGTCATCAATTTACAACACATAACCCCAACCAGTGTCTGAAGAAGCTCATTTGCATACAATGCTGGAATGATATTGAATAAATATTTGAACATATTTATTTTTTACAATAACCTTTTGAAATTAGTTCATTTATTGAGAGCTTTCACTTCAATAATACTGTGCCAGTAGTCAGCTTTTTTCATTCTTATTTTAAGTCAACGTGAGCAAAAGAATTAAATGCAATACTTCTAATTTAATCGATATTTTTGGAGCTTGCAATTAGCTTTACGTATGGCATACCCTTTCTTTAATACGTTAAACTTTGACGACACTTTTAATGTAATCGATGAATTATATCGTACTAAGTTTGAAATTGAATTCCCTTACTGTTACACATTTGACTTAAACATTTAATAGCAGTATCCTTACTGTAAAGAGACGATGTGATGTGTTAAATTAGGCATACTCTTGCAGTAATTGGTTTGGCTGAAGCAATGCCTCTAATGTAGTCTGCAATTAGTTCCAAATTTGGAATACCATTTCCGTAATATGTCTCTAATGTAATCGATAAAAGATGGGATTGAATAAGATTGCATTTGACTTAGGTATTACCTATAATGTAATCGATATTTTCCGAGTCTGCAAAAGCCTTCAAGTTTGGAATGTCCCTCATGTACATTTACCTTTGGCAACACCTTTCATGTAATCGATAAAAGACGAGGACGTGATCAGATTGACTTGGGAATACCATTATGAATATAATCGTTACCAGAACTTATTTCAAACGATAACAGAACTTTCCGATAATCGTTAAGCAGAAGCATATCAAAAAGTTTATGCGGAGAAGCCAGTGAAATCTAAATAGCAAAATGTTGATTGCTAAAATGCTATATTTTTTGTACAACAACAACAAACAACAACATATCTATAATAAGTAGGTGTTGGGCTTTCGGGGGCTCTCTCGCTCTGGTCACGTATGTCACGACGCTTTCCCCTAGTTATGTGTTATGTGTATGTTGTGTGTTTTGTTGTCAACTTGATTGTTGGGAGGTCTCTCCATGCTTTGTGCTTTATGCCACATTTCACTTACTCGTCTTTGAGCAGCACTTTGCTTCTTATAGATTTCATTTTCATGTCTTGCAATTGACAAGTTTTTTTTTCTTTTCTTTCTTTTTGTTGGCTTAAAAAAGAGCAATCAACTATGTCATAATTGGTGGTATGAACAGTTTTCTTCTTCGAGTGTATAAATTGTGTATATATTGTCGGGTTTAATTTTGTGGCTTTTATTCCGCTTCTTCTGACCAGTTAGTCAGTTTCAATTTTCATTTTTCTATACCTTTGCCATATGGAAAATTGTTGAAGAACCCTTTGCCAGAAAATATTTCAAGCTCACACTCATTTTTTATTTTCAAACTAAATTACTAATTGCAAACAATGTAGGCTTGATCTTGCCGCCAAAAGTATTTACAAGCTAAAAGCAAATTCAAAACATTACTTTGAATCAAAGCTAAGCCAGATACAAAATAATATTGAACAATGTGCAATGTGCAAAAGGGAGACTTATTGTTATAGTTCTTGGAAATTCCGTTTTACTTTCTTTAGAAGGAAATTTAATCCCAATCACAAGTGAATGTGAATGCAGATAATAAACAGCATTGTCAGGCCCCAAAGTAAAACCCACTCCTATTTATCAATGTGCAGCAGCGCCAAAGCAAAGCAAATTACGAAAAATTTAATGCGGGTAATGTTAAACTAATGCAGGCAAAACACAATATTGAATGCGACGCAATATCTCTATTGGTATTAATTAATATTAACCACATGCAGCGAGCCGAAATTATTTCAATTGAACATATACCAAAAATTGCCAAAAACATTTTCACATTTCGATAACCTTCAATTGAATATCAAGTTCGAGAAAATCTCTCTATTGTTATTAATTAATAATAGCCATATGAAACCCAAAATGACTGCATGCAACTGCCGCGCTTTACGCGTGAACACAAGCCGCATATTGCAGCTTATTTCTCTGACATTTAACTTAGTATCAGGTTTGAGAAAATCTCTCTCTCGATTGTTAATAACTACAAACCACAAATTGGTTTAGTTCAGTTCAAATATGGCAATGAACGATATTCGATTCCAATCAAAGGTTGCTCTCTAAAACCGTTAAGAGGCAGGCAGGTAACAATGTTTGCGCCAGTTGCAACTACATTTCAATTGTGCAACATAGCATTGAAAATGAGAAAGTTTTAATCTTTAAAAATAGCCTGATTCAACTATCTAAATTTCTTACGTTCTCGAATGTCTACAGAACGTTATGCTGCATTCACACAGAGAACGACATCAACCAGCAATCATCAATCGAAATAGAAACTACAACTTATAATTCTTTCTTAAAATTGATTCATAGCTTATAATTTTTAAGTATATTGACTCGGTTATTGATACTGATCAAGTATGTATATATATAAACTTGTCAATATTTCGTTATATTTGTGAGTCGGTTTCGATATGTATCACAAACGGAATTTGTCAAAAATTGAACCGCGGTTGGATCTTTCGATAGAAATAGTTATCGAAACCCTTTTCACATCATTGTTATCACTTTGGCATTGTTCGTATGGTTTTCTATTGTTGACAAATATTGAATTTGCAACAAGATATTAACTTGAATGATGAATGAAGAATGTGCGTTGTGAATGCAGCATTCGAGTGATTTGAATGTCAACAGGTGACAGGTGACAAACTGGCGACAAACTCTTTCCCCATTGCTCCCCATTAGAAAGTGCAGTGAAAGCAGACAAAACTCAGCTCAATCGACAATAACAATTGAACAAAAACCCTTTTCATGCATTCAACACTTAAATTGTATATTATATTCATGAGTGTCAGTCAGTCAACCAGTCCAATGCTAAAGTGTGCCTATTATGAATGCATATTTTATTTCATTTTTTTTGTTTTTTGTTAGGCCGGTGAAAATTTTACGTAAACAATATGACAGACTGATTAGATTAGATTAGATTAGTTGAGAAGCGCCTTAAACTTTCTTTGGTGTGTTTTATCGATAACAACTAAAAAAAATATGTACATGTATACAAATTTGGCAAAGTACAATTGTAGTACAGTGAGCGCTCTCTAATTGGAACTACGTACTTGACACTCTGATATTGAGAGTAAAAGTCGAAAAGAATTTATCAATCAGAAAGTACAGTTAACAAAAATCATTGTGTTTCTTTCTTTATTTACATATTTTTTCCGTTCAACAAACTGTTAATGTAATAATTTCATGATATCTGATATCATCAGAATAATTAAGAATGTAGTATTCAAACTTTCAATTAGATATTTTATGCAACTAGACAACACATAACACATTTTATAGTGAAGAGATTGTTCTTTCAAGGTAATTTAATTATTAAAAACAGGGAAAAGAATTTCATTTAGATATATCAGTCCAAACAAATTTTTGCAATTAGAAATTCTAGTTCAAAATATTGATTGTATTTTTGTTGGTATTGTAATTGGTTAAAAAAATAGATTTGAGATAAAATATCTAATTTGATTTGGGCAGATTTTGAAACGTTTCTTTTTTTTTGTGGGTGAGCCTACTGTAATTTCGTTTGGTTTTATTGAGATGGCATCCGGTGCTACTTCCACTTCCCATTCCAGCCCATTGGACCCATTATCGCAAGTTTGTGCTGCTCATTCAGCTATGAGTGCAAACAACAAATTGATCAATTGAGTGGAGCCTCATTCAGCACTCGTTGAGACAATTGAAAACCCACCCAGAACCCCTCACCACCCCTTACTATTAGAGATAACTAAGTATATATATATATACATTTTATGATGTATATTGACAAGAATTAGATGAATTAAGCGATAAACATGTATCGAAACGATATTTAACATATTAAAGGCCAGCGCACGTGCTTTCAATTATTAAGCATTAATTACTCCACATTCTTATCGATATCAGAGGCGTTTATAGATCTACCAAAGCAACTGACAAGGTCAAAATGATTAAGGCGACCAGCTTTCATTTCAATTGACAACAGCTTTAAAGCAACAACGATTACTTTTCTTTATCGATAGTAGCAAGCCTCTTCCAGCAGTGCTGGCATTTCAGCTTCTTATTCGCACAAATCTTCAATTAGCTGTTATGTTCATTGCGAGTTAAAATACTTTTTAATTTTACAGAAATTTGTTTAAAGACTCAAAGTACAAAGTTGGCAAGCAAATAATGTACAAATTATTTTATTTACTTATTCCATTGGAAACGGTTTAAGAAGATTATCGCGAAATTGTGCTAAATTAAGTAAAAGTATATCCAATGTCAGTGAATAAAAAAGAAATAATATATACCTAATCGATTAGTCATTAGTCGATTGATCATCTGTCTAAATTTAGAACACATAAGTTGTTAGATCAGCTCATTTGTTCTCATCTTTGTATTTTTTGTGCTTAATTTTATTTTTCTTTGGCATGGCACGGTTTACATGAAAAAACACGGTTTAATCACTTTCCCATTTTGTTGCCTTTTCTTTCTACATCTTTTTCTACTGGAAAAGGACACGAATCAATATTATTAATACGAATTCAAATATAAATAAATATAAAAAGATCACCAACCCACAATTTGATAAATTTCCAATTTTATTTCTTTTTTTTCTAGCCTTTTTTGCTAATCAAGCTCTTGGCATCACTGTTTTCTATCCACCCACCTAAAAAGAGAGACACAGACACACAAACATTCTCTCTCCCTCTCTCTCGCTCTTCCTTATTGAAACGTATACGTACTCATGCTAACAACTCCATTGTTGTTGTTATTGTTTTTTTCCGCTGCTTCTAGTGACTGCGACGCATCATCGGCGCTGGCAGCCCGATTGAATGGACGCGGCTTGCGTTTTTGAAAGCGCAAGCGCAGCTCTGTGTTCAGAACGAGCATCGCGCCAAACACACACACACACACACACACACATGCACTATATAGAACTAGCGCTGAGCAGCGAATTGGAATTGAAGCGAGATTTGCAATCGTTATCGGAACTTATTGAAGCTTCCTCTATCTCTATGCAATAATGCATAACAGATGCAAAACAAAACAAACAAAGTAGAAAATATACTGTTTCTGCTAGTTGAATTTTCTCAATTGATATGATATTGAATGGATCGCAGCAGTACTCTTTTTTGATGATATCACCCTTCACTTGGAACGGGGCGGGAGAGGGTGGCAAGCGCGCTTATGCACACATATATATATATATATATATATATATATTATTTTTTGCGTGAATATTTTTCGCGTGCGACTGACTGAATTGACGGCGACTGACTAACTGACTGACTGTCTGTTTGTCTCTGTTTACTATCTGAGGCGCAGCTCGGGAGCTTCCAGTCAGCAGCGAGCAGCAAGCGTGCTGAGCGTTTTTTTGTTTCCCCCTTTTTTTCTTACAATCTAATCGCTTGGCGCTGAACGTTGAGCAGCAACAAGTAATAGTGCCTTTTATCTGTGAGCTTGACCGACTGCCAGATACCCTGTACTCAGATATGTATGCATCAAAGCATGTACAGTTGCAACTAGTTAATTCATCGTTTAATTGGCATTTAGCAATTGTAAATATTAACAAAATATATAGTTCATTCATTTTTTATTATTTAGATGTCCTAGTCAAGGAAAGCAGGCTACACTGAAAGCTGATGTCCTGTAGCCAGCTATTAAATAATAATAGTAATTTGTTCGCTATGAAAATACGTTTTGTTGAACATCTATTAAATAAATAAATATATATATATACATTTGAAAGCAAATACATTTACAATTGTGTCTTTTATTGCTAGCAGATCAATATTATATTTAATGTAATGTAATTTCCCCAATGCATTTTCAATTGATTCACTTGTCTCGTGAGAAAATCAACAACAAAAAGGACTGAACGCGGCCAATCAGTGCTGACAGACTGGCTTTTTAGTAGCAAATTTATTAGCTAAGTGAAGAAATTCAAGGATTAAGTGCCGTATCAATTGATTTTCTTTGTATTTTTTTTAAAGATTATTAAACATAACAAAAAACACAAATAATATTTTAGCAATTTTGTTGCTTTTTCAAATGCCAAGCAACACTGATGAGTAATTGGGTCGGGGAAGTGGGGTTGGTGGGGCTGATCAGATGAGCGATGCGGCTGCAAGTATACACAAACACATACACATGCAAACACACACAAACACGCTTGTACGCAAAATTTGTGTGTTACTTAATTTTTAACACTTTCAGAGACGCATGCACTAAAAATAGAACTTGTTGATAAAACCAGAGCCATAAACCGAGTGCACATTTTGGGGCAGCGTACGCATGTGTGTGTGTGTGTGTTTATGAGTATATGTAAATGTATGGATGAATAGACAAAATCGGCGGTAAATAAGGAACGGCATTTTGTATTTGCTTGTGGTTATTGTTGTTGTTCTGGACGCTTATTGTGAATCGTGCAAAACAATTGTGAATGCTGTTGTTGTTGTAGGCAAGGAGCTGGCAGCAGCATGCACACATAACACGCACACACACAAACACATACAAAGAGCTGAGCTGCTGCTGCAGGTGTTGTTACATTTAATTGCTTATTATTATTATTACTTACCTATTTTGTGCATGAGGCTCATTTTTTCCTTGGCTGTTGACAGCATTCAATTTGATTTGTATTATTTTGTTGTTGATGTTGCTGCTGATGCTGGACGGCAGCGCTGCGTCGCTGAGTCGTTGCCTTCTGCAGCCGCACACCGAATTTACACTCGCACGTACACATACACATACGCAGCTACTACACATTGACAGACACACATATGCACATACATATACACACACACATTTATATATATATATATATATACATATATATATATACACTTGCACACCCGCAAAGCGAATCAAAAGGCGCTCGCGTTTTTTACGTTTTAACGTTAACGCTTCAGCATTATCACAATGCGCAATTGCGCACCGATGGCGTCTCGCTTGACATTAACATTGGCATTGCACTGCAATCAACTTAATTCAACTTCATACAATAAATACAACAAAAAAATAATAGTTTGCGCTGCAGCAGTTGGGGCAGCAGAGCAATCGATGGCACTATCGTTACGTTGCAATCGATATACATAGTGGTGCGCTAGGCAAGTCAAACGTGCTGTGCAGCCCTGTTGTAAAATATTCGGTCACACTACGCAACTGATTTTAAATTAAATAATTGCTTAAAAAATCTGTAAGGTAACTAAAACTAAATTGTGTGTGCAAAAATTGAATTCCGAAAAAATTCAAAGCTCAGCCATTAATATTTCAAATATTATTCAGTAACATACAATTGGAACGTTAAGCGATATATCGATAAGTGTGCGACACAAGAGATCCAAGTAAAGGCTAAAATAAAACATTCTAACCATTAAAATCTGCATTCATATCGAAAACCGTCCATCACATATATTACACTCCTCTAGTTTTTCGGCCCCATAGCATAGAGAATAACTCGTGTCACGCTTTTAGTCCATCTCTAAGCAATCGGAATTCGACAAGAAATCGAGTCATACAAAAAATATAACATCGACTCATCGATGTCTGTGTTAAACAGCGGGCAATACAGCACCGAAAAAAAGCCGATGCAACATTTTTTACACCAAAAAATTTAATAGAAATTGTGCGGTTGCATGTAACAACTGATTGAAAAGGGTGTGCCAAAACACAAATTGTGAGTGCTTCTTTTCATGTTCGGTGATTTAATAAGTTACAAATTGCAAATGCATTCTTAAATTATTGTTTCCATCCTGCCTGTGTGTGTGTTGCGTGCTTGTGTGTGCAGCATTTCATTTTTTGCAGTTCCATATATGTGTGTGTGAGTGCGAGTTGTGTGTGTGTGTGTATGTGATGAATCGGGTGCAAGCTGCTCCTTTGTTTGCAAGCTTCGTTGTTAGTGTTGTAGTTGTAGTAGTTAGTGTTGTAGTTGTCGCTGCCAGCGGCGCCAGTGTTAAAAAGGGTGTGTGCCGGCGCTGAAAACAACAAAACAAGCTCAGCTCCTTTTGCTGCCACATCCGTTTTCTTGTTGTTGTTTTTTCGAGTGTTCCTTTTTTTGTATTTATTTTCGCTGTGCCAATTAATTGCACGCACTTTGACTGTTAAAACTAACCAAAGTATAAAACCGTTAAGTACATGACAAATGCAGAAAAAATGTCAATAAATGCATATATGCATGTAACGACAGCAACAACAAACACAACAAGTAACGGTAACCACCACCAGGAGGTCACTTGCGCGCTCTGCCTTCTCCCTCACTCGGCTTGGGTGCCATAGTTTTGGTGGTGGTGGTGGTGGTAAAAAAACAGAAACAGCAAAAGAAAAACAGTTGCGCCCATATAAAGCTGCCGGACGTGCCGGCGTACCCGGTGCCGGTGTTTCCACCCACCCCCAACAAAGTATTTATCGGCTGCAGCAGCTCACTCAACACACACATATAGAGTACACCCTGCCAAAGAGAGAGAGACACTCAGTTTGTGTTTTGCTCTTGCTCTCTCTCTCTCTCTCTCTCTCACACACGCCTCGCTCGCTCTCTAGCGGATGCTGCCTGTCTGTCTGCCTGTCTATTTTGCTCTCCTGCAGGTTGGGCTCTGCACTTGTTTCTGCTTCTGCTGCTGCTGGTGCTTCTTTTGCTTCTACCTCCTTCTCGAGCTCATTTCTGCTTCATTTTCAATTCCCTTTTTCGCCAATGTCCGCCTGCCGACGCCTGCCGCCACCACCCAACTTCCGCCCAGTTACTGCGTGTGTGTGTATGTGAGTGTGTGCGTGCAGTTTTCTATTCGCTATATATATGTGTATTTTTTTCTAAATCACTTGACCCGATTACCTGGTGGCTGCATCACCACCACCACCACCACCATCAGCAGCAGCCAGACTTGGAGCGTCGTCAAGAGCCAAAGATGGTCATTTGTTTTGCCGCTTTCTAACGAACCAGTTGAATTTGCGCACGCGTCGTCAAAGTGAGCGCAAATCTGTCTTCTTCTTCGACTCTTCGTCCTCCTCTTCTGCTGCTGCTGCAGTATTTGCTGTTGTTGTATACGAATTGGTGTTGCTGTTCTCCAATACTGGCTGCACTTGAAAGGCGAAAAACAAAAAAAGCAAAAGATTTGATAAATAAGGAAAGAGACGCGTTACTTGTTCCGGCTCCAACTGCAAAAAAAAAAAAAAAAAATTACAAGCTTGCATTCGTGTGTGTGTGTGTGTAAGAAACTCAACAAAAATGAAAAAAATAGTTGGCCAAAAAATAAGGAAGTTAAATAGAGCTTCAACATAAAGTGCGAAAATCATAAATAAGAACAAAAATCTCAATATTAGCTATTGTTAAATAGCTCTCTCTGTCTCTCTCTCTTTCTCTCTCTCTCTCTCTCTCTTGTGCTTGATGTCATTTTTAATACTCCTTTCGGAACATTTTTAATGCATATGTTTTTAAATATGCTTTTCAGCACTAACTTTACTTACACATATTTAGTATATATTGTGTATATGTATGTGTGTTTGTATGCCAACTAAAAATGCTTGATAAAGTTTCATTTTGTAATTGGTTGGCGCATGAATCATTTGTTAATAATTAGCGCTTGAAGGGTGATTCAAATTACAAATTCTATATAACAAATACTATATCATCAGACTTTTTAAGTTCAACTCGTCAATATATGCGTATTTATTCAATATACATAAATAAAACAATAGTTTTTTATTATGCATGTATGTGTGTGTACATATACATATACATATTCACATATATGCACACACACATACACATAATAATTTATGAGGTGCGGCACTTGTTTTTATAACGCTTACAAGTGGTCAACACATGATTTAGCATCAAAAAAAGACAAGAACGCCGGAGAAGGACAACAAAACATGAAAGCCAACCAACACACGCACACACACGTACAGACATATTTGCGTATGTGTTTTAAAAGCTTATCCGGCATCTGTGTGCAGTCGTCAATCCAATCGTTAATCGGCATTTGGCATTCTCCTCATCACATCGCGTTTTTGTTTTTGTTTGCTTTCTCTTTTCATATGACAAACACACAGCACTATGTGTGTGTTGGGTGTAGTCCTCAATAATTGTAGCCAAGTGCAGCAGCAACAACAACATCATCATCATCATCATCGTCATCAGACAAGTCCAAGTCGCTAGCTGTCCGTTTCTCATTCCATTATACTTCTTGAAGTTTCTGTGTATGGTCTGATAGTTATTGTTGTTGTTGTTGAAATGTTGTGAGTAATGCTGCTCAAGTGTGGGCGTGTTATAGGCGGCTGTCATCATCAACAATCATATCACAAAAACTGCTTATCAATTAATATGTACGCGTATGCGTACGCTTGTGCATGTGTGTTTTATTTTTTTGCGCTTCTGCTTGTTTCTTTTTGTGCGTTATTGTTTGCTGCAGTGCTGCCAGCTGTTGTTGACCGCATTCATAATATGGCTGGTTTTCAGCAGGAAAGCGGATAATTTGAGACCACATTTTGAAGTAAAATAAGTAAAAGCTAAATTATAAGGGAAGGCTAAATATCGAATTTGTGTGTGATTTTTCTTTAATTTTTAAATGTGTGCTCGGCATACTAAAGCCAAACTATTTTTGGCGGGTTAAAAGCTAGAAGTGCAACACTAATGAACGGGTATGATTCACCAGCTGGACAGGCAATAATAGCTAAAAACTTTGCAGTATATAATCTCACCATAATACATACTCATCGAATTTCACATTTGCAATTCTAGCCGTAAAAATAAAGGAAAGTACATCGACAAACAAGAGAAGGAAAAGCAAACAAGCGAATTTTGTTGCGTGTGGAATTTAACAAAGAGTTGGAAAATTGAGACGATCGCTTCGAGCTGATTCTAAAAACAGCAATTGGCTAGCATCGAACCAAAACACACACACACACACATATATATATATATATATACACATATATATATATATATATATATACATATATATATAATGGCCTGGCGCTTCAAGGCTTCGAAGTACAAAAATGCCGCGCCCATTGTTCCAAAAGCGGAGGCCTGCGTCCGCGAAATCAGCGTTGGCAGCTATCAAACCTATGGCAACAATATTGCCGCATCTGGGGCATTTATGGCATTCAATTGGGAGCACACCGGTTCGAGTGTGGCCGTATTGCCACTTGACGATTGCGGCAGGAAGAGCAAGACAATGCCACTGCTGCACGGTCACACGGACACGGTGACGGATTTGAAATTCTCACCATTTCACGACGGACTGTTGGCAACCGCTTCCCAAGATTGTCTGGTAAGTGTCAGAGACAGAGAATAACAAAAACACTCCCTGACTCCTTTTCAAATATGTGGTGAATGACATTTATTTACTCCTTTACCTGTATACCGAGTTGTATGCTGGAGATTTTAAAGCACAAACTTGTTCTTGCGAAAGCTTAAGCAACAAAAGCTCTGCGCCAATGTCTTAAAACATATTTCTTATTTGGATTGGTTTCTCATCTCTTTTGATTATTGCGCTGGCGCAGCTTTGCTTATTCTAGTTTTTTTTTTCATTATCGATTTTGCAATTTGTTTAGTCAAAAATAAAATATTTTTCGATGTTTACATTTAAGTATAATACATCAAATTAAATTTCCATATTTGCAATATATAAATACAATTGCGAAAAAAAATAGCACAATCCTCACAAGAAATGTTTTCAAATGTGTCTTTTTTAATTTGTAAGTTTAGGGAACTTATGAATACGTTTTGAGAAGTGAGAAAGAAAGGAAACATGATTTTACTGACCGCTTTCAACTTATTTAAATTAATTTTTATGAAAAAAAGATAAAAATGATCGAAAAAAATAATTGCACAATTTTTCCCTTCAAATGGAAGAAAAATGTGTGTGTATATTGAAAAAAATTCGAGGTGCTACTAACTTCAATTTGTAAAGGGAATACTAAAAAATATATTAAAAATGAACATTTAAAAAAATATTCATTTCGTTGTTGTGTAGGTGAAAATTTGGCACATACCCGAAAAGGGTTTGGAACAATCGCTATCCGATCCGGAGGCAGTCTTCTCGCACAAGCAGCGACGTGTGGAGACAGTCGGTTTCCATCCCACGGCCGATGGCCTAATGTACTCAACAGCAGCCGGTTGTGTGGCCCTTTTCGATATTGCGGCCCAGAAGGAAATATTCTGTGAGTAAAACTGTCTTATGCAAAATGAATTTCTAATTTGATATACAAATTTCTATAAAACAATTCTTTCTGCGCCTGTGCAGCAAACAATGAGCATCCGGAGGTAATACAATCGGTCAGCTGGCGCGAGGATGGCACCGTACTGGCCACCAGTTGCAAGGATAAATGTGTACGCATCTTTGATCCACGGGCCGCTGGAACACCGATCCAGATGCAAACGGAATCGCATCAGAGCATTAAGGATTCGCGCGTCGTCTGGCTCGGCAATCAGACGCGCATTCTAACAACCGGTTTCGACGCGGCCCGTTTGCGTCAGGTGATCATACGGGATATACGCAACTTTAATACGCCGGAGAAGACATTGGAGCTGGATTGTTCGACGGGCATATTGATGCCGCTCTTCGATCCGGATACTAATATGTTATTCCTCGCCGGCAAGGGTGATACGACCATCAACTATCTGGAGATCACCGACAAGGATCCGTATTTAATTGAGGGTCTGCGACACACCGGCGAGCAGACAAAGGGCGCCTGTTTGGTGCCAAAGCGTGCCCTCAAAGTCATGGAGGCGGAGGTGAATCGTGTGCTCCAGCTAACCTCCAACATGGTCATACCCATCATGTACCAAGTGCCACGCAAGGTGAGCCCCTCAATTCAACTCTGCTCAAAATAATTGTAGTCAATATTATATATATATATTTTTGACCATTTTACTCTTCGATATATTCACTATTGAAATTTTCATAATCATTGGAGTATATTTTTAAACATTTTCCAAAATATTTGTGCACTACTGGTATTTTGACCGCAGCTGTATATATATATATATTGTATTTTCTTATGATTTATATTTCTGTTGTTGCAGACTTATCGCGATTTTCATGCCGATCTATATCCCGAGACCATGGGCTACAAGACAGAACTGATTGCCAGCGAATGGTTGAATGGCACCAATCAGGCAGTGCCCAAAATGAATTTGGATCCGGCGAAACGTGAACACGGCGATGAGCCCATTATCGTAAGTTTTCCAACACTAGAAGCGACAGATCTATAAATCAATCGATCAATCAATCACCCTCAATCTTCTGCTTCATTAAATGAAGTATGGAAAGTGCTGCTCCTCTGATTCGTTTTCCGTCGAATCTAGGTTTGCGGCTTAGTATTAAAATCGACTTGTCTTCCATCTGTGAAAACCGGTTCGATTCAAAAATAACAAGCCAAACGGTTTGATTCAAAGCATTTCAATGTCCTTTGCAGTTCGGTTTCGGTTTGAAATTGAAATGAAAAAAATTAAAGCGGTTTGGTTCGGTTCAAGACTCAGCTGCTTGGTATAGGTTATATAGATATGAGGACTTTTTTAAGGTTATCCATTTGATCACCCACAAATCTGTAGCATTATATTTATATATATATATAAATATGTATATTTGGCCTGGTTCAGAAATTATTTAAAATTAAGCCAAGAATATATAATAAATAAGGGGCTTTTGTATGGTTATCCAATTGATCAGCTGCTAATCAGCAACTCATCTTTAACACTATATATACGAATATATATATATATATATATAGATACATCGTGGCAATCTGAACGATTTCATCAAGAACATTGAGAACCAAAAAACCAAAAGCAAGAATCAGAATCTAAATCAATGTAAAATCGCCGCCGCAACATCGACCAAGCGCAACGACAACGAACACTTTGTATTGCAAGTGCGCAAGTGCAACAACGGCGAGGAGAAGAACGGCAATGAAAGTAATGCTGCCACCGCCACCAATGAGAAGCAACGCTCGGTGCATGCAACCACCGAGTGCAGTCTGAGCCAAAGTGAGCTAATACGCAAATTCGAGGCGAAATACAAGACAGACTCGGAGAAGGAGCCGCCATGCCAGGTGGATGAGAAAGAATCGCCAACCGAGCACTCGACCGGCAGCAGTGAGGAAGCCTCCTCCTCGGCGGCGCTGGACACCAATTCGGCCAGTGGGAGTCACTCGCCGCCCAAGCCCATGCCGCGCACTTCGCGCAATAATTCGCTGCCGGAGGCAACAACCTGCGATTCGGCTGGCGAGTGCAACACGCCACGTCCGCGTCCACGCACAACAGCAGCCACAGCCTACAAGGTGCCACAGTGAAGCCTCTACATCTTTTTTTTTTGTTTTTATATTTTATAATTTTGTGTAGCTAACAAATTTCATGCCTGTTTCGGTGCTTTCAATGCAAGTTTCAGTTATGTAAAGTTCTCACAGAGGAAAACGAGTTTTTTGTTATTGTTGGAACTTATTTGTCGCATTTTTCAGTTTCTTCATTTCAATATCTAAGACTTGGAATTAGATTAGATTTGCTAGGCGAGCTCTTGTTTATTTTGAGTTGTATTTCGATTTTATTTTTGTAATAGCTGGTAGCAAAGCGAAAAGTAAATTATTGTTTGATTGAGATTATATTTTATTTTCAACGATGATATTTATTTTTGATAAGTAGTTTTTCATTTTCTTTTTATTGATAATATATATGGGTCTATGTCTTCATAATATTTTTGGTGCTTCACAGCCACGCCTGGGCCCGAAACCCTTTTCCAGCAACACTGGCGACGTGTCCTTTGACAAGGTGTTTGCTGTGCCCGTAGCGCCTGGATCGCACGAGAATATATCGAATGTGGGACAGGATAATGGTAGTGATCTGTCGACTACTCAAGCCAAGCCCGATCTCATTGTCGAAATTGAAATCAAGAGTAAATATAACGAGTAGCAAATAAAAAAAAACGAGTGTTTTTAATAACACTGTCGGTCTCTCTCTCTCTCCTTTTTCTTGCTCTCTGGCAGAAAACCATGAAGGCGATACAAATGTGACTGGAAATGGCAATGGTAATGGTGTACAAAAGTCGTTGACCACATCGGAGCGCCGCAAGGTAAATAGATAAATAAATACGTAGTGTCAAGATTCTTTGTTTTGATTGCCACCACTTTAATGTTTAAACTAATCTTTAACTCTTGTGTCAAAATTCCCTTTCTTCTCTCTTGTAATACCAAAAAAAAACCATATGTATCCTGCTAAACTAACACCCAAAACTACTACTCCTGCTCCTGTGTACTTATGTGCTTTCACACACACACACACACTACTTGTCTACTTAATCTACCCCGAAACAACTGTCCAACAACTGTGCAACAAACATCTACAACAACAACTATAGTCTTCGGCTGACGATGATGAATCATCCGATAAGGTCTGCAAAAGGATGCTCTCAATATTCAATATTAAATGTAAATGTCTCACTTTTAAATTTCTCTCTCTTTTCTCCCTCGATTGTACCGCAATATTTCAATTTAGATATTCGAACAGAACTCGGAGTCATCGGAGAACTCAACGGAGGGCGAAGATCGCACCGATGCCGATTTGCGACGCTTCTCCGCGGTGCGCAGCAGCATTGCCGAGCGCCGTCGCGTCTACGAGAGTCGATCCAAAAGCCAGGTGGACGAAAAGGCTCAATCGCCGGTGCCACTGTGAGTAACAAATTCTCAAACATATCAAATTAATAAGCCAGCACTCAATTCTGATTATAATAGAGCTAACGGGTAAGCACTCGTTACTTTTAGAATGCAACGAGTTTTATTCGAATCGCACAACTTAGTTGGTATTTGGCACTCAGCACATTGCGTACAAAAAATTAAAAGTTTAACTAACGAGTACGCTCTCGTTGCGTTTTAAAAGCAATGACTTTTCATCTAATTGCTCAATTTCAACTAACAAGTTAGCATTCGATTGAGCAATACAAAAAAAAATACAAATTGAACTAGCGAGTAAGCACTCGTCATTAGTTTAAAATGCAACGATTTTCAATCGACGATACGCTCTACTTAAACTAACTAACAATAACTAACGCGTAAGCACTCGTTACTTTTGGAATGAGTGTCTATCGAAACTCCAAACTTAAGCGAGCTATTGCGTTTGTTCATAGAACCAAGCAGTCGGCACCTGTCGCCTTATAAGCTAACAAACTAACACAAAACCATCGAGTTCATGAATAGAATATTATAGTTGCGAGTAAAAAACTGCTCATTAAATTACAACTTGAATTTCGGTTAAGTTGATCAATTGTATTTGTAGGCATTTTACGTGATCTTAACCAAATAATTTGCTTTCATTTAGGCGTCGCGAGAGCTCCAAAGTGGAGCCGCTTAAACCCAGCCAGCAGGTGATGAGCAGCAACAGCAGCAATGTTATGCCACAGGCGGCGGCAACAGCAGCCACCGGTGGTATCGACTGTAAACGCATTTCGGTGCCTGAAGGCAAACTGATGGAGGAGCATCGACAGCAACGTGGCAATGGAACAACCTCCGCAGCTGGTGTTGGTCTTGGTGGTGCTGGTCTCAAGAAATCCGCCACGGAGGCGGCATTTAGTGCGGCATCCACGAAACGCACCTCGACCGTATTTGGCAAGGTGTCCAAGTTTCGGCATTTGAAGGGCACGCCCGGCCACAAATCTACACACATTGAGAATTTGCGCAACTTGAGCCGCCAGATACCGGGGGAATGCAATGGCTTCCATGCCAATCATGAGCGTGTCGCTGTGCCGTTGTCTGGGCCCGGCGGAAAGATTGCCATCTTTGAGCTAAGTCGACCGGGCCGATTGGCGGATGGTGTGATTCCGTCGCTGGTGAATGGCAGCAATATCATGGACTTCCAATGGGATCCGTTCGATGCCCAGCGTCTGGCCGTTGCCGGTGACGATGGCATTGTCAAGCTGTGGCGCATCGACGAGGGTGGCCTCAATGAGCCTACGAATGCGCCGCTGGGTGAACTGACCGCTCATCTGGACAAGATCTATTTTATACGTTTTCATCCATTGGCCGCCGATGTGTTGCTCACAGCTAGCTATGATATGACCATCAAACTGTGGGATTTACGCACCATGACCGAAAAATGCACACTCACCGGGCACACGGATCAGATATTCGATTTCGCTTGGAGCCCCTGCGGCAAACTGGGTGCCACCGTTTGCAAAGATGGCAAAATCCGCATCTACAATCCACGCAACGCCGATACACCCATTCTAGAGGGGAACGGACCAGTGGGCACCCGTGGGGCACGCATCACTTGGGCCCTCGAGGGTCATTACATTGTCTGCACCGGATTTGACAAGTCAGTACTAGCATATTTCCAATATATACTTCTCTATATCTATATATACTTCTCAAGCCATCAGAAGATTGTGTCGTTTTAGTCAGAAGGAGCTGTAGAAAAATAGTCTTCCTGAATTTCAGAAAATGACTCGAAAAACTAGAATAAGCAAAAAGAAACACACAATAATAAATATGCAAATATTGGATTTGTTGCAGGGTCTCGGAGCGTCAGATTAGCGTGTATAATGCACAAAAATTGACGGCGCCGCTAAATACGGCCAGTTTGGATGTTTCGCCATCAATATTGATTCCATACTATGATGAGGATAGCTCCACGCTGTTTGTCACCGGCAAGGGCGACTCGACAATCTATTGCTACGAGATCACCGATGAGGAACCGTACATTTGCCCGCTGTCGCATCACCGCTGTTCATCGCTGCATCAGGGACTGAGTTTCCTAACCAAGAACCACTGCGATGTGGCCAGCGTGGAGTTCTCCAAGGCATACAGGCTGACGAACACAACCATTGAGCCGCTCAGCTTCACTGTGCCACGCATTAAGGTATTTACCCCAATTTATCAAAACCCAAAAGAGACCCCGATCAGACCAAAAATAAGAAAGTAAGATAAAATAAAGAAGAGATTGCCAAAATTCTCTGGAATGAGAGCACTTGCAGTTCCGCTTACAACTGAGTGCGCGAAACTTTTAATGGGGTATTTTGCAATATAACTAAAATATATTGAACAGCTGGGTTCAGATCTGGTCAGGGTATATCGTAGTCGAGCTCACTTGACAACAGCATGCTCACTTGTTTATTTTTGTGGTACTTCTTGCAGAGTGAACTGTTCCAGGATGACTTGTTTCCACCCACACGCATCACATGGAGTGCCACGCTGTCTGCCGAGGATTGGTTTGGCTGCAACGACAAGGCCGCTGCCAAAGTCAGCCTCAAGCCCGAGGGCATGGATACGCGTTAGTAGAATTCGTCTGATACTCCAGTTTAGTTACCTAATACCCCCACCTCACCCCCTCTCAAACAACTCTCTTTAGTGTCCTCCATACAACAAGTGCCAGCGCCAGTCAAGAAACCGGAACACTCGCAATTCGCCAGCAAATCTGAATTTGAGATCAGCAAGCAACAGGAGGTTTGTAGTGGCGTCATCTCTTCTCTCTCGCTTGCTTACTTCAATTAAAAATTGAATATTTTTTGCTTTTGTTGTAGATTCAGAAATCGGTTAGCGCGCGCATGGAGTACACAACCAAGTTGGAGCAGGACGACATGGAGGGTGTCGATGAGAACGAGTGGCAGGAGTAGTGCCAAGGATGCAGCGATGCCTCCTACACATAAGCTCTATATATTATTAAATATACACAAACTCATAGATAAGTTTCAACTCGTATATATATATATATATATATATATACATATACAAACCGATACAGACACTCACACACATACATACATAATACACATTCGTACAGACAAACAGACCCGGCGCAGGGCTTATGGCTAGGCAATTTGTGAGCTTTTGCTCTTCAACAATTCCCCGTTACCCCCTCCACACACGAACCCACCTCAGCGCGTGAGCAGGCTGGCTGTAAACGCTTTTTAGGCTCCAGCCATGTAAATAGCAGACGCGTCATAAACTGCTCGGTGCTAGAGAGAGACAGAGACAGAGAGAGAGAGAGAAGAGGCAGATATAGTGTGAGAGAGAAACATGTATTGTATGCACTGCTTGCTAACTGGTTGTGCCAATGTAAACCGCAGTTACTCCCCTCTACCCCCTCGCCACTCGACCCACTGCAGTTGCTCAATAATTTGCCAAATTACAATTGTTAAGGCCTATATACATATATATATATATATATGCATATATATATATATATATATATTGTGTTTATTTTTTATAAGTTCGTTCGTTCGTTTGTTTTTTTTTATATATTTTTATTATACATATATATGTATGTGTGCTTGTATTTTGTTTATTGTACACAAATACTGTGTTTGATTTAAGTAGTTAGTCCAAAATTAGTTAAGCGTATTTTAACATTTTCAACATTTCATTTCATTTCGAGAGACAGAGAGAGAGAGAGAGAGAGAGAGAGCGAGTTTGTGGCCATATATTATGATCATAATGATGATCAGATCAGTTAAAGAAGTGAGAAGTGAGAAGAATGTTTAATGTACAATTGTGTAATTGTATAGTTTTTTTTTGTTTCTTGGTTTTTTTCTTCTATTTTACGAGTATTTTACCTCTCAGTATAGTTCTCATTTATGCTCATGCAGCTTGTAACAAAGCAAAGCTCTCTAAATTATGTATACTTTTGGTTAGTAAATCTCTCTCGATGGGAGCACAACCTCCTGAGCCGGGCCCAAACACACAGACAGACAAAAAACACACAAACAAGTCCGTACATTATGTATTTTATATCATATATAGAGATCAAAACAAGATTATTTTTTTTATTTTTAGTTGTTTGTCAAGCAAATTTGCTGTTAGCATTTTTGTTCACATTCACAAAAATGTTTTTTTTTTGATTCGGTTATAACAAGAACTCTTCTAGTCTTTGCCTTTAGATAAAAACAAATTTCGTTGCTTCCTTTAAGCGATCCAAAAATCGATTCATGACATGCATACATACAAAGGGGGACATCCCGCGCTCCCCTAATTTTCGCAAGTAATAAGAACAAGAAAAACAAAAAAAAACATAGACTGTACTGAAAACTGAGACGTTTATGCGTAAGCCAATCAAGCGAGTATTTTTGTTAAATAAGGAACAACAACAAAAACTAAACCAAGAAAATAAAAGAAAAAAGGAACAACTAAAAACAAAGCAGAATCAAATCAAAAAACTAACTAAATGAGAAAAGACATCAAAAGACAAAACTGAAAACAATTCCAAAATGTTGAACGAAAAGACTTAATAAATCGCATCGTTGCCATTTAAAGACACATTTTTATATTGCGGCAGCAAAAATTAAATTCAAAATGCTCCATAAGACTATATAAATATATATAGACCGATACCGATACCGATACCGATGAAAACAACATAAAACCGTCATTTATGTGGAACACACATATTGTATTTGTGTACTTGCAATAGTCTGGCATGGCATATTACTATATATACAAACATACATATATATATAACAAAAAATATATATATATACCGCTATATAGTAGTAAGTTTTGTATACAACAATACTATATAGTACTATATATATTTTGTATACGGTACAACAACAAAAATTACAACAAATTATGACTGACAATTTTAATTGACCAATAGAGCCTAGCCTAAAGCTATATATATTGACATAGAAATAAGTCACAACAACCACAATAATATTCAAATCAATAAACGTTGCATTTATGAGTGCGCCAATAAACACATAACACACACAAACACACACACAACACAACAAAACAGCTATTTCCAATATTCGCAACTTTTCTATCGATATTAAACTGTTCAACTCTAATACTTATTATATATGCATACCTATACAAAATCAAAAACAACATCATACCCAATATGTATACTACTATATTATATACATACATCTACATATATAGCATATAGCATGATCTTAAACAAAATGAAAACCCAAATGTATTGAAAGAAATTCGATTATTCCAAGCAACATTCGACTTGATGTTAAATAGTATACATATACATATGCATGTATGTGCCGTTTAGCCATTTGAGACCACTGTGCAGAGTGTACAGTGGGTCTGTAATGTGTATTATTATTGACATTCTTGTTTACACTCGTCGATACACTAACAACAAACAAGCAAACAATAACTATAATAATTATTATATATATTAATCGCTCTCGATATATTTATATACATACATATATATTTTGTATACTTACATAGTGCATACGTATACTGCGTGTATACGGATGCTGATGCTGGATACTGATTAGCCATATACACATACACATATATATATATATATATATATATATAGATATCTATATATATATATATGTATATGATATAGAACATAAAACATACATAACATATTTACAAAAACAGGTATACATTTCTATATATATATATATATATATATCAAGAAAGTGCGAATTATTTAGAACGTACGTTTAGCAATGCAAAACGAGATGATGAAAGCAAGCGAAATGATAGAAACCGATAAAGCAAAACAAGAAACAAAGCAAAAAAAAAAAAAAAACTAAACAAGATAGAGAAAACAAAAGAAGAAGGCATACACATTATACAATTTATTTTACAGTATATCCCGATATCAATACTCTAGCTTTAAGTAACAAATAAAATATAAAAATAAAAAAAATATATTTATATACTTAATTAAATAATAATAAAAACAAACATAAAAAATGCAATACAAAATCAACATTAATTTGATGATTTAAATTAAATTTCTGCACTCAGAAAAAATTCGCCCTCAATTTGAGCAAACCGCCCTAGATGAAAATCGCCCTATAAAATGGAAATTGTTTCTAGGTTTTAGAAAAAAATGTAGAGCGATTTTTTGATGATTGTAATTGTAAAGTGGTTCAATTGTTATGCAAATGCAAAATGGGAGGTGAATGGAAGTGTGTGTTTCTGAATTGGGTGTTTGCCTAGACAACGCTGTGACAGAGTTGCCTTGGATTCGAAATCGAACAAACAAACTTGTGCAATATGTTTATTTTGCTTAGTCTATGCTCAAGCTGAAGCCAACCCAGTGAGTTGGGTGCAGTGCATCGTTTGGGTTTAGGTTGTGGTTATGGTGTTCCACAATGAAGTTCCTGCTGAAAAAATGTCTGCGCAAGAAGGCGCCCGAGATGAAGCCAGGCGCCATACTGGACGCTGTCATCTCGCAATCCTCGGCGACCGCATGCAAATGCTTGCTCTATAAACTGGCCGACTACAAAAGAGGTAAGCCACCAAGCAAAAATCAGTCTACCTATCCCATTCCCATCCCCTCCACATCCCCAACCCCCAATCCTTAACTAAGAATAAACTATGGAATAAGAATAAACTACTAGACATTCTGACTACACTCAGAAAACAATCGCACTACAACTTATAAAGTTTTTTCAGGTTTCTAAAAATTAGAAAGGCTTTCCCCAAGCCGACTATCCCAAAAGTATGGAGACTTTTTTTATTTATTATAAATATTGTCTATGATTAAGAAAAACAATTCTAAAGGCAAAAATGTTTGAGAGGATATTATAATTTTGTCGTGTTGTTTGTCGATATATGTACATACGTCTTGTTGCTGCAGTACGTGTATCGGAGCCGAATCCGATTACTATATCATATATGGGTAACAACATTTTTGCTTACAAGGCTATCCGGAATAAACTTTTTAGTTCGGCGTATCAATCGGTCAGTTTCATAAATTGATGGTGATTTTTAGATATATATTCCAACTTATATTTATATATCATATTGTTTTGAATTACTTTTTAGCTGTATGCATTTTCAGATCCTATTTTTCCTATGACATCAAGTTGATATAGGCATTCTGAGTTAGAATTTCCATCTAATGAATTTTGAATAAGATTTAGAAAATGATGTTAACAAATATCTGCAGCTTTAGCTTTATAGGCTTGACTATTAGCTTTCCATTTTTAAAATATGTTTTGTGTCTTTTTACAGGTGGTGATCTGATCGATGCGATCAATACGGGTGGCCTGATTGCCGTGGAGCAATTGATCCGGGAACAGTTTGGCGTCTTCATGTACAACGATGGCAAGGGTCAGATAATCAACCGGGCGGAGTTTCTACGCTGGAAATATCGTGATCATACGGAGGTGACCATACCGATTGAGGCATCGCTATCGATACACGATCCGTTAGGCAAATGGGAGGATCACAAGGCCTGCTGGCAGATGCAATATCGTGGCGCACTCGGCGAGAGTCTGCTCCACGTGCTCATCATTTGTGACTCGAAAATTCATACGAAATTGGCCCGCGTCCTGCTGCGCGTTTTTCCCAATCTCGCGCTAGACGTCATGGAGGGGAAGAGTATTTGGGCGCCAGTGCACTGCATCTGTCCATTGCGTATAGCAATAACGAGCTTGTCGCCGATCTAATCGAAGCTGGTGCGGATATCAATCAGCGGGCGATTGGCAGTTTCTTTTTGCCGCGCGATCAGCAACGCATGAATCCGGCCAAGAGCACCGATTACGAGGGATTGGCCTACATGGGTGAGTATCCATTGGCCTGGGCAGCCTGCTGTGCCAATGAGAGCGTCTATAATTTGCTCGTCGATTGCGGCGCCGATCCGGATGCACAGGATTCGTTTGGCAACATGATACTCCATATGGTTGTCGTCTGCGACAAACTGGACATGTTCGGCTATGCGCTGCGGCATCCAAAGACGCCGGCCAAAAACGGCATTGTCAACCAGACGGGTCTGACACCGCTCACCCTTGCCTGTAAGCTGGGCCGTGCCGAAGTCTTTCGCGAAATGTTGGAGCTGTCCGCTCGCGAATTCTGGCGCTACTAGGCAACATCACCTGCTCCGGCTATCCATTGAATGCCCTGGACACGCTACTCCCAGACGGACGCACCAGTGAGTATACAAATAAATATCCGAATTATCCGAGCAAATTGCTCGATTTTCAAGCCGACCCATTTTGTTTTTATACTCTGTTTCCGAAGGTACAAGCAAGAGTATATTGGCTTTGTTCAAAGTCCCTCTGTGCAGTGCTGTCTGTCCGTATGAGCGGACGGCCTTAAGGCCAGAGCCTTGAAATTTAGAACATATACTGGTCTCTGCCCGCGTCAGACCAAGTTTTAATATTTTGGGTGCTACGTCTTTTTCCTAATCATAGTAAATCCATAAAACTGCTAGCTCCTACAATTTCAAATCTACAGTCACCAATCTTGGCTGATTGGCTTTGCGGCTTTTCGTCCTTTAAAGGTCGGCATCGGACAAGCCCACAAGAATTGCAAATAGCAACATATCTTTCTCAAATTTTGAGTTAGAAAGGTATATTTCAAGTAACATCCTTTTAAAAGCAGATCAACATTTTTGGACCTTGCTCCTCAAAACGGACGCAGCCTATATCTCCTGCAATTTTAAAAGCAAAAAAATTGGAAGGTAGATTACAACCTCCTTCAAAGATGGGTATTTCTTGGCTACACATACCCTGTTCTGTGGCACCTGTTATTTCACAGTTGGTTACGATCGACTGCAACGTTCTCTCTTGCTGTTGTTGTAGATTGGAACTCGGCGCTGTTCATCATCTTGAATGGAACGAAGCCGGAGCATTTAGACATGTTGGATGGTGGGATTATACAACGTCTGCTCGAGGAGAAATGGAAAACATTTGCTCAGAATCAGTTTCTGAAGCGTCTGCTCATCTTGTCTACGCATTTGCTCTGTCTATCCGTATCCGTTTATCTTCGTCCCGTACACGATGGCGAGGACAATAGCGAGGACAATGGAGATGGGCCAGCCACAGCTGCGTTCCGAGAACTGAATGCCAATGGTGATGGCGAGGTAGATGGCAATGCGGATGCAAATGGAGCTGGAGATGATTACAATGCTCAGACTGTGGCGCGATATTGTGCCGAACTGGCGACCATCGCTGGTGTGCTGAGCTATGTCGTCTTCCAACAGGGTGACGAGATCAAGAATCAAGGCCTATCCGCCTTTCTCAAGCAGCTAGTAAGTATGCCAGCTCATCTATTGTCTTTCCAAACTATAACCGTATCATTAAGTTGTACAATCACTAAACTATATGCATATACATATCTATATGTATATGCTACTATATGCATATACATATAACTTTGTCAAGACTCATCCAATGTTCAAAAAGCAATGTTAGTTAACCTTTAGATCAATACTGCATTTAAAGTTGGAAACGCGACTCTGGCTAAAAATGCATGCTACAATTTTATCCACAAAAAGTGCTTGAAGAGGGGGTTAAAATTTCCCATTGCCATAACTTAGTTCTGGACCGATTCTTATGTTTAAATTAATCCTTCTGCATGTGGGTATCAAGGGGCTCAAAACTTCCTACAGCCATAACTTCGACGAAACTCATCCGATTTTAAAAAAAAGGTTTCTTGATTATGATTTGATTCTATATGAATACTGCATTTAAGCTTGATAACTTGTTTCAGTCGCATGCTCCAGCGAAGGCAATCTTTTTGTTTTCCAATCTGCTCATCCTGGCCTGTATACCATTTCGATTGGTTGGCGATACGGACACCGAGGAGGCCATATTAATATTTGCTGTGCCCGGCAGTTGGTTTCTGCTCATGTTTTTTGCCGGGTAAGCGTGAATACAGAAGTATCTCGCTAATCGCTAAGTCGCCGAGTTAATGATGCCAATTCACCTTTCATTCGCAGAGCGATACGCTTGACGGGGCCGTTTGTGACAATGATATATTCGATGATTACGGGAGATATGTTCACCTTTGGCATCATCTACGCAATTGTCCTGTGCGGCTTTTCGCAGGCCTTCTACTTCCTCTACAAGGGACATCCGCAAGTGCAGTCGACCATGTTCAATACCTATACCAGCACCTGGATGGCCCTCTTCCAAACAACACTGGGCGACTATAATGTGAGTATAGAGAAAAATCTCCCCAAATTTTAGTACGATGCCTTAAAAAATCAAAAAAAAATTTATGAGTAAACATATAATTTAAAAAAAGCACAAGTAATGCATAAGTCATAATCATATTGCTTACAGTATCCCGATCTGAATCAGACAACCTATCCGAACCTATCGAAAACGGTGTTTGTCATATTCATGATATTTGTGCCGATCCTGTTGCTGAACATGTTGATTGCCATGATGGGCAATACGTATGTGACCGTTATCGAGCAGTCGGAGAAGGAGTGGATGAAACAATGGGCCAAAATTGTTGTCACATTGGAGCGTGCTGTTCCACAAGCGGACGCCAAGGGCTACCTGGAGGCATACTCCATACCCCTGGGACCCGCCGACGATACCGGCTTCGAGGTCCGTGGCGTGATGGTCATCAAGAGCAAGAGCAAAACGAGGGCCAAGCAGCGCAAAGGCGCCGTCTCCAACTGGAAGGTAAATCATTCTGCAATCTTTAACAGAAATTAAGCTAGAATACTCTAGTCTAGTCGAGACAGCACGACGAGAAGAATATATACAAATATATATATATATGTATAGGATCGGAGATGTACCACATGCGCTTATATTTCTTTTTTCCTTTAGCGAGTTGGACGCGTTACGTTGACGGCTCTAAAGAAGCGTGGCATGACTGGGGAGGAGATGCGGCGCTTGATGTGGGGACGCGCCTCCATCTCGAGTCCGGTTAAGGTGGCCAAGCAGAAGCTGAAGGATCCGTATAATCTGCACACCGAAACCGATTTTACCAATGCCATGGATATGCTCAACTTTGCCAGCAATCCGGCGGCAAGCAATGGCGTCCCATTGCGTACGGCGACAACAGGAACACCAGCCGGAACAGCAGTCGGAACAGGAGCAGGAGGAACAGCTGCTGCCATCGTGCCTGATCCGTTTCGTGAGCTAATACTGATGTCGGATCAGCGGCCGGAGACGCATGACCCGCACTACTTTGCCGGACTGCAGCAGCTGGCGAATAAGGCATTCGATCTGGTCGAGCAGACGTTGAAGACACAGCCGCAGCTAACCAAGAAGCTGCCCGAAGCAACTCCTATTCCTGTTGCAGTCCCGAAGACGCCAGCTACAGCTGCTCCCCTATCGCCTGCTTTGCCAATGGCCATGACCACACTTTTCCAGGATCCTAAGGAAGTGGTCGATCCCAAGAAGCTGGAGGAGTTCATGAACATGCTAGCCGAAGTGGAGACGGAGGAGAGCGATAGTGGCGGCCCCATTTTGGGCAAACTATCGCTGGCGAAGCGCACCCACAACGCCCTCTCCAAGGCGGACATCAAGCGGACGAACAATTTCGATGGTAACCAGGTCATGTCATCTGTGTGGGGTCAACAATTGCCCGATTTGGACTTGGTAAGTAAGCTTAAAATGGCTTAAAAACCGAGAAACATCATCATCCCTGATGAACTTTCTCTATTGCAGGGCTTTAATTTTGATGAGGAGGCTGTTGCGGAGGAGGTGCTGACCATTGAGCAGGAGGCCGAAGTGGAGACCGAGGATGGCAACGGATGTGGTGGACAGGACAGCGATGATTTGCCAACTGCCGAGCAGGTGCATGCCACAATGCAACAGTTCCATTTGCGCAAATGCCAGCCCACACAGGATGAGGCAGCTCGTCGCGCTAAAAGCGCCAGGATTCGACGCAAAAACAAGTGAGCTGAGAGCTGTTAGAATGGATTTGATAGTGCTTACACTCAGAAAAAAATGCCTCAATTGTAGTAAATCGCCCCAAACTGAAGTATTTCTTGTTATTTTTAACAACAAATTTCAAATTAGGAAAACAATTTCTTAAATTTTAAAAGACTTGCATTAAATCGACAAATCAAAAACTAAAAAAATCGATTTTTTTAAAGTTGTTTTTTTTTTCTATTATTAAAAAAGCGTGTCCAAAAAGTAGAAATGCGAACCACCATTTTTAGAAAAATCCTTTCTATGCTAAGCCGAAAAATACTATTCTTTACAAATTAGATAAGCAACAATAAAGGAAATAGGAACTTTTTAGTAGTGCAAACATAGGAAACAACACTCAGCAAATTAGTTTGTTTTTCTAAATTTTAGAAATTTACTTTTTGATGGTGATTTGCGAAAAATTTCGGTTTTTTTTTAGTGTTAGCTCAATTTCAAATTGATTATATTCGCTTTCCACTTTCCACTTGGCAGAGTTTCACCCGAGGAGAGCGATGCGGAGCTGGAGATGAAGCGACAGCAGACAACACGGGGACGTTCAGCACATGCGAGGAAAGCGGGATCGCCCCCCGATCCCTTGGAACCATGGAGTACCAGGGAGCTGCAGGACATAAATAAGATATTGGCCAACAAGAAATGAGCAACATGAATTTTACTTATAAATGATATTGTTATTTTTTTTGTATCTTTTTACATTTTTGGGATTGCTTAATTTAACTAAATACACATGATCTTCGGTACGAGCAGCAAAGCTTATGCTATATAGATACCCATGAGAGAGAGAGAGAGAGAGTGAGAAAGAGAGAGAAAGAGGTGTGCTAGTGAAGTTGGAAAACATTTTGGAGAACTTCGTTCTTCGAAGCTGCAGCGTAAATTGAAATCTAATTTAATTGTATTCCTGCAAATTTTACTTCATTAAATACCAATTGTTAACGTCACAAATACAATTACAATTAAAAATACAGAGGCATATAGTACACATATGTATATGGATCTTATATTTTATTTTTCTTCTGGGGGTGATTTTCTATTGTTTATGTTAATTGTTAAAAGTTGGATGTGAAACCTGCAGCTCAGTATGCAAATATCAGGGAATGCTAATCGAGGGTGGCTTAAAACATTTCTTGAATTTTTGATATGATATGTACAATAAGCAAGGATACCATACTATTACAAAAACCTATTTACAGCGACCGCTCAGTAACTAGAACCTGTGTGTTTTCAGAGGGTATTCTAATTAAATATTTAAATAATGTGAACAAAACAAACTGGAATCCGAAAATCGAATTGCACTAAAAACGAAAGAAACTCCAACCGACTGTTCCGTTGAAAGCTATATGAGCTGACATATAGTAGTCCGATGTCGATGATGCTGATTTTTTATTAGGAGCATAATCATACGCAAAGAGAGGGACTTAAATTCAGATAACCTGGCAAGCAAAACTTGTTTATGTATGAACTCATCTCTCGACCAATTGCTTCTACAGCAGCTATATGATATATGGAAATCCGACCCGGCCGACTCCGACGCATGTACTGCCTGCAGCGAAAGGACGGATACGTGCCAAGTTTCATCAAGCTTTAAAACTGACTGAGTTCATATAGTTAAATGGATAGATGGACAGACGGACTCAGCTCGAGATGCCGATCAAGAATACTTATACTTCACGTCAAAATTCGAATACCATCTGCACGGGTATAAAAATACTAAGTGCTCAAAGATTTTTTTCTTATTTTAGCAATAACTTTCTATTGGGTTTTACTTAAATAGAAAAATGTAAATTTTGAAAAATATACAAAAAAATTTGTACAACATTTATGGGACAATTGAATACCGTGGAAAAATGCAGTCAACAACAATTACACAAATGAAACGATAAAGGTAAAAAATGACTTAGTTTGCATTATTCAATATCGAGCGATCACTGTACAAGCATAGAGACACATTTCGATGCTTCTGTTGTTTTGTATTGTATTGAACATTCTCTGTTTCGCTGCACTAATTGGAGTACAAATGTATTTGGCCGTTATATGTGGCTTATGTGTTGCTGCTATTAATTATATTATACAATTGGCTTAGACGACTAAATGGGTTAACTAAATTAAATCTGCAATAATATACAATTAGTACGAGCTGAATGGCAGCTACAGTGCCAAAAAAAGAAACCAAATTGCCTCCCGATGCTATTATCGATATGATTGCTAAATGGCCAAATTGTTGTTGTTGTTGGACTTAAATTAAATACTACGACTAAACACTTTTCAACTTACAATTACTAGATGTATGCTTATGCTTAGATGTGTGTGTGTGTATTTTCATATCGTTTGCAGATTCGCCTCTAGCTTATTGTGGTTTTTAAGATTCTGGATTTTACCGGAAGCTGCGATCGTTGCCTAATGTTGCAATACCCTGCGATTGTTGTTGTTGAGCCTGCGTCGCAACTTGGGCGTTCGACGCCGAATTTATGAATATGGACGATGTGTTGCTGTTGTTGCCGTTGTTAGTATTGTTGTTGCTGCTGCTGCTGATTGTGTTGTTGGCATTGCCGCCATTTGGATTTGGGTTGGTGGTTATGTGTATATGCTGATGATGATGATGTTGCTGCTGTTGATGCTGCTGCTGCTGATGTTGTTGTTGGTGCAGCTGCATCTGCTGCTGTGTCACAGTTGTTGCATTTGTTGGCGTGCCGCCCAATTGCAATATCTGCTGTGCGGTTAACAATTGCGTTGGGATAATCACCTGCTGCTGTTGCTGCTGCTGTTGCGCAGCTGCTGCCGCTGCTGCTGCCGCCGCTTGCACTGCAGCAACTTGCTGCTGCTGCTGTTGTTGCTGCTGTTGCATCTGCAGACGCAGCAAATGCAACTGATTCGCATTTATCGCAATCTGCAATCAAGTATTTCATTTTTGAATTAGTACAAAATTGTTATAATTATTATTATCCTCTAAGCCGATATAAAATAATACAAAATAGAGCAACACAAACTAAACAATTAAATTTCGTATTAAGCTATAGGTCAATCTATTTTGACATGGCTTAAAGTGAACAGGGCAGTTCAAGTTAATGTCCCTAATGGCTCCCCAGCTAAAAGAAAAGCTCAGCCTCTGTTCGAAAGTCTCTCGCCAAGGCAGGTGAAGAAAGTGGGATTTTCTGCTTAGCATGAGGCCGTTGTTTCATGCCAGCCCGATATACACCTCTAACGGTCGATCGCAGTTTGTTGCCCGAGTCTGGATTATCATCTACGCCAATACACAATCGGGTCTTAGCTTTCACTTTCTGGCATTTCTCTAACAGTCTAACAGGTCGCATTGAATTGTTCGACTATAGATTAGCTGTCTGTCCCAGTCCAAGAACAATTACTTACGGGTACATTGGTCAGCTCGCCGTTAGGTGTGACAACCTGCTGGATCAGTTGGATTTGCTGCTGCTGTTGTTGTTGCTGCTGTTGTTGTTGTTGTTGCTGATGTTGCTGTGCCAGATTCTGAAGCAGCGCCGTTTGCTGCTGTTGGGCTGTTGTCGGCGCCGGCGTCGCTGTCAACTGGCCATTGGGTCCGGCGGTGAGGATTAGCTGCTGTGTCGGCTGCTGTGCAACAATATTTAATCCGAGCTGTTGCTGTTGCTGATGTTGTTGCTGCTGATGTTGATGGATTTGCTGCACTAGCTGAGTGGGCTGTTGGTTAGGCAGGGCAATAAAATATTGCAATTGCTGGCCACCGGCTCCCTGCTGTATGATCTGTAATTGCTGCGGCTGATGATGCTGCTGTTGGGCGGTGAGCTGCTGCAGCTGCTGGTGATTACTACTAGCGACTTGGGCTGCCGCAAACAGATCCGGAGTGACGGTGCCAAAGCCGAGCACCTCGGCCGTTGCCGCATCCAGCTTGAGGCCAGTTGCAGCAGCGGCGGCAGCAGCAGCAGCAGCAGGTACATTGGCGCCAGCTAATAGATTGTTCGTTGTAAAGTTGACGCTGGACATGTTGTTGATGTTGTTGCTAATGTTGTTGATGTTGTTCAGGTTGGTATTGCTAACAACAGCAGTTGCTGTCGGCACAGCAACAGCGTTGCCAACAGCAGCACCAGCATTGGCAGGAGCAGCAGCATTCGAGGAGGATGTTGTTGTCACACCTGAGCTGGATGGCTCTTTGGTTTTCTGCGTTGATGATGTCGACGGTTTGATTTCCTCGCGCGGCACAATATCGATGAGGAAGTCAAATTGATCATAGTTGGCAATCGCTTGAGCAATATCCGAACGCTGCAACGTGCGACGACGACTCTCCTCGGTGTGGACCCAGGCGCGCATCGTCAGCTCCTGGATGAAATATTCGCAGGCTTTCGCAAACAGCAGCGGCGCCTCGCCAGCTATCATTTTGGCATTCTCGTCCAGTTTCATGATCTTCTTGATGCGCGCCAGAGGTAATACCTGATGTTTGGCATCCACCTGACCAATCCCGTTCACCTCGCCCAATATGTTTGGCCAAAAGTTGTCAATGGTCGGCGGCGGTTTGCGTGCCACTTGAACTCTGGTCGCTTTGGTTGCCTTCTCCTTGGGCGCCGATGCCGCCGTCGCCACTGTTGACATGGACGTCACACTGATGCCCGTATAGATGGCACTAGAGTTGCTGCTGCCACTCCCACTGCCAGTGTTGTTGCCGCTGTTGTTGCTGCTGTTTGTCAGCGAGTGCATTGCATTGGGCATTGCCAGCTGCTGTGTGGTGACAATAACGGCATTTGGCCGACGCAGCGACGGCGTTGCTCCAGCTCCCGTTGGCTTGGCCAGAGCATCGCTGAGCTCCATTTTGATTGGCGTTACGGTTATTGTGTTGTCAAACATCGTTGTTGCATTGCTGCAAATAGAACACAACACACAAACATTATGCATACACATAAACATATATACACACACACACGCACACATACATGCATACACAAATTGTACACACTGCACAAAATTTGTGCTCGCGACTTACCTATTTGGCGCCTTATTTGTGCTGCCATTGTTGGTGGCGTACATGGCCATGGGAGCTCTGGTGTGGCTCGCTTGCCCGGCCACGATTGTTAATCGTTTCAGCACAGGCACAGCCCACAGAAAGTGTCTTTAATTTCACTTTAAAAAGGAAGTACGTATCTCTGGTAAATTTCGCAAATGCGTAATGCATACACAATGCGTTAGAGATGGCAACTCGGGGTTGCAAAACAATCGATATGGTCACAGCGATAAGCAGCGGCAATCATGGACCTGCCCACTTGCTCATTAAACGCCTGTTTACAGTCGAAAATGTCGTCGATGCTGAAAGACTCCATATACAGCACTGTTTACAGATCGAAAAAAAAGTTGTCGATAATGAAAAGGTCGCCAAATTATTCACAGCGAAATTTTGATGGTCAATTTAGTCACTGTTAACCTGTATGAATTTTGTGAACAGCTATACGACGGTGCCAAAATAATGAATTTGATATATTTTTTATAAATATAAAAATTATAAATATTTTGTGATAGACGAAAAAAAAATTAAGTCACTTTAAGGCGAAGAAACTAATATGACGCCTAACCAATAAGAATCCAGTTTCTTATTTGGAATTTCTGATTGCCCAAGCAAATTAAATTTTTATTTTTATTTTATATATATATATTATATATATATATATTTTTTTAATATATTTTTTTTTAATATATTAATATATATATATTAAAATTTTGTAAATATAGGATGAGTTAAAATATTCAAATTTTGTAAACAAACCAAAAGTGTGAGAGTGTACTCTTAATTTAGAAATACCATTTGGTATTTTGGGATTTTTTTAGGATTCTTCGATCTGAAACAGTACTTATACCTGTAGCAATCGATACTTCTCGTGAGCATCGATAACAATGCATGTGCCGAGCGTATTTGCCTGACAAACCAATTGTTGATAGTTCATTAAATTCAATAATTCCAAGCCCGGAGCTCATTAATTAAATGGTGACCAACAAAAAGGAGCACGAAGCGTTGCCCACAACGTCAGCGGTAACGGGACTGCCCCAGAAACGATTCTATCGCCAACGGGCCCACTCCAATCCCATTGCGGATCACAGTTTCGATTAGTGAGCAGCTATTTTATCAATAGTACAAACATATAATGGATTTTCTTATACAGTCCCGCCCGGCCAGAAGATGTGGACTGGCGCTCACTGTATCCGAGCATTGTCAACGACGAGCAGCAAGTCGAATTCGCAGACATTGGCTGCGGCTACGGCGGCTTTCTGGTCACCCTCGGTGAAATGTATCCCAAAAAGCTGTCCATCGGCATGGAAATACGCGTCAAGGTGTCCGACTATGTTGTCGATCGCATTGCGGCCTTACGATTGAAGAATTCAGAGACAGCAGCCTATCAGAATATCGCCTGTATTCGCACCAATGCAATGAAATATTTGCCCAACTATTTTCGAAAGAGTCAGCTGGAGAAAATGTTCTTTCTGTATCCCGATCCGCATTTCAAGCGAGCCAAGCACAAGTGGCGCATCATCAACCAGGCCCTGCTCTCCGAATATGCCTATGTGCTGCGCACGGGGGTAAGTCACTAGACCCAATCGTATGTCAAATACCCAATATGTTCCTCTCTCCTGCCGTAGGGTCTCGTATATACAATGACGGATGTGGAGGATCTGCATAAGTGGATTGTCTCCCACATGACGCAGCATCCATTGTACGAACGACTCAGCGACGAAGCAACTGTGAGTAAACTAACTCTAGCATGCAACACGGAAAGGGGCACAGTCATTTCAAATCTAACAAGTGATAACGTTGCAGTCGAATACAAATACAAATTTCCCTCTAAGATTTTTGCATGGAATTGCTCTCATGGCTGTGCCTAGTATAACATGGATATTTCTTATCAGATCTTTATGAAATTTGTCCAGGTGATCAATAATCAAAATAATAGTAGTGCACACATATATTTTGGAAGATGTTAAAAATACTTCAAATATAGTTAAAAAACTATGAAAATTTTATTTAAATACAAGCAATCAATACGAAAGATAAGTAAACTTTAAAACGTAGCATAGCTTAACATTTAGTAACAAACAAACTTAAAGTCCTTTAATTTATTATTTGTATTAAATTATTATTTAAGCTTATCAATATAAAGTGAAGTTTTCTAATTTTTTCGTGCGGCTAAATAGTATTTCTAAAAACTAGGTATAATGGCTGGTTATATTTCACTACGTTTAGTATTTGCAAAATAATAGTATTTTCAAACATTCCCAGACATATTCATATTGACTATTTTGAGTAGGTCTCGATTTGATCACCATAAAATGAGTCATAATTTTATGAAATGGTTTGAAAAGCCGCACTACTATTATTTTAACCGCAACTGTCTATTCCAAATTTGTAGTCTCAAACTAGAAAGTGTATTACGAGTTTGCCGTAGCTTTTCCGTAGAGAACACCAATATTCGAAAATTTAACATAAATAACCAAATACCTATGCAATCTTTATTGAATTTTCATATTGTATACTTATAATATGAGGAAGTCTGCAATCAAATCTAATTGCTTTATGTTTTTTTTTGCAGAAAGCGGATCCGATTACACCGAAGTTGTACCAGAGCAGCGAGGAAGGCGCCAAGGTGGTGCGCAATAAGGGAGATCATTTCTTGGCTATATTCCGCCGCATCTAGGGCGGTGCAACATACAGATATATGAAAGCGTATATTTCCGTGACAAATATATACACTTCGTAAACATACATATTGAATTTATGATTGGGCAATGACTTAGATGTTGGATATACCTTAGACTCGGACTGCTTTTCTGATTGGTTAGATGTAAGCATTGCGATGTCCGATGCCCTCGCAGCTGAGCAGAATCCGTCCGGATGTGTCGTAATCAATGTTGAATTTGACACCAGTCATCAGTTCGGCCACATAGATGGCGGTACGTGTGTGCTTGGTGAGTGGTCCGGTGCGGATGCGGGAAATGCCGCTGCCCAATGCCATATAGATGATGAGCTGATCCTGCATGTGGTTGTCAACGCACAGTTCGTTCTTGATGTAACCGGACAATTCACAGGCCGCATTCAGTCCAATCAAATGGCCCTTTATGATCTTCTGGCCGACAGTGCCGGCGCCAAGAACACAGCCGGTTGTGGTTAGGGCCGTTATATGAATGCCACCGCCCATGTCACGCTGTTTAGCCGTCTCATACTTGATCACCTCGATCGTGCAATCGTAATTCGTCCAGAGGCGATGTATTTCCCGTTTGGCCGCATGCTGCATATTATCGCCAACACTTTTCGGCAGTCGGCCGGAATAATATGCGATGCCCTCAAACCCACTCAAACGACCAAAATCAATGAGTTCGGCCGCTTTCAACGATCGCAACGGTTCCACTGCCAGCTCACAGCGACCATCGCCACGCGGATAGAAGCCATGCTTGAGCACCTTGAGATCGAAATAAATCCCGAAACGTTTCAGATTCGGTTGCAGCACCTGTTGCATATATTCCGCTTGCGGTGAAAATGACACATTTGTTCCCCCATCGACCTGGGTGCGTGAGGGTTTATCGGCATATAGGAGGGCTGGCATGGCCATCTGATAGATCAGCGTAATGCTGGCAGCCGTCCCAGTTTCCACTTTAAATGAACCACCAGCAATGGTGGTGGGCATAAACTGCAGTTCTGTGGAACGCAATTGATTCCCAGTCACATTGGCATTGGTAATATCGCGCAACAGATTAACGCCGTGCAGATGCTGATGCGAGAGACCCGGCTGCGGCCGATTGGCACGTATCTTAATCACGCGCACCGGCCGCTTCAATATTGCGCTCAGACTGAGTGCATTGCGCAGTGCTTGACCACCACCCTCCAAGAAGGAGCCGTCGATTTCGACAACACTGTTATTCATGGCCAGTTCGTCTACAATCCAGACACACGTTATTAATTGAGTAAATGTATATTTATGTTACTTTTTCTTACTTACCTGTTTGTCAACAATTCCTTATTTAATTAATGTTTTGCTTTGAAATCAAAATTTCTTATTCAAATATGACTTGTGAAATACAATCAGAGATGGGCAGCAATCGTTTTTTATCGATTTGACACTTAAAAAAAAAACAAGTTGGCAGCACTGCGGAGAGAACCCAAACACTGCATTTTGTCTTTGTGTTGCCAATACTTGACTTACGATTGGCATTTGATACGTTCTGTTTCTTGTTTCTTTTTCGGCTGTTGACATTATGTCGAATATTTACTTATTGCCGGTTGCCACCTTTCTCATCTTCCAGGTGACATTCCTGGGCACGTAAGTCCTTAAAAAGAAAAAGAAAACAAAGAAAAGAAAACGCAGTTGTTATTGTTTTTTGCTTTTGTTTTGTTTTGTTTTTTGTTTTTGTAACTTTTCCATATTTTACGGCGTATTTACAGCTATATTGTGGCCGTGCTGGAGGGACATGTGGTGCCCACAGTGCCGTACATAAGCGATGCGGCCGCCTATTCGCCGGAAAGCTGCATTTTCGGTCAGCTTATTAACATTGGCAGCGTTCTCTGTAAGTTCAAAGCCTCATTTCGTCCAGAAACCAATCAAAGCTCAAATATTGGAGCGTGAGTCATAAACAGATTGATAATTATCCACAGCACGGCACTGTCATCTTGCCCTGTACTCATTGCGAGAGGGGTATATTGGTCCTACACAATTGACACTTGTCGTTCTTCTATTTTTCTCTCTCCCTCTCTCTTACTAGTGGGAATAACAATTTATGTGCGATATCGCCATGTGTTGCAATTGTACGAACATCATCCAGACCTAGATGCCGCTGTGCTACGCCACAATCGCCTGGCGCTCTGGTTCGGCATGTTTTCCTGCTTGGGAATCAGTTTTGTGGGCAACTTCCAGGAGACGAATGTGCGTATTGTGCACTTCATTGGTGCGTTCTGTTGCTTTGGCTGTGGCACCCTATACTTTTGGATGCAGGCTCTCATCACGTACATGGTATACCCGATGGCTGGCACCAGAATCACCGCGCACATTCGTTTGACGATGTCCGTCTGCTGCACAATATTGTTCATAATGCTGGCCGTGACGGGCGTCATGTCCCACATTCTTTTCAATGGCCAAAATCCACGAAAGTGGTAAGTGAATCAGGTTTTCTTTGACATTGTACATACATCTATTAATTTTCTCTATTTTGCAGGTATCCGTCGGACGGTGGTTGGTATTATCATGTGATTAGCACCATCTCGGAATGGATTATTGCGACAATCTTTAGCTTCTTCATACTGAGCTTTACGCCCGAGTTTCGGGACGTGTCGCTGCACCATCCGCAAATCTCGTTGCTTTCCTACACTATGACAGTGTAGATATGTATTGTGCTGAATGAGCTACTATGTCGATATATTCCTTACTCAGAGCTGAGATCAGGAGCAGCTCATCTTCAAAATGCTGCGCCAAGGATATGAGAGCTAATGCTCCTGCTCCTGATCTTGATCTTGATCCTGATATAAATTATTGCCTAAGTACCAATATGTATATCGTTTATTAAATACGTCAAACACAGACCGTATATGGTCAAAAATGCGATTCAACTCCTGCTTATTTGGTGGGATTCACAATAACTTATAAATAAACCTGCACTCGAGTTGATATCAAATCCAAAATTCGCACTTGACAAATATTCAAATAAATTTCGCAACAATATTTAAATTATTTATTTTGTCAAACAACGTCAGAGATCGATTTGCATGGAACACACAAACACAAAAATCGCTGATTAGAATGTTAATCTACTTAATTTCGGGGTTTTCCAAATTGTATATTGAAAATTGTTGAAAAAACACGGAGATTACATACATCGGAGGACTGCGGGAGTCAACCTATAGACATCTAATTAAAAAAAAAATCAATCAAATCACGCCTGCCACATGCCCTGTCAGAGAGACGTTTCAATGCTGCTGCCAGAGGCAATTCGCGCATGTGTAAACACCTAAATTGATATACAGCTGTGGTCACAATAATAGAAGTGCACACCTATGTTTTGGGAAATTTTTAAAATACTTAAATAGTTACTTAAAATATAGTTGAAAAATTATGAATAACTTATTTAAACACAAGCTGAAGATAAGTAAAGATTAACATTGGGCATAGCTATTCAATTTATTGCCAAAAATAAAAGGTGTTTAAATTTAAAGCTGATATTTATTTTTATTACGCTTTATTATATATTTTTCTATTACCCGGCGTGAATTATTTACAGCAAAAATTGCTTAAATTTTCGGCAGGAAAACTTATTTAAAAAAATGAAATTTCCCGTATAAATACGAAAATTGGAATTTTTCCACTGCAACGTTTAGTTGAATTTAAACATACATTTTTTGGCAAGAAATTTGTCGTACAAGTTAATAAATACAAAATTTGTTATTTAAGCATGAATAGGTTGGTAATTATACATATATATATACTTTGGTAATAAAGTATTGTTGTGGCCAACACAAAGAGAGTAAAGATTAAATGTATGTTGGAGGGAGAGGTATCGAAGAGGTAAATTTGTTTTTAAATAGACCTGTAAGTAATTGCAATTCAATTATTCATTTAAAACCAAACATAATACAAATATTTAGTAGACATTTTTAATGTTTTTCATATTGAAGGCTATATGCTGACTAATTTCATACAACAGATTGGCTTGAAGTGTATTTTTTAATTCAATTAAAAAGCGGGTTATTTATTATTTGTATTTATTTCAATGAATACGTTATTTAACAGCTCCTACTTGTTTGCAACTGATAAAACAAATACAAAAAAAATGCTCAAAAATGTATTTAACACCTTGATAAAATACAATGCTTAACAGTTGTGTAGACTTATCCTACACCTTGCGAGTGTTTCTCAAAATTTGAGAAATGATATTCTGTACTCCGAGTCCATTCAGTCTATAGAACGGCGGCGTTTTAGTTTTTCTCCAGCCCAGTGGTTATTGTACTTTTTTTTGTCATTATATAGAGACACTCCTGCCTCCTGTCGACCTTAAAGTCCTTAAGCTGGTTGAAGTCATCTGTAACATAGCCCCACCAGACTATACAGAGGATGAGGATGAGTATGACGGCATAAAATTCTTCGTTTTCACCAGAGACAATCCCAACGACCACAGGAAGTAAGAATAAACAGTGAAGCCGTTGTCAATTCGATCGACAAACGTGAACGTGCCACGATCTTAATTATTCATGATCTATATTGATATGCAAAATGCCCTTCTGCAGAAAGATAATTGCAATGTGCACGGTCCCCAAACTATTGCTACTCCGTGCATAATGTGCCCCGCACCGATTAGATGGTGGGTTATATGATCACGTATCTGATTAATTATTACTTCTGGTTCCAGCCGACGATCATTGGTCACAGCTTGGGTGCCCACGTTGCTGAACATTGTGGCAAGTCCATTGGTAGAAATTGAATTACAAAAATTATGGGCTTAGATCCGGCTGGTCCCGCTTTCCCCTATAACGGCACCAAAAATCGCCTGTACCACGAATATGCCGAACATGTCACTTCCTTTCACATCAATAGCGGCAGATTTGGTCAGGAAAAGCCAATCGGCGACGATTTCTACTATTTCAACGGTGGCCGACAACAGCCCGGCTGCAAATGCAATGACCTATGCAACCACCAGAAATCTGTGGTTTACCTTAATCAGATAATACGACTGATTACGTACAATGCAGCCAGTTGCGACAACTACTCGGATGCCGTCAATAAGCAGTGCAGCCGCGATTACGAAACTTTTCGTAAATTTTCATGATATCTAGTCGAATTCTCAGGTCGTTGAATTTTGTGTCAGGGAATCAAACCGGGTATTTATCTTATATTATTTTTATTGTATTCTAAAATGAAAATTAATATGCTCCATTTATGGAATTGTACATTTATTCGATTCATCAATTTATATTCTTTCATTTTTACAATGTTGTATTTGAAGTATCAATTTCAGTTTCCCCACTGTGTCTAAATCGAAATAAATATATCAATTATTAAAAAAAAAAAACAATTCCCCGGTACATCAGTAGTATCTATATATATAAAGTGTTGATTATCGTTTCCGATCTCTGGAACGTTCGTTGATGTTATCGCGATGCTTGTGTCCACCACGGCCACCTCCTACTCCACCTCCTCCTCCACCACCACCTCCTCCTCCGCCTCCTCCACTGTTACGGTTTGAGGAGTAGCGAGACTTGCCGGAATTGGAGCCGGAGTTGCGGTATTTATCGTTATCGCTAATGTTGTTGCTACCCGTCGTATTGCTGGAACGATCCTTTTTTATATAATAATCGGAGCGTTCTCTCGACGATTTCCTGCGTAATGAAATCAAATAGAACATTGCATTTTAGTTGTATATAACTATTTATGCTATAAACAAACAAATTAACAAAACAATCAAAACAGAAAACAAGTAAAAACGCCCCTTAAGCCTAATCTTACCTAGCTTACCTTGTTACGTAAATGTGAAAGTGATCAATATAATTTTGACGTCTAGCTTTTACTGCTATCGATTATCGATTTTGATCGATATTCGCGAAGCGGAATGCTTATCGATACGAATGAAACAAACTTAATATACCGTAAACTATATTTCAAATTGAAAGTCTCCAAAGTCTTATCTATAACTACGATCTATAAGAACGCTCTTGTCGAGAGCTCGACTAACAAAAATCTTAGGTTAAGATTATTCCTCTCAGATAATCATGAATATCCAAATTTCTTCAACCAATCTTGCCGAAGTCGACAAAATAATTTACAAACGTGTCAAACCCAAATTAGAAAGTTATATCTTTGAAATTGATCAGCGTGATCAAACTAAAAAATAAAAATAAAATATCGATATTTGCTTGATAAAAATGAAATAAATACGAGAAGCTAAATTTGCAATTTGAACTCTCTAGTTCCCAAAATCTCCGAGATCGGACGGACAGTTAAACAGACAGACGAATGGACAGACTAAATCTACTTTCCATTTTGAACAGATTCAGGGAAATTATTGATTGATTAGGTGATTACAGTGGTAAAGTAGGATCATCAAAGTGGATTTGGATTTACCTCTTGCGGTGTTTGCTGTGCGGCGAACTGGAGCGCGTCGGGGAGCGCGAATAGTGTCGTGATTTCTTTTTGTGCTTAGGCGCCGAACGTGAACGGGATCGCGAGGAGCGACTTCTGTCCCGTTCACGATCACGTTCACGTTCACGCTCCCGTTCCCGATCCCTATCACGATCCCGATCCCTGTCCCTGTCTCGATCGCGATGCGATTTTTGCTGCGCTCCCGACTCGCCGATCGGCTGCGCGAATGCGAACGCGGCGTTCGCGACAGCGTTCGTGAACGGGAACGAGAACGGGTGCGAGAGCGTGAATCCTTCTTGGGCGATTTTTCCGCGGGCAGTGGAATGGCACGCTGTATGAAACCGCCCCAGGCATTGTGCGAGCCATTATTCCGATCGACAGTGATGACGGCGGGCGGTGTATTCGCCTCCTTAGTCTTGTTCCTCGCATCGATATAGCGCTTCTTCAGCTCCTCGACAGATGCCTCCAGTTTGTCGACCATCGGTTTGGCACGCGTATACAGCTCCATGATGCGGTAACAGATGTCGGTGATGTTTGCCATCGGCACTCGGAATATGCCAAACCAGGGCGGACTATGTGGCAGCGATATATTCAATTTGCGGGCACTCAAATAGATGCAGGCGCAGGCAATCGCCTCCGGCGTATAACGCATAAAGACGTCCGTACGCAGCGAATCGTTCATAAAGTTCCAGGCCATCTGCATCAGTTTCTCGTGCTTCTCGTACTGCAACACCTGCAGATACATCACGATCAGCTTGTGCGGATGCTTCACGTGCACACAGAAGCCCAGTTCATTTAGTACGCGACGCTCCGCCTTAATCACCTGCATCTTCAGGTTCGTATAGTATTGATCCAGCACCATCGATGCAATTTCTCTGAAATGTCAACAGCAACCAAAATAAAACAATTGACAACTAATTGCGAAAATCTTCTGATACCAATAGATAATTCCAATGGGTAATATTGGTGGGCCTAGAGATACCTATCTTTGAAGAAGGTTCCTATTTCTTATCGATGTTTAAAGGGAATTACTATTAACATACTCTCAAAAATTTGTGACTGCAACTTAAGAATTGAGGAAGATACAGCCATTTAAGATTTTTACGTGCGAAGTTCCTGGGGCGGCAGGTGTGGGCGTGGTCTGAAAATGTATCTGCCGACCAACAACCTGCAAGCTACTTTCCAAGTTTGGTTACTCTTTCGTTAATTTATATTTATGCACTTTCAGAAATGTCCCTTTTCACGATTATTGATAATTACAGGCTCTAATGCAAAAACTGCCGAAGATATAGACATTCCCAATTTGGGGAGGGCGCGGGCAATGCCGATCTTTGAAGGACACAGGCAACCAACTAAAATTGGTGACTGTAGTTTTGAAATTGTAGGAGATAAGCTGTTTTATCGATTTTAAATGATACATTTTTATCGATTTGGTAGCCTCAATTAGCAATATACTCTTGCTTCTTTGATAACCTTCGATAACAGAGTATATAAAAGGCAAAGAAAAAGAGAGAGAGAATATCAAGAGGGAATACTCACTTTTGGGCGCGCACTTGCTTGATATGATGAAAGACATTGATGACGTCACGAATGCGACGCGGTGCCTCCTCAATTTTGGAGGCAAGGCAAACACAGCTCATGGCCACCGTTTCCATGTTGTGACGCACAAAGCTCTTCGAGTAGAAGAATCGCTGGAAGAGTACCTGGCCGGTAGCCATTGCAACTTGGGGCAGACGTAGCAGAATGCCAGCAGTTTGGATTAGCTCACACCCAAGAATGCGCAAATCCTTTTCCGTCTCATGATCGAGCCCATCCAAACTGGATGGGGTCACATCGATTTTCTCCTCCGGTATCAAACTGTTCTCCAACGTCAACACAATCTTATTAAATAGACGTGGATACATTGGCTTAACGGCATCGCCGCCATCTGTCGCTGTGCCAGTGTTGCCATCGTTGTTTACAATGTTGCTGCTGCTGCTGCTGTTGTTGTTGTTGCTGCTGCTGCTGCTATTGCTGTTGACATTGATGTTGTTGTTGTTGTTAGAGATGTTCACGCTGTTGTTCGAGTGCAGGGCGCTGACAGTGAGTACATTGCTGATTGTTTGCAATGTCGCTACCGTTCCCGTTACCATTCCCGTTCCCGTTCCATTTCCCGTTGCCGTGTTAAGCGTGGTGTGAATGACGCCAGTCGTGGCCGTGATCACAGTTGCTGCTGCACCACGACTGGCCATTTGGCGTTTTGCACTTTGCTTCTTTGGAACGAACACAAAAACTGTAAACCAAAACAAATTAAAAATGCTTTGTGTAATATGTTATGTTATATGTATAAATTCTGAATACATGTGTGTATAAATGCCAGAAAGTGTGCACTTAAACGTTTGCAAGCAAAAAAACCGAAGAACAACAACAAAAAAAAAATACTAAAATATCATCTTTATACAGCGACACTTATCGATGTTATTGTTGTTCGCTCGCTTCTCTCGAAAACTATCGAGTTGTGCGGAGTGTACATCTCTAGAGCCGCATACAGTTCGAAGTAGATTCCATACGAACGTGTTCGCGTGGCCGCTGCGCGCTGTTGTAAAAGGGAAAGACTATTTTCTAAGTGTTAATATATTAGGAACTTTTGAAAAAAAAATATAAATCTGTGTATCTTGCAATAAATGCTCAAGCACAAATACCACTAGCAATCGAGTCTAACGTCTATTACTAACGTACATATATATATATATATTAATATATATATATATACATATATATGTGTATATATTAAACGACAATATATAGAAAAGTGTATTTAAGCAAGAAGAAAAAAGAAAAAGAAAGAAAAAAAAGTGAAGTTGGGGAAAAAAGCCGAGAGCGCCGCACTGCCTACTGAGAAATTGTGCAAAATGAGTGGGGATGTGGCTACAGGAAATGTAAGTAATTTTGCGACACAAATATATTTTATGTAATTTTTCATCTCTGTTGTGTGTCCGTCTGTGTCTGCAAGTGCATTGACGAAACACGGTGCAAACATGTAAATTTGAAATGAAATGCATAAGTTCCGCTGGCAAGCAAAAGCAGCAGCAAAAGCAAAAGCAGTCGTCAGTGCAAGTGTTGATAGACCTGCGCCCAATTCATGCGTCGCAGTCTCATTGCAATAAAAGAGTAAAAGGCCTTTGGTAATTTACGAAAATGGCGACAATGCATGCAAGTAGTAGTAGGCATAGGCAGAGACACGGCAGCGACAGAGGCAGACAAGAGACGGCAGGCCGACAATGTGTATTTAGCACAGTGTGACCGATTATTCGCTGCTCTAAATACTAGCATGGTATTTTGCGTGTATTTTTGCTGTTGCTTGCTTGCCTGGTTGTTGTTGATTGCTCAAAATGGTTCATATTTTAATCTTTCTGATTGGCACTCAAAGTAATGGAGATCTCTCTCTGTCACTGCAATTATGATGTCTGTCGTAAATCGTTCACGTTTTCCTTCATGTATGTAGTAGCAAAAAGTTCAGTTTTCGATTATATTTGGTCTGGATTGTGTTGTAGTATTTTTGGAAGTGCGATATTTTATTGATCGTACGAATTGGTCACACTGCGCAGCCTGCCAAAGCAATCACATGTGTGTACGTACATTTCTACTCACATACATACTAATATATGCATATGTACGCAGCAGCAAAAAAAAAATAATAACAGCCTTGATCTGATGTTTTTACACCGTTCACACGTTGAAAATTATGCACAACAACAACAGAGAGTAAACGTTGGTCATTACCCCATCCCCTCCCTCCTATTGTCTACAGTTGTCATCATATGTATCTTCTTCTTGCCCATATGTATATATATATATATATATATAAAATACATTTCAAATATTGTTAGGGTTGATTTTTCACCACGTGGTGGTGGTGTGGTGTGTGTGTGTGTGTGTGTCCATGTCGATGTCCATGTTTCAATTACATATGAAACATACACATATACGAATGCGTAGCTGTTTTGTACAAATCATTGACAATTGACTTGTGCAGAGTTGCTACTTAAATGTGTCACACACATACACATGCACATATGATCACACATGTAGTCAGTGAATAATGCTTCATATTGTTTTACAGTTATAACTACATGCACACACTCACACATACATGCACGCATGCATAAATGTCAATTAGAGATGTGTAAAATTCACATGCATACATACAAGCATATGTCTCGGCATGTGTGTGTGTGTATTTTTTATGATCTATTCTCAAATTAGCTTTACTTGCAGAATTTACACGTGCAAAATGGCGGCACTTGCGAAGTGCAATGGAATGGTGTAATAACTACAAATGGACACCATCACCATCATCATAGCAGCAACAACAGCAGCAGCAGCAGTAAACATAAATCATCCAGCAAGGATAAGCATCGTGATAAGGACAGAGGGGGCGACCACAAAAGCTCCAGTTCCAGTTCCAGCTCAACCCGTGAACATAAAAGTAGCAGCAGTAGTCGGTAAATATTCTCTCTCGCCTCTCTCCTCTCGCTTTTCTCTTCATTCTCTTATTTTTAAATTTTGCAGGGATAAGGACAAGGATAAGCATAAGAGCAGCAGCAGTAGCAGCTCAAGTGGCAAGCATCGGGATAAGGACCGGAGTTCATCATCATCATCCTCGTCCACTCATCGCGATAAGGACAACAAGCACAAGTCTTCATCATCATCATCATCATCGAGCCATCATCACAAGAGCAGCAGCAGCGGCGGCAATCGCTCATCTTCCAACGATAAGGAGCGTCGTGAGAGTAAGGATCATCGCAGCAGTCGGGACAAGCACAAATCCTCATCATCATCGAGCTCCTCGCGCCACAAAAGCTCGTCCTCCTCATCATCGAAAAGCAAACATTCCAGTTCGAGTTCTCGACATGGAGGCTCCTCCTCATCCTCTTCAGCAGCAGCAACGAAAGATCCCAGTTACGATGGTGTCTTCGTTAAGCCAGAGCCAGTTGCACCACAGCAGCCACATCCAAATGAACATCATCATCATCAACATCAACAACATGTCGATGATCCACTGCAACTCCAATACCAACAGCATCAGCAACAATTGCAACTGCAACAACAGCAGCAGGAACAATTGCAACTGCAACAACAGCAGCAGCAACAATTGCAGCTGCAACAACAACAGCAGCAGCAACAACAACAACAACAATTGCAGCTGCAACTGCAACAGCAACAACTCCAGTTGCAACAACAACTTCAGTTGCAGCAGCAACAACAACAGCAGGCTGCATGTAATGGCTATAAAAATGGCTACGAGGAGCACATCATGGATGTCAAAAAGGAGGAGGAGTCGAGGGAGAACTTTGATTTATCGCAAGCAAGCTCGTGTGATTACTCCTTGTCCCAGTTTCGATCCGACGAGCCTTCGTTTGTTGTTTCTAAGCGGGAGGAGGATGCCAGCTATGCCGAGGAAGATAGCGCCTTGAACGATGATGATGATGATGATGATGATGGTCGCAATAACAACGATAACGATGATGATGAAGATGTGCCATTGGCAATGCGTAAGCGAAAACAGGAACCGGCCGATGAATCGATGCATGGCTTAGATGACGACGATGATGATGACATTCCCTTGCTGGCGCGTAAAAAAATCAAGAAGGAGACTAAGGACAAGGATAAGGACAAAGAGAAGGAGAAGAAAAACAAGAAGAAGCGACTCAAGGAGGAGCACGATGATGACTACGGCAGCAACTTCAAGTCCAAGAAGAAAAAGGTTAAAAAGGTAAACAAAAAACAAAAAACAAAAAAAAAAGAGGAGCAGCAAAATAAATGCCGAATCATTCAACTCTTCTTGTTCCATTCGTTCGATTCCATTGCAGGAGCACGAGATCAAAGCGGAGCACGTTTCACCCACCAAACATTCGCGCAAAATCAAAAAGGACGAAGAGGAGGAAGTGTGGCGATGGTAAATGACTTACTACTATTTAAATATAATAATGATAATAATATCTAATGAACAAATTAATTCGAACATCTCGCGAAACTCGAGTGCCATCGACAATATAACATATATAATATTGTCTCGAAATTCTTTATAATTTAAAACTCGAATTAATTCATAACTCGAATTTAAAATTCTTCATACCTAATTTAAAATTCGAATTCATTTATAACTCCAAATTCAAAATTCTTCATAAACTCGAAACTCAAATTGCATTACAATTCGAACTTGAAATTCGATATCGAAACTGAAATGTCTTCCTATGTCTGACTAAATACTCGAAGTTCTTTATAACCCCAACTCGAAATACTATGTAATTCGAATTCGAATTTTTTGTTGCTACGCAAAAAAAAGTTTATTATTTAAGTTGCATTTTACATATTTACATATTTTAAAACTGTAGAAAATCGAAGCGCATTGAAAATGATTATGCTAAACGACGTTATTATTAATTAGCAAAACAAGCAATTGTGTATATCTGCGTATATTTATGTGGGTGTGCGTGTGTGTGTCTGCTTCTGTCACTGTATGTGTGTATTAAGTCTGAATGTCACTGACCTATATTTTTGAAAGTCACATTTGGCAGACGTCGACGACATCGAAATGAGTAGCGAGCAATGGTTTTTTTTTCTCTTATTCTTCTTTGTTGATTTTTGGCCATTCACCGGGGCACGCGTGCGTCAGCTGTGCACACAACAATCGAATTTGAGGTTAGGTTTGCTGGCTGGCATATTTGCGTAATGCATGACTGACAAATAACAAAATAAAAGAAATAATATAATAAAAGAAAGCAAGGCAGAGGCAGAGAAACAAATGTCGCTGTTGCTATCGTTGCTGATTGTAAAACGTGAACTAAACGTTATATTTATCAAGCATCAGCAACGAAACGCAGCAACAGCAATTTTGGCCATTGGTATTAGTAAAAATCCAAATAAGAACAGCAAACAAAAATCGACAACAAAAATTAAACGTATTTTTGATGCATCATCATTGTCGTTGTCCAGGTGGGAGGAGAAGAGGCGAGACGATGGCGTCAAATGGACAACACTGGAGCACAAGGGACCCGTCTTTGCGCCGCCCTACGAACGTGTGCCACAAAATGTGCGCTTCTTCTACGATGGCAAACCGTTGGAGCTGAGCGAAGAGACGGAGGAGGCGGCAACATTCTATGCCAAGATGCTGAATCATGATTACTGCACCAAGGACGTATTCAATACTAATTTCTTTAAGGATTTCCGCAAAACAATGACCGTCAAGGAGAAGGAGATCATTAAAGATTTTCGCAAGTGCAATTTCCAGGAAATGTTTCAATTCTTCCAAGCCGAATCGGAGAAACGGAAAGCGGCCACCAAAGAGGAGAAACTCGTCAAAAAGAATGAGAACGAGGCGTTAGTCAAGGAATACGGTTTCTGTATGATTGACGGCCATAAAGAGAAGATCGGTAATTTCCGCTTGGAGCCACCCGGTCTATTTCGTGGTCGTGGCGAGCATCCCAAAATGGGCATGATTAAACGTCGCATTGCCGCCGCCGATGTCTCCATCAATTGTGGCAAACAGTCCAAGGTACCACAACCGCCGATGGGCGGACGTTGGAAAGAGGTGCGTCACGACAACACCGTCACCTGGCTGGCCTCCTGGACAGAGAATGTGCAGGGACAGGTCAAGTACATAATGCTGAATCCATCGTCAAAGCTCAAGGGCGAAAAGGATCACATCAAGTACGAGACAGCTCGCCGGCTCGACAAGGTCATCGACAAGATACGCGCTACATATCGCGACGAATGGAAGTCGAAGGAAATGCGTGTCCGGCAACGGGCGGTAGCCCTCTACTTCATCGATAAGCTTGCGCTGAGGGCGGGAAATGAGAAGGACGAGGATCAGGCGGATACCGTCGGCTGCTGTTCGCTGCGCGTCGAGCATGTCCAGCTGCACAAGGAGCTCAACTGCAAGGAGAATGTAGTCGTATTCGATTTTCCTGGAAAGGATTCCATACGCTATTACAACGAGGTCGAGGTCGAGAAGCGCGTCTTCAAGAATCTCGAACTCTTCATGGAGAACAAGAAGGAGGGCGACGATCTCTTCGATCGTCTCAACACCCAAGTGCTAAACGAGCATCTCAAAGAGTTGATGGAAGGTATGCATAATAATCCATAATACCTTTAATCGAATATTCATTTATTTTGTTTGCTGTATTCGCAGGACTCACGGCTAAAGTATTTCGCACATATAACGCATCGAAGACACTGCAAAGCCAATTGGATCTGCTCACGGATGGGAGTGCAACCGTTGCCGAGAAACTGCTCGCCTATAATCGGGCCAATCGAGCCGTCGCCATACTCTGTAACCATCAGCGATCGGTGCCCAAGGGACACCAGAAGTCAATGGAGAATCTGAAGGAGAAGATACGCGCCAAGCGCGACAACATTGATGACTGCGAGGCCGAACATCATGTAAGTTGGTTGTAACTTCTGGCAGGCCATCACTCATCACTCCCCATTTGTTGGAATAGCCATACAATTAATTAACAAAAAAAATTAAAGTCCTTAATTTTATTATTTTTATTAAGATATTTAAATTTATCATTATAATAGTGATGGAATACTAGTGAAGTTGTCTCAGGTTTCCCTGTGCCTTAATAATTTTTCTGAAGACTAGATATGATGGGTGGCTATAACTTTCTACGTTAAATATTTGGAAATTTATAGCACTTTAAAACATTCCCAGATGAGAAAAAATACATTTTTTGTTTTGCCGAATGGAGAGGAATTTTTCTTCATTTTGAAGATTTAGAAGAGTTCTCGGTTTAATCACAATAAAATGAGTCATTTATGCAACTCTATATTTTATTTGCATAGTTGCAATCAAAGATTGTAGCAATAAAATGCAATTATTAAATTGCCATGTTATCGCTAGCAACTGTTAGCAAAAATCACAGCAGCTGCATAACAGGAGGCGCACAATCGTCTCTGTTGTCCACCTTATGTTACAGGCAGCCGTTTACATTGTGTTATTTGGTAATAAAATGTATATTGATGTTATTATTCGTAACACAGGATTTGAAGAAGGCAGCCAAGCGCGGCTCGGTCAAGGAGAAAATGAATGCTGATAAGAAGGCCAAACAATTGGAGCGCTTGAAGGATCAACTGAAGAAATTGGAACTACAAGAGACTGATAGAGACGAGAATAAGACCATTGCGCTGAGCACATCCAAACTAAATTATCTCGATCCACGCATATCGGTTGCCTGGTAATATTACATTTACAATGTCTATATATATATATATTTATCAATCAATTATGCTTTGCAGGTGTAAAAAGAATGGCGTGCCGATTGAGAAGATCTTTAACAAAACGCAAAGAACCAAATTTCTTTGGGCCATACACATGGCCGATGAGAACTATCGTTTTTAAACAAAAAAAAAAACAATCAAACAAACAAACACAACACAAACAACAAACGATTGTTTTTTAAAATATATATACAAAAGTAAACAATTTACTACCCATACATATAAAGAAAATACACACAACAGCTACAATTAGAAGAAGAAAACAAGAGAGAACGATGCAGTCGGTCGTAACCGACTGCGAAATACTTTGATACCATACATACTAAAAGCTGATAACAGGGTGGGTGTCGCCAAGAAAAACTGTGCTAGTTTGCCTTTAAAATTGCGATAGATATAAGCTAGTAACGTTTCTTCCAAGTTTGGTAACTTTAGCTCTTAAATTACGGAAGATATAGGCTTTTATCGTTTTTAGGGGCGGGAGTGGGCGGGGTCAAAAATTGTTTTTTCCAGATTTTTGAAGAGATGTTACTAGCAATATATCTTTCAGATTTGGTGACTAGCTTTTAAATTGTGTGCGAAATATGATTTTTTCGATTTACACAAATAGGTGTATCGGCTTAGGGAGGCGTAGTGGGCGTGGCCATCCAATTCTATGTCGATATTTTAGGGATGTTACCAGGAACATACGTTCAAAACATGGTGACTAGTTTACAAATTCTGGAAGATATGCGCATTTCAGATTTCTAGGGTCAAAGTTCCTGGGGGCGGCGGGTGTGGGCTTGGTGTATGCCGATCTTTGAAGAACATCGCTAGCAACCTACCAACCAAATTTGGTGACTAGCCTTAAAATTGTGGGAGATATATGGCTTTGTCGATGTGCGAATATCGATTTCCTAGCCAACAGCCTCCACCAGGGGCACTCCAATTTTTACACTTTGTCTGGCGCGCGGACAGACTAGTATATGTTCCAAGTTTCCAAGTCCCTATCTCTAAGGATGTCGAAAAAAGTGGCGGTGGTGGTGACACCTTCGGTATCAAAGTATAAAAAGCGTCGCCACTGCAAAGAGGATCAACAACAACAATATTTTGTTGCCGAAGAGTTTACAGAGTACAATTTACAAGTGCTTGGTGATTTCTTTTTGAACTAGGCTGAAGTTTAACTTGACAGCAATTTAGTTAGTGGCAAGCAAGCAGTTAAAGCATACAAAACACATACACACATCCAAACACACACACACATACAAACACACATACACATACAAACACACACACACATACAAACACACATACACATACAAACACACACACACACATACAAACATACACAGACATATACACCCCTCTTACATAGAAAGTTATGTATCAGTATATATATGTATCTATGTGTATGTATGTATGTATATATATATATATATATATATATATAGCCAAACCGCCGGAATACGTTATTTTTGTATGTTGTATAATTATGTCGTAACGAGAGAGAGAGAGAGAGAGAGAAAATCAATTATTTTTATTTCTTATAATTTTTTTGTGTAAAGTATACTTATAGTTGATCTTCGTTTAGCAAAAAGTTTATACCTTATATTATATATCTACAATTTAAGTGAAAATTAATCCTTGTAGCCGACTTCTAGCATAGCATAATTTATTCGATTAGAGCAGCAAAGCGCAGTGCAAGATAAAAAAACCAACAAAAAACAAGAAAAAAAACCAAGCAAGCTTATATATACTATTATGATTATTATTAAATACGTTTACGTTGTAATTTTGTTCACAATACATTATGGCCTACACATATGTATACAAATTTAAAAATGTATGTTCTAAAAGGTTTTATTTTTTCCGTGCAACCGTTTTGAAATGATCGTAACTCATTTTTAAATATCTTGTAATTTTGGCATAACAAAAATTAAACATTCGACTAGGTTTTTCTTTTCTTTATAAAGAGATAGATGTGAGCTCTGCTTGACTGCTCCGGTTTGTCATTTTCGACAGGCCTAATTTTATTAATTTATTTTCTTTTTGTTTATATTACATATACATAATGCAATGTGTAATAAAGTTTCACAGAAATAAAACAAAAAAAGTTTCAAATACAAAACAAACGCTTTTACAACAAACAAAGACTTTCGCACATAGACAGGTTTCAAATTATGTTTTGTTCGATAGGCTAACAAATGTAAAAATCAAAAACAATCAAAACCCGAAAAAGCAATAAAAAAAACCAATGCAACAAATAAATGATGATAGCAGTTGAAGCAGGCATAACAAAATCCAATGCAATTTAAATTATAAAAGGAAAAAAGGAAAGAGGCAAAAACACCTTATAAATATAGGATAAGTGAGTTAGGTTCGAAATTCGATATAACTGTAAAAGCCAATGCAAATCCATTCGAAACGAACATGCAAACACAATAGCTTGATGATAACGGTGAACACACACATACACACAATGTATGTATGTATGCAGTATTGTGTATTTTATTCGTGGCGAAGCGCGACTCAGACAGAGAGTGTATGTAAATGCGTGCGCGGATATTATTTTATACCGCAACACACGCACGCATTGCATTGGCAAATAAAAGGGAAAAGTAATTTATATGCATATGTGTAGTCGTATAATGAATTTTGTCTAATTTTTTAGCGAACACGACGCTTTTTTTAAAGTAGATCAATTTGACATTTTTGTCCTGTCCGTGTGTGCACACTGGCGCTGGCAAAAATAAAACGCTACACCATCCAACACACACACACACACACACACTTGGCATATTAAATTATGATATAAGCAAAGAAAAAACAGCAAATCTAAGTTTAATGTAATTGTAATGGAATGATGCAAATATACGACAACAAATATATATATGTACACATACACACAGGTGTGTATACACATACACACACACACATATATTTCAAACTGAAAAAAGAACAAATTCATTGTTTTTTTATTATATTTTGTTTGCGTCGCCATATTGCATTTTTAGGCTAGAATCGAAAAGGCAGAGATGATATTCATGTTATTCCATGTAGCACTATCGCCAATGTTTTTTTTCGAATTTTTTTTTTGTTGATTTTGCTGATTATGCTACGCATAATTAAAATGAATTGCTTAATAAATGCTTAAAAAGTGAGAAGCAAAAGAAGAGAAGACAGCAACATAACTGCAAATTGTTAATGGAGCGCCCGCAAGCAGTGCAAAATCAAGTAGCGCAGGCCAAACCAAAACAAAAAAGTGGGAAATATTTGTATACCAATAAGTAATACCAGCTGATAACGGGTGCCACACAACATGATGTGTGTAGCTAATAAATACCCAATTTTAAAGGAGGTTCCTAGTAATCTACCTTCGAAGCTTGGCTTTTAAATTACGGTAGATGTAGGATTTTGTGCATTTTCTGCGGGATTGTGGGCGATATGTGGATTTATTGATTTACGATTTCAGAAATATCCATTTTGGCAGGTGTGGGCGTGGCCACGCAGTTTTCGCCAAATGTATGGTGCAAATCTAAAAGAGGGTATCATTGTCTCGGAACAATTTGACATCTTGGCTTACCACCATGTTCATGGTTAAATCATGTTCACAAAATCGCTTCAGTTTTAACAAAGTGTTTGAAAAGTTGTGACCTATCACTGCAAGTGATTTTGATTATTAGACTTTGAGCAAAATTCGTGAAACTGTTCTTGCTTTCTCAATAGGTGAGAAAGAAGCTAATCAATAGAAATATAAGCAACAATTGAAATAGCTTATAACCTTATTTGGCACTTGCCCAAAACTGAAAGACAAACTTCTTCCCCAACTCCCGATTGGAAATTAGTAGAAAATATTTAACTTTGTTCGATTGTCGATAGGTAAAGATGTATATGTATTTTTTGAGAAGATGTCACACAATACACAACAATCATCCCATAACTAATTGTCATTATCATTTATGCTTATTCATCAACTGGACCTTCGCTAAACGAAATTAAAGTAGACTGGCACAAAATCTTACACTGAAAACTTTGCCGAACTAATCTAGAGTCACGATTAAGATCGTATACGGAGAAATCATCGGCGACGGAGAGTTAGAAAGAAATTTAACGAATTAGCGAGAATAAAATATAGCAGCGTCGAGCTGCCAGAAAACACTTTAGGCGAAATGGAATTAAGAAGCCGTAAGAGATTCGCTGTGACAAGTGCGAACATTCTTAGAGAGAATAGTTGCAATAAAACTCGGATATATTTAACAGCATTCTTTTTTTGTTGCAGAAAACTTAGTAATAAAGGATTAAATTATAACTGTCGCATTAGCGCCATCTGTGTTTCGTCTACACGCCGTCTGTTGTCAGGCTGAGTGCCAGTGCTGCCAATCGGCCAACGCTGCCAACACTGCCAACACATCGATGCGAATGCTGCACACTTATCGATAAATTGTGTAAAATGCAAATCTAAATTAGAAAAATAAATAGACAGATAAATTGTAGCTGCAAAATTGCAAAATAAACGACGCCACATAAGAAACATAAACCAGATAAGGCGCGGGAAAACGACTGTGTTCGACTTGTGTGTGTGTGTGTAACGCACATGTGCATTTAAATGGAAATGGAAAAAAAGGCCAAGGAGCAAATGCGTCGGTACAAAAAGTCGCGGCACACGCATTCCAGCAGCGATAGCTCGAGCACAGAGACGGAGAGCGGTAGCAGCTCGTACAGCAGCTCCGACAGCGAACGCGACCATCATGGCCACGGGCATCCGCACCCACATCCGCATCCACATCCGCATCAGAGGGTGGCAGTTGTGGAGCATCGTCATCATCGTAAGAAGAAGAGCTCGCGACGAGCGGGCAGCCCCTCGTCGTCCGGCGAGGAGCGTCGCAAACGGGATAAACGGGATCGGGATCGCGATCGTGACCGGGACAGAGATCATGTGCAGAAGAAGCTTGTGGCGAAGCGCAATCACATCAAGCGCAAGCTGAAGGAGGCCAGGCTTAAGAAGCGGGCAGCCGCCGCACTCAGCGGCCACGGACATCGCGCCCTGTCGCCGGCGACGCAGGCCAAGCTGAAGAAGCTGGCGGAACGCAAGCATATGCGTGCCGCCAGCAAGGAGCAGCGCGAACGAGAGCGCGAGAAGCTGCGCAGTGTGCATCGGGAGCGGGAGCGGGATCATCATCGCTTGGGCAACAGCCGGTCGCCGACGGGCCTGGCCAGCACGACGACCACCACCAAGATACGCATCCATCAGGATGTGGGCAAGCGCCAGAAGAGTCCTGGCTCTGTCAGCAGCTTGGGCTTGGGTCCGCAGTGTATGCCCGCTGCTCGGATGCACCACACGCTGATGTCGCGTGAGAAGATCATCATACAGACGAGGGCGCGCGGACGTACGCCGTCGCTGGAGCGGGAGCGGGAGCGAGAGCGGGAAAGGGAGCGCATCGAGCGCGAGAGGGAGCGGGAGCGCTTGGAGCGGGAGCACGAAAGGCAGCGACAGCACGAGCACAAGCTGCAGCGGCACGATGATCTGTCGCTACGCGAACGGGAGCGAGATCGGCGTGAGCGCGAACGTGAGCGCGCCGAGCGGGAGGCAGCCAGGGACAAGGAGCGTGCCGAGGCATTGGCCCGTTGCCAAGAGCGACAACGGGAGCGTGAGCGCTTAGCACGCGAGAAGATGCGTCGCCAGGAGGAGGAAGAGGGCGGCGGTAAAAAACCATATAGCGTTGTTGGCGTCGGTCGCGATCTGGACATGGCCATGACCATACCGTACGGCAGTCGGGAGCGTTCGCTGGAAGCTGTGGAGCGTCCAGGACGACATGTGCGCGACAAACGCGACCTGGTTGATGCCTACGAACGCGAGCAGGAGTTCATCGAGGCGGAGCGTCACGGCCTCGTCCTCGATGAGATGCGTCGCTACGGCGGCGGCCAAAGGCGTCGCGATCTCAGCCCCCTGCCCCCCGATCATTATCCGGGCAGACTGCGCGATCCGCGCGACATCTACTCGGAGGAGGAGCGCGAAAGGTAAACCCGAAAACCCAATAAACCAAAACATTTCTGTTCTGTTCGGCAATTGCAGTTGGCACATACCCTGTGCATCTGTGCATCTGATACTCGCGTATACCCTGTATTTACATGTATACACACCTCGGCAGTAAATTGTCAATTTCTTCCTTGTCCTGCAGTGATGTCCTTGGCCCATTGAATATTCTCCGACCGCTCAGTTAAACCTTTTATTATTAATGCGAATGTATTTTGCATTACGCAATTAAAGTTGTCTTAATTTAATTCAACTCCTCGAAAATTCAAATCCCCGTCCACCTTTTTACTTTCAAGTCAGAGGCTGCTGGTTTTCATTAGGAAATAATGTAGCCATACTTATGAATGAGTATATTGTGTTTTGGGCATGGTATTCTCCTCTCAATCCTCAGACCTCTTTTACTGTCTAGGTGTGTGTCTGTGGAATAGGATTTTAATTGGAATCATTGTCAATTGTGTTGTGTTGCAGGGCTTATAAGCGCGCGTATATGGAGCAGCGTTACTCCAGGGATCGGGAGGCGTGGCTGGAGGCGCGCGAGATGCGTGACTATCGTGAACTGGACGCCGAGGATGTGATCTACGACGAGCGCGAGCGCATGATCCGTGAACGTGAACGGGAACGGGAGCGAGAACGGGAGCGGGAGAGAGACCGCGAACGATTGCCCTCTCGCGGGGATTATCGTGCAGAGTGGGAGCGGGAATGGGATGAGGATACTGCTGGCGGCGTTGGCGGTGGTTCTGGGGCTGCCAGTAACAATGCGACACCTGGACGTGCCAGCGGTTTCATTGGCGCACCCAAACGGCCGAAGCCACCAATCCAGCAAGCATCACAGCAGCAGCAGCAGCAGCAGCAACAACAGCAGCAACAACAGCAGCAGCAGCATTCAGCATCGGAGCCCGACTGGGATGCCGATGAGCGGGAAGAGTGCGTCGCTGGTGGTGTGCCCGTGATTAAGAACGAGCCCACCTGGCTGGAGCACGATCAGCGCGAAAAGCCGCGTGCCTGGCAGCAGCCCAACAACAACAACAACAGCAACAACAATAGCAACAACAACAGCAATGATTGGCGCGACAGCGACGAGCCGAACTTTGGCCGGAGCAGCAATGTTGCTGGTATTGAGGTGCAGGCGGCGCCACATCATGCACCGAGTGCCTCGCCACATCATGCACCAAGCCAAGCCTCGCCACATCATCATCATCATGTGCATCCGCGTGGAGAGCGTGGAGGCGGCGCCGGCTGCGGCGGACGTGGCTTTCGACGGGGCGGCGGACCAGGGCACAATCATGGTGATCATGGCGAGCGCGGCTTCAGATCACATCCGCCGCCGTTGATGACGTTGCCGGTGCAGCCACCCGGTGGCTATCATGGCGGCAGCTCGCGTGGCTTCCTCCACAAGCGTATGCCATACGGTGGCGGTGGTGGTAGTTATCTCAAGAAGCATCCGCATATGCAGCCCGTAGCAGCCACTGTGACAGTGTCCACTGTACAGCCGCCGGTGCATGTCCAACCCAAGCCGACCAATGCGGCAGCCCAGGCCAGTGCTGTGGCAGCGGCAACCACTGCGGTCGCGGCGGCAAAGGCGGCGGCACAGAGCGCTGCAAATGCGACCACAAACCCGGGCATATTGGCACAGGTCAGCAAGCTGCCAAGCATTAAGCAGGAGGATGCATCCGAGGACTCGGTAGGGACACCAGAGCTCAGCACGAGCAGCGGTGCCGTTGAGCCGGCCTCCTCGGAACAGAGCCTATCGATGGATGCGTCGCTGCGCCAAGTAAAACAGGAGCCAAAGACAAACGGCGAACTGAGCGAGATCAGCGATAGTGATGATGACATACTGAACACAACCGACAAGGTGAAGCCCAAGTGCGAACTGGAAATGGATGAGGAGACGCTGGCTAGCGCACAGGAGCTATCAACCGATGCACTCTCCCCTTGCGAGGAGCCCATCAAAAGCGAGGTGGACTCTCAGCCGGATCCGAATCCAGAGTCACCGGCCCAGGCAGAGGGACAGACACAGTCGAGCATTAAGAGCGAGGAGATCGACGAGGTGCTCGACTTTGAGGAGATCTCCGACGGTGAACTGGAAGAGGACGCCAGGAATAAGGGTAAGCAGCAGCAGCAGCAGCAACCACTGCATCCCAATATAAGAATTAAATTATTAATTAAGAATTAAAATCGGCAACTGATCAAGAGAGATCGTTGCAGTCGGACGTAACCGACTGCGAACTACTCTGATACCAAGAATACTAGTAATACCATCTGATAACAGGGTGGGTGTGGACAAGAAATACCGATCTTTGGAGGGGCTTTCTAGTTATCTACCCTCAAAGTTTAGCTTTAATGTGAACAGTTATATGCCGATCTTTGAAGGAAGTTAGTTGAGGGAGGCTGGGGGTGTCGGATGTAGGCGTGGCATATGCCGATCTTTGTAGGACAAGGTTAGGTTAGGTTGTAGGTTGGTAGGACAAACTACTAACCAAGTTTGGGGCTGAAGTTTTCAAATTGTGGGAGATATGTTGCTTTATCGATTTGTGATTTTATCGAATTCCTAGCCTCCTAGTGGACATAGCACCCCAATTTTGACAGTTGTTGTCAAGGCTCTAGCTTACACAGACGGACATTTCACAACAGCAATATACTCTGAATACTTTCGGTACAGGGTATGTAAGAAAAAGAAACAACCTGAAAAATTCTTAATTCGCTAATGTGGCTTTGCAGGCATTGGCGATGCGCTGGGCGTGGACTGGCAGGGCCTGATTGCTGAGACGCGACAGCAGGCATTGGATCATGCCGCACTGCAGGGTGTCGAGCGCATTACATCGGCCAAGCAGCGCTGGCAGCCACATCGCGTTCTCCTCGACATGGGCATTAGTTTTGAGATGGCCGGCGAACAGTATGCCCAACAGGTGCTCGAGGATTCGCGCAAGCAGCTCATGCTCGAGAAGCAAAAAGAGAAGCAAAAGAAGCAGCAGCAACAACAGCAACAGCAGCAGCAGCAGCAGCACTATCATCAATTCGAGGATGTGGTGAAGACGGAACCGGCGGAACACAAGCCGTTTGCCAATAGCAAATTGCCACTGTTGGACGACTACAGCGAATTGCTGAGCAGCGATCCGGTGGAGCCGCTGGCCTGCGTCCAGATGGGTTTGCGCAGTGTGGCCGCCGAGCGGAGGCGTCTCGTTGGCAACGTTTGCGGGCCGGGCAGTCGGGCGCTCAGCGCTCGACAGGATTTACGCTTGCGTCGCCAGCTGTGCGGCTTGCCCGCCCGTGAATGCGAATTTCCGCGCAACGTGCCGCTTGTCAGCGATGGCCTGCGCTCGCTGGCCCGGAATATGTTCCAGCGCTCGCTCGATGTCAAATGAGATCCGATCACTCAACGTCGACTCGAGCCGTACAGCTATAGACTTGATTTTCAAATCTATACCCATGGCCTGGACGATGGTTCAGTCGGCGAGAATGTGAACACTGACAATGGAAACGATGATGACCTGAGACGATGGTGATGATAGCAGCTGATGTTTACTGTTCCACTGCTTCACCAAAATTACCTTAATTAAGTCCGAGATTATATATATTTATATATATACAGTGTCGCTCAAGTGAATAGATTCAAAACACTTCCCCACATCATCTTCTTAGCAGATTACCCGATTCGAATTGATTTAATATTGGCTAAACTGAATAAGTTCGTTATGACTTAAGGCAATAATTCACGCGTTTGGTAAAAATAAACGAATTAACTTTAAATTAGTATTTGCTGAAAATGAACGAATTGACGTCATTATATCTTTAACTTCAACCTAATCTGACGATATAAGCTATATAATCATTTATCGACCACTTATCGATCGAAGCAAAGTGAATTTAATTTGAAGCATACACGCCAAAATATATGTACACATGTGCAATATAAGTTGAGATGTATGATAAGAGTGCAAATATGATTTCGTGTACCTATTCAGTTGGTCGGCATTGTATGTAGCTATCGAATTATGTAATATTGATGTATATTAATGGATCACATATGTGTGTATTAAATCTAAATGTGCTTTTCTTCAATCAAAAAACAAAACAAATGCATGTGGATAATAAACAATTTATTTCGAACCACGTTTTTTTGGCCACAGTTCGGTTAAGCCAAGTTGTAATTCATCTAGCCTACAAGTCCGTGTTCGCCTTGATCCAGCTAACATGATAAAAGACGCGTGCATAGCCGTCTGGATTGCTGCTGCCGCAGCCGCCGTAGACAAAGCCGGCAATGCCAACCACTTCGTTGTTGTAATGGGCTGGGCCACCGGAATCTCCGAAACAGGCACCATTGTTCGCCTCATGGCTAAGGCACAACATATTCGGATAGCCATATTCAATACTCTCCTGGCATTCGGCCAGCGACTGCGATCTGAGCGTATTATATTGCAGATACCGGGGAATATCGCCGTCACCTCGGAGACGACCCCAACCAGAGATTATGATATCAGCGTGCGCTGGCGTATCTTTGCTGGGCAAGCCAATTGCCTGGATGTAGTCCGAGAAGATGAAGGGTGTCTCCACACGCATTACGGCCACATCGTTCAAAAAATTACCATAATCCTCGTGCACGTTGATGGCCACCACCTGCTTGAGAACGCCGCCTTGGAAACGATCATTGCTGCCGGCGCGAACCGTCATCACGCTGGGTGAATAGACGACCAGTTTGCCAGCGCTATCCTCGTAGGTAACACAATGCGCCGCAGTTAGCACATAGTTAGCCGAGATGATCGAGCCACCGCAACTGTGGGAGCCATACTTGCGCATCGATATTTGATGCGGAAACTGGCCCATGCTGGCATCGACGCCGCCAACGATACGGCTGTCGATTGGATTGGGTGCTGCCTGGCAAATGGCAGCTAGGAGCACAACGGAGCCAATCACAGACACCAAACTGGTCAACATTGTGGCTAAAAGACTAAGACTAAGACTCGTCAGTGCCAACTAGCGGCCTTTATAGACTGTCGATACCATCTGAAGCCATAATTGTTGATAAGCTAAGCAGCATGTTCAGATTCCAGCGATTACTGCCGAGTAGTAAATATCTTATCTTCGGACATTCAGTAGAGCAATTTATAACTCTATTATTGTTATCAATTAGCCATTATCAATATTATTATCACTGCCTTGCCTTGTCGTTCTAAACGTTCTAAACCGAAACGCTTATGCAGCTCCTTTTCTAGTCTAAAAAGTGCAAATAAATACAAGCAAAACATAATCACTTACATAAATTCAACTTTATTTGCTCCCTTCAGGAATGCAACGAAAACGAAAGAAACATTTATTATACATATTAATAATATTAACGGAGATAATGTTGATAATAAGCAGCTTAAAATTAGTTCACACATGAATCAGATCCTACAGCTATACTACACTAACAAGAATGATCATAGAAAGTTGTCAAACTTTAATGGGCAAAATAAAAAAATAAAAAAAAAAACATTGAAAATATATTTAAATGGAATGCACGAGGAAGAGCTGTGTGAGAGCTACACATTAAATCCCTTAAATAATAAACAGATGAAAATTGCATTTAAGATTAAATGCAAAAGAATTAACAAGATGGAATACTGAAAATGAGGAATTTGTGAGTGTAGCTAGATTATGTAATAAAGCTATATGTTTTATAAATAATATAAAGCACCTATGTAGGCATGCTTTAGTGTAAACGTTCAGTACAAGTTCGCCAGTACAATTCTCCGCTCCCTAAACGCTGTAGAGGGTGCTATTGTCCGGTTCCACGGCCACGGCCTGGACGATGAAGCGCCTCCGATCCACAATATTGCGGCTGGCAGATGCCGATTGCTGCGATTAGATGTGGAAGTATGGAGAAAATTAGTGCATTATTACATACAATATGTAATATAAATATATATATATATATATATAATATTTATATTACATATACTATATACATATAAGATAAAAGTCAGTATGTTAATTGCCGTTAACTATTATAAATGGGAAAAGTGTGCAGATTTATATCAAGCTGGGAAGATTACAATTGGGAAACACATGCGGGAAATTAAGGATTATGGCTTTTTTTATGGTAAAACATAACAATACAAATACTCACACAATGCAACAAAAATAACGTTGTATTATGGCCTCAAATCAGGCTCAAATCAAAAGGTTCCTCATTTTTTACATTGAATTTAAACTTTCAATTTACAACATTTTCATTTACATGGTTTCCAATTATTATAATCTTATTATGTTATCGTATCGTAAAGCCGATCAAAATATATTTTTTTCTTTTTTTTTCACATATTTGATTTTTGAATTTTGGTTGGTCAGATTTTGATTTACTCGAGTCGTTTGTTGTTGCTATATAAAACAGTATACAAAAATAATCAGAAATTTTCGAAATTTCTTCAAACAAAGCTGCCTTTTTCGAGAATTGCAATTGCAACAACAAACATTCGGATCTATGTTTACAAATTACAAATATTAGTGTGTGTGATCTATAATTAGACATAAAAGAGAATAAAACAAAGGTACAATTTAAATATATAGACAATGACACAAGTATGCAATGAAACTTAAACCAAGATAAACAAGTGAAAAGACTACAAATATATATGCATACATATACTTATATATGTCTATATATATACATATATATATATATATATATATATATATATTTAAGCCTAATTGCATTGTAGGTGGATAAAAAAACAAACCATTAACGAGCCAAAAAAATAAATAAGAAACAACCAGAAACCACAACCAGATACAGTACCGCAACCGAAACCGGAACCGAAACCGTGTTAAGTTAATGATTCTATCAATCAGTCTATAAATCAGTTGTGGGCGGTATGTCGGTGGCGGGGTCGAGCACGGAGGCGGGGGTGTCACTCACATCAGTGCATCTGCATTGCGTCTCATCGAAGTCAGTGCCGGTGGTGCAGCTCTGAGTGTGTTGACAGGTGCAGGTGCACTTGATAGGATCCCAATGCTTCTGATCCGATTGCTGCAGGCACTTGTCGCGCGCATCCGTATTGATGCACTCGCAGCGGCACAGATCGCTGCGGTACTCCTCGTACGCTTTGCAATCGCTGGCCTTGATGCGGCAATCGCACTTGCACGCCCCATGCTGCTCCACATTCACAATGACTGGGGGCAGCATTATGGTCGTCCCTGAGTGGGCTCTACGTACGCCCAACTGCAGCATCGCCGTCTGCGTTGGCTGGCACGAGAGGCCGTCGCTACAGCATCCACTGCACCTATTGACTCGCGTACACTGCGGAAAATAGTCCACATTGCCAAAGGTCGGCTCGCCCGCCTCTTTCGCCAGCGACACCAAGTCTACAATGGTTGGCTGTGGTAAGCAGCTTGCCGGCGTCGCATACTTTACGTCTGTTAAATGAAGAGAAACTCAATCAATTAAACACTGGCCGAGCATCTACAGTTGCGGTAAAAAACAAATAGTACTGCTGCCCTTCAAAGCATTTCAATAAAAAATATTGGTGATCAAATCGAGACCTCTTCAAAATCTTCAACATAAAGAAAAATTCCATTATGCAAAACAAAAATGTTTGGTTTCTCATCTGGGAATGTTTTAATGTTTTATACTATTATTTTCCAAATACTGAACGTAATCAGATATACCCACCCATATCATATCTAGTTTTTATTATGGAAAGCTGAGAAAACTTCACTACTATTATAATGATATTAAATAATAATTGAATACAAATTATCTTCAGCATTGATGGCTTGTGTTCGAATAAAATCTTTATAATTTTCTAACTATACTTTAAGTATTTTTCTTTTAACATTTTCCAAAACATATTTATGCACTAGTTGTATGTATGTGTGTGTGTTGCACTTACCACGTCTCACACTGCGCTTAAAGTTCTCTGGAATAGAGGAATTGATTAGCTGTTGTGGCTTAATGTGATCTATTCCAATTATGGCATACCCTTGAAGGACTCGCCGGAGCCGTCTGTTCCACCATGGTCAGCTGTCACATTGCTCAAATCCAACGTAAGCTGTGCGAACGAAATTCAATATAAGTTAAAATGTAATTCCTAGAAACTGGATTAATAAAAGTCAACTGTCGTTTAAGAATCCGCATTGAATCCGTATTTAAGAGAATCAAGTGTTTTATCCTTGCAGAAGTATACAAATCAATTTGACAATATGAAACGAATAACATCGATTTGTAAGTGACAAAATGCAACTGTTTTGTGGAATGCTTGATGATATATTATTCTATTGTAGTATTATACATTTAGTTCTTAGAAATTTGACTTTGAAAGTTCAACATTTATTAGTTTATTAGTTTAGGCACAACGATTGCTGAGCTACCCTTTAAAAAGGATTACGGTTCAAATACTTCCCAGCTATACGCTAGAATGTGGCTGAAAAAAATAGCATGGGATGCATACAAATCATTTTTGTAAATTCACAAAAAAAAAAAACATCGTACAAGTAGTGGCAAGAAGCGAAAAATGTATGGCATATAGAAAATGCCTGGCAAAATTCTTATTATTATAATTATTATTTCGCTTCGCAGAAAACAACAAAAGGCAAACAAAAGCATAGAATAAAAGAAACACCTGCACATAGATGATATTTGCGACAATCTAGTTGCCAAGGCAGCTTTGCTGATTAGTCACTAGTCGCAGACAGATCTGTTTGTAAATATCGCGCCCCGATTCAACAGCAGAAATTCCAAGAAACACGCGCATCGCATCTAATTTTACAATTATTTGGATATAACTTTTGCAGGTACAGTTACTGCAAACAGAATGATCGACATTATAGTTGCCGGGGCACGTGTCTTTTTGGTGTCAGTCGGATTAATTATTTACCAATTGACCAGTTAACACGTCGGCATTGAAGTCTAGGCGACTGCTCTGCGTGGGACATGAGTCATTTGGTGTCGCCATTTCAAACTTCCGTTTCACGGTTGCCTTTTCTCTCTAAACATTTAGCTTGTAAAGTTCAGTGGCACCAGAGAAATTTACGTGATTTTTAGATTTAAACTAAAAACAACAAATTTGTGTTAATAGGAATTATAATTAAAGCTTCCTCCTTGTTCAGAACTTCGAAGTACAACTTTCTCCAAAAGGAATTTTGAAAGAAATTTCCGCAATTATTTTGTACGCTATAATGGAATGAGCAATAGGATCTACAAGAACAACAAGTTCCTCGATTCTGCGGACGTAATTCGATCGGTAAAGAAAAAAGAACCGCTAGCAAAAGATAAGCAGCGAAATAAGATCCAATGTTTTGCACTAACTGTATTTGTATACCTGTATTTGTATACGGATTTGAATCCTTGTTTATTTATGAATTCCATTTATTATCAATTCCGCTACGTATTCTGCTTTGAGCCTTATTGTTTATGCAAGCGAGTCTTGGGATTTATCTTTTAATTGCGACGAACGCTAACAATTGCTGAGCAAATACAAATGCGAGCTACAAAAATATAAAGTAAAGAGTAACGCCTAATTAAAAAACGACGTAGTGCGACGTAATGTGGGGCGGGGGAGGGGTGAGGAGTGGGATAGACGGCGCCTCAGTCTATTCGCGTGACGTTATCAGAACATCACAGAGCAAACACAGTCAGATGGGTGCAAGAAATGTGATGGACGACGAGCTGAATGCTGACCCAAATATGCAAAGCATTGGCGCCAACTGAGAAATGTTTACTCTTAATGCACTGATGCACTAATGCTCACCGTTACAGGCTCATGGGCTGCGCCCTGGCAGCAGCTGGTTGCCTCTGCCGAGACGTCGGCAGCAGCCGCATCGCTTGTCTGTGTTTGTCGCTGTGCCTCTGCAGCCGTATAAAAGAACCGCGACTGCGCCGTTGCAGCGCCTGCAACTGTTCCCATCCAGCTGTGCAGCAGCAGTAGGAGCACTATATTAAATTGCCTTGACATTTGACGGCGACGTCGCTGCTGCGCATGCTGTAAATCATTGCTGCTGCTGCAACTGCGCGTTGTGTGCTGGGTTTGTGTCATTGCTGATGTTAGCGGTGTGAACGATTGTTGTTTCGCTGTTAACGTATGCACAGTACTGTTACGTCGCTGAGATATCGCTGTCACTCAAATGTGGTCTACAAATAGAGAAAAAAAAGAGAGTGAGAGTGGGAGTGAGAGTGAGAGTGGAAGGGAAAAGGGTAGTGTATTTACATACGTCACTTAATTAACATGTTTGTTTTTAAAGCTTTAAAAAAAACTATGCAACTGTCTTGCCTCTGATTTATGGCTAAATTTATAATGAGCGAGAAGTCACGTCAGTCGCGATGTGGGTGCTTACATATGCTTGTGTGTGTGTGTGTGTGTGCGCGGAACAGGTGTTCACACGTACGCACATACATACACCCACTCACATACCTGCATACAGACGACGAATTGGGGTCAGTTTTTGTATTTGTATTTGTTGTCAACTGTAAATGACAAAAAGCTTTTGAAATGGTTAACTTGACATTGATACAAAAAAGTACACGCAACGCAGTAAGAACAACAACAAATACAGTCTTATCATAAATAAACACCCTCTCTATGTGTGTGTGTGTGTCTGGGCTGACAATCATGCGTCAGGCATATCAATAACTATATCATTAAAATGATTGCGTGGCGATTCAAAATTACAATAGTTGATCGTATTTGAAATACCCAGCATTCTCAGTGATATTGTGCATATATGGTATGTAAAAACAAGTTAGAATGCTGCAGTGGATTTGATCTGCTCTTATAGTCTCAGAGGTCCGCGACGGACATGACTATATCGACTCGGCTGTTGATTCTGTTCGATAATATATACTTTATGGGGTCGAAGATGCTCCTTTTGCATGTTACATACTCAAGCAGAAGGGCATTATACACTTTTACCCATTTTCAATGGGTTAAGGGTATAAATATCAGTGGGAAAATATGCAGATCTAAAAACGGTTTTATTCCGTGGCAATTAACTACTATATATTTGGTGATTGCATTTAATAAGAATTTAAAATCAAAATCACTAATTGACATTATTTGATCCCCTCATTAAGTCTGCCTGTCATACTCCAAGCAAGTGTAAATGCCCTTGGTGCACGGGTACTGGGTATTTTGATATGCGAGTCAATCGCTTACTCCATGCTTTTGGCCATGAATGGACAATGTTTGTTTTGTTGACCTGGTTGGTCTTACCCGTAAATCAGCTGGACAAATGGAACCAAAAGCAAGAATTCTTGCAAGTGGGCAGGAAACGATTGAAACCCAAAGGGAAAAACCGGCAAAACCAAATTCTTCCTGCCCATTTCATTTACATTTGGGAAACTGTTCTTCTACACACTCCTGAGAGCGGAAGGGCCCAGGGTATGACTCGAAAAACAGAGGGGAAATTTGTAATTTCTGATTCATAATCCTCATAAATAAAGATAAGATTATTTTTTTATATGATCAGGAAATACTGCAATTTTCTAATTATAAATTATACGTAAATAGTGATTTATATTAACGTCTTACATTCATTACTTTGTTCTTGTTTTTGTTTTTTTTTCATATAAGTAAAGACAAATTAAATACGCACTTGTTACAGAGTTGATTATTAAACTAGAACAAATGCATGCGATCAAAGTGGACTTTTAAGTATGTACATACATATGTATATCAAGTTATTGGCATTGAAAAACTACTCTTTTTAGCGAGAGAACTAAAGATATTTACAATTAATATATATTATACATTGACATATTGTTGTTCGACTGCCCAAATTTTGCAATGAAACTATAATATATATAACAGCTGGGTTCAGGGTGTATCGTAGTCGGGCTCACTCGACTACAGCATTTTTACTTGTTTTTTCTATTTTTATTTGCAAGAGTTAACCCGAACTCAGAAGTATGAAATGATTTTTTTAACTACAGTTCTAATATACCATTTTTGTTTATATGTATGTAATTATATGTGTATGTATGTTTAATGCGAAATGCATGCATAAATATGAAATTTCTTATTATAGGTCAGCGAGCGCGTTTTACTTTCAGTTTGCTGCTGCTGCTGTTGCCGATAATAATGCGATGCGATGCATAAGAAAAACAATAAATAAATACATACGCGCTGATAGCTGATACCACATAGCTCAAGGCACTTTATCAGCTAAGCAGTAGCAAAAACAGCAACAACAACAACAACAACAATGCGCTGCAATTCATTCATAAATTCAGCATGCTAAATGCAAAATGGCCCCCCACAAGTTGCAGGCATCTTTCACTTCCAGGCATAAAGCAGAAGGAAGAAGACGACGAGTGATATACTGCGCGGGTGTATAAGTGTATGCGTGTAAGTGTGTGTGTGTGTGTGTGTGATCAGCTTGTTTAAAAATAGCGTTGGCTGCGCTGCGAGCTTAAAAGAACAACAGACGCACAGTCTAACGGTAAGGGAAGTTTGCAAAAAACTTAAGAAATAAAAGCTTTGTTTTGAACGATAATAACATAAATACAGCTGTATATATAAAAACATATATATATGCACATACATATGTATGTGCATAAGCATTTGTGTACAGTTATAAAAGCCTGATTATGCCTGTATGCAACTGTAAAACACATGCGCACGCGTGCAAGTGATTATTTGTGCAATCAGCGATACACAAACGACAATAATGAGCCAGCCTTCTCTCTCATACACATGTATTTCTCTCTTCGGTGCCATTGAGCAAACAAATGCTAATTGATATGGCAGATTTGTTGTTGTTGTCGTTCGTACGTATGTTGTTCACCTGCGTGAGTCAGTTAACAGGGCACTGTTAGTGTGACTCAAGGTTATTGATGGTACTGCCTCTGCCTCTGCTAGCTGCAAGTTAGTCTGCTTGTTGCCATATTTAATATAATATAATATAAAAATATATTTATATGTATTTACCTATGCAGCGGGTTAAATGCTTATTAAGGGTTAGACTGTACGTGCAAATGTATGTTTCGTGAATTAATTTGCCAATGCGCTTATCACAAACCGTTTGTTATTTAGTCATGGGTTTCGTCAGCAGCAGCAGCAGCAGCGAGCAGCTGCCGCCGTCTCGCATGCCAATGACGTATATGGCGACGCTGGCTGGGTACAGATTACAAATTAAGCACGCTTTAATTAATAAAACAATGCGTTTTGTGGTTTCTGATTGTCGCTACGGTTTTACCTGTTCTCCGAGACAGAGACAGATGGAGAGAGTGAGAAAGCGAGAGGGAGAGAGACATTGCTGAGCGATGCGTCATGCTACTGTCGAGTTGTCGCCTCGAGAAATCATGAACTTTGCTGGTCTCCCAATTTCATTCAATAGCAATGCGACCCCAACAACAGCAACAACAACAATAACATACCCAGCTGCGAACTAGTGAGTGAACCATCTTTACCGAATGCATTTTGTATGCACAGAATGTAATTAATTACCTAGTCATCGAATACATATTTCATATTTTTTTAAATTTTAATTGATTTTTAATTTGATTTAATCAATTTTTTTAGTTTTGTATTTTTTTTGTGTCGACTGACTTTAGTTGACATTAAATAAATATATAAAATAAATATAAATACTTCACTCTTGTGTGTAGAGTTGTATGCTGGCGCTTCTAAGTCAAGCGCAAACTTGCCTTCAGCAACAAAAGCTGTGCGCCAATGTCTTTTTACATATTGCTTATTTATATTGGATTCTTATCAGTTTTACAATATCTTTGAATTAGTGCCTTTTGCTTATGCAAGTTAAGTAAAGTACTTTTTTTTAACAGTTATGCAATTTGTGTAGTGAAAAATAGAATAAATTGGTATGTTCTTATTGAAAAACGTTTCCGTTTTTGGAGCTGCATTACAATAGTAGATCTTGGTATATGGAGTCGTATAGTATTCCAATTACGATCCTTCACACAAGGTATGCGAGCCTGTAAGCCACATAAAAAAGCTTCGGGCAACGCATACTCTCTCCATTAAAAAGTAAGATGCTTATGGAAAAGTATATGCCTACAAAGAATAGATTAAGAATCGAATTCGTAATGGTGTCTTTTCGCTGCGCTGCTGAGATAATAGCATCCAACAGTAATAACAGCAAACAAAAGGGCCACAGACAGAGTTGGAGTCAGCAACAGAGGCAGAGGCAAGGACAGAGGTAGATACAGCGGCAGCGGCAGAGGCAGAGGGCTGTGAGCAGTGGGCGGATAATAGCAGCGTCTGCGCGACGCTCACGCAGAAAGGCAAATCAATTACAGCTATGGAAATAAGTAGTGATTTTGTGAGCAGTGCTCGAATAGCCAGATACCCTGTAGTCGCCGAATGTACTATTTAATTAGCCTACGCAATTATCTATACTCATGGAATCAAAATATATTTTCACAATACATTTAAATTTGTTATCTACATAAATATTTTCATTAAAGTGTATTACGTGTTTTACATACATTTTGTATACAAATAACTTAGAGAAATAAATGATAATTCACTTTAAAGATATGCACAAATTTATACTATGAGCAATGGGTATGAATAGGAATTTGTTTGTATGTGCAAGAAAAGAGCGCATGCTTTGTATGTTTTGTATAATAACAAGCACCCATCTGAGGTGGGGGATGGAACGGAGGAGCGGCGGGCGACTGATGTAGCAATTTGACAAAATAAATGATGAATTTGGTGATGGGTCCCTAAAATGGCTGTTAACTCGCTGGTGATCAGTCTGATGTTGATCAGTGCTCCTTCCCCGACTAGTCGAGGGCAAAAAAACCCGTCAAAGCGATATAGCAAAAGCCAACGGGAAACATTTACTAAAGCACTAGCAAAAGTGTAAACGATTTTCCGATCATAATACAAAATTACAGAATTACGATTAAAGCCACTATGTATTTGAAGCTATGGTAATTATATAGCTTGTATGCTGGCGGTTCTAAGTTAAGCGCAAACTTGCCTTCAGCAACAAAAGCTGTGCGCCAATGTCTGTGTTTTTTTGTGGGTTTTTTTTCTGTATTATCTGTACAATTAAGTTGTAAATGATTCAGATTTCATTTTTCTTCACTTTTAATTACACGAGATTAAAGCTTGACACATTTGAGATCAACACCAGCCATGGGCGTAAGCGGGTGTAGGAAGGGGGATCAGCCCCCAACCCCCACTACACCTTTATATCGCAACAAATTCAATCCAAACAATATCGGGCGAAAATGCGACTTAATCAAAACAACCCCCTTAACTCCTATCCCCCCTGGTTACGTCCTTGAGCAGAACTGGAATTAATCGGAAATTGTGTGTGCAAAGTGAACTTATTCGTTATTTTCTCCTATATTCACATTGGCTAATTAAATTCACACATTACAACCGGTGTTTGACTATAAATAAATTACTTGAAGTCTTTGCCAATTTAAAATCAACTTTGAATATCATAAAACACGCGAAGCGTAACGACTTGCACGGGTTTTTTTTTATATATAGTTATTGTTATTGAATTTTTTTTTTGCGCGGGTTTCGAGCTTATTCACTTTCACGGAAATTAAGAACTACAATTACAGTTCGGTGTGATGACTGATAAAAAGTTGTTCTGGTTTCAGATAGTCACCAAACAAAAAAACAACGAAAGCTTTTTAGCTAGTCAGAGCACCCAAATGGAAAACAATTTAAAAACAAAACCAAAACAAAAACAATTCAAATCAAAAAAAAAAACAAACAATAGACAATAACAAAAAGTTGTTAGCTGCTGAGGGTCGCCGGATCGGTAAGCGCCACTGTACTTGTATTTGGGTGGATTAAACTCAAATTTATTGTTTTTGAGTTGGAATTTAGCATATTTAGTGGATGCACTTACGCGAAACTTGAGCGCTCAATAGTTACTTCACACACGAGCAATTTTGGAAAGAGTTTGTATTTTTTGAAGTTTTAACAGAATGCACGTAAAATCAACACAAAACAAGTATTTTATAACTGTTCGACAGCTGCGTCGGCGGCAACGGCAACGTCGGCGTCAACCAATCTAAACACTTGCACGATTCGTTAAAAACTGTCCTCTGTGTTGGCCATCAGTGAGACTTTAAATGACAATAACGTTTACATTTTGTCGCTGTTGCGCTCCGACGCTCTCAGTTCGCTCGCACGGCTGCTGCGATCAAATCGCCTCTTGCTGTTACAGTAACTGTTAAAGCTTCCGTTTCGTTGCGTGTGCAAGCGCGATGGGTGCAGCAGGTGCGCTGTTAATTAACAGTGCGTGCTCACGCAGAACGCAAAACGTTGAAAGTCAAACCACCTTTTAAATAGCCATACGGTAGCCCAAAACGTATTTTAATTATTTAAAATACTGTTATCTAGGCGAGTTTTCATTCAAATTTAAAGCGTTGTTTTTTATACACCAAAGTTTAGTATTTAGTGGCTAAGCCCATTAGAAATGGAAAATTGTTATTAATATAATTAATTTATGCATATACTTAAACTTAATGCTTAAAAGCGCGAAAAGACACGTTTTAACTTTTAGAGTTCTTTAATCAAAAACCGCTAAAAATCTAACTCATATTTTACAGAAATTAACAAAAAAATGTTAATGTTTTCCTTACAACGACTTAAAAAAAAGTTTGAAAACATCTAAAAAAAATAAAATAAAATAAAAACAGTATTTAGTATAGGAATACTTAATTTACGACAACTTACGCAATGATTGTCATTTGTTGCAAGTTACAGCTTTGGAGCGACTCCTTCTCAGTTAGGAAAGCATTTCGATTTTGATTGATGGTGATTTAAGAGTTTGTGGAGTGTTTCCGTTGATTGTGGCGGGTGAGATCGATGAAGCGAAAGAATTGCATGTTGCATGGATGGCAGGTGTACGTCATGTGGCCCTTTTCGGTGACCAGGTGCGCCGATAGATGGCCGAGTTGGGCAAAGGATTTGCCACACTCGGGACAGATGTGGGCCCGCTCCAGATGCCGGCTCTTCGTGTGCTTCGCCAGATGATCGGCGGTGGTGAAGTCCGCTTGGCACACCTCACAGATGTGGGCGCGCAACAGGACATGCTGTCGCTGCAGATGGGCACGGATTGCCTCGCGACTCTGGTGCGCCTTGCCACAGAAAATGCAGTCGAGCGGATTGCGATGATGCGCCAGCTCCACATGCTTCAGCAGACAGATGCTGCCGGTGAACCCATTGGCGCAAATTGGACAAACATACGCACTGGGCTTGAGCTGCGGATCGTAGATGCAGGACTCCTTGTCGAGGTCCATGGGCCAGCCAAATGTCAGATCATCGCCGCAGTCAACCGTCGGCAACAGCTCGTCGATGTTCTCCTCAAGCATTTCCAAATCCTCCGTTTCGTCCACAACGCTCTGGCCATCGCCACCCAGGCACAGGCCATGCTCGCTCTCCGCATGCCCCATCAGTCCGTCCATGCAGCTAAACGCACGCGCATCGTTGCAGCTGGTGGCACACAGGGCACAGTAGAAGAGCGATTGTTCGCCGTGCCACGAGACCACATGCCTGTACAGGAATATGGAGGAGCTGTAGCGTTTGCCGGCTGTGCCGCACTGCAGGCACATGAAGCGGCCGTCGGCGTGTTTGCGTTGCATGTGCCGTTGGCGTAGCTGCTCATCGCCGTACATGGTGAGGCAGTAGTTGCACATGAACAGCCGGGCAATTCGTGCCACGCACAGCTGCTCGTGCGCCTTGCACGCCACGAATCGTGGAAAGCTCACCAGGCAGCTGCGACAGTGGTAGACGCGTCCAACAGCCGACGGACACTTGCCACTTGCCACAGATGCGTGGGTGCCACGCTCAGCATTGGCGGTTTTGGGTAATATCTTTTTGGCCGGCGCCATAGCGCCAAAAACAAAAACTGAACTATTTGCACGCAGATAGTTTGTTGTCAGCCTATCGATATATCGATTTTTAATACGATATTTATGCTGTGCGCCAAAAACAAACACTATTTGTATGCAGATAGTTTGCTGTCGACCTATCGATAAATCAAGATTTTAACACGATATTTATGTGTCTGGAATTTGTCAAATTAATGATAATATTTGCTGTTATGTAATCAGTTGCCTACTTATCTACTAAACATTTAGCGATTTAAAGGTGCAACAAAATGATTTAGTGAGCGTCATCGATGAATTGACACTGACTGAATGTCATCGCTAGTGTTGCAAATTATCGATAGACACTGATGCACCCATATTTTGTACATCTCCCTACACTGTTGCATTTGCACAGCCAAATAAGATGCCAACCTAAATAGTTGGCTTTGCGTTTATTCTATTTAGATTTCGATAAAGGCGAATACATTATTTTGTGATTCGAATAGTTGGCGTCAAAAGCCTTGGAACCGGAAAGGCAAACAACAGCCGAACAGCAACAAGAGCAACTAGCCATGGCCACCGCCAGTGGATCAGCGACAGCTGGGCATCCTCAACAACAGCAGCAAGAACAGCAACAACAACAATTGGTGCGTTGCAATGAGCATGATATGCGTGAACTGCGCGAAATTAAACAGTTGCTGTGGGGCGCCAGTGTGCGCGAAGATGTATTCAAGCGTTGGTCTCAAGGTAAGTCTATGAAACCAGCCACCCACCAACTCCTCCCCCACCCACACCCAGTTTTGCACTCCCTCCTGCCCCCTCAAACAGCGCGCGCTTTTCACTCATGTGCGCGCGTGTGTGTGTGTGTATGTATATATTGCAGGCTTTGAGTTTAGTGATGTGGAGCCCTCGGCATTGGTGCAAAAACAGGGCGGTCCTTGTGCTGTGATAGCGCCCGTGCAGGCGTACTTGCTTAAGATAATTATTGTGGATATGCCAGGTATTCAACTAACAAAGGTAATCCAGCAAAATCCAGTTCCATAATACAATTATTTCAAATGATTCGCCTTAAAATTGCAACAGCTGACCAGTGAGAAATGCCAGAAACTGCTCATCGAGGCGCTGTGCAACATCTTGAAGAATTGCCGTGCGCCGCGCTTTAAGATTGTCACACTGCAACGGCGATCCACCAAAGAGCGTCGCCTGACGCCTCCCACCGTCGCCGATGCCATTGAGGCGGCCACCGAGGCGGAGGAGTCAACTGGTACAGGAATTGATGCGGATGCTGCATCGATTGCTGCTGCTACTTCGATTGTTTCTCCGACTGCTGATCCGACTGCTGCTGCTGCTGCTGGCAGCAGTAAACATGCATTGGATATGGGGCATCGCTTGAATTTGGATCTGACACCGGAACAATTTCATGAGCGCCTGCACACACTGCACTTCGAGCATGTTGCGGATGTGGCACGCCACTATCTGGATAACTATAGTCAGCTGTCGAATACGTATGGTGTGCTGTTGTTTATGTATTCGGTATTCCTTACCAAGGGCACCGAACTGGTCACAGCGGATATATCGGATCTATCGGAGCCGCTAATACACAGCACATATGGCTATGGGGCACAGTCGCTAATCAATTTGATGCTAACGGGACGCGCCGTGGCGCATGTCTGGGACAATGAGCAGGATGTGGGCGGCTTAAAGCTGCGCGGCATCTGCGAACAGAGCGACATCGGATTCATTACACTGATGGAACAGATGCGCTACTGTACAGTCGGCTCCTTCTTCAAGAATCCACGCTATCCAGTTTGGGTCATGGGCTCCGATACGCATTTAACTGGTAAACAATTGCAGTCATCTAATTACAATGTTTACATAAACAATTTTGTTTGTTTTTTTGCGCAGTTTTGTTTAGCAACGAAAAGAGGCTCGTCTCGCCAGAGACACCATCGGAGACGGGACGTCGGATCTTCAAGTCATATGATCCGGAGGGTAACAATTTCATATCGAGCACCTTGCTTCGGGATGTGCTAGCCGCGTTGAATCTGGTCAGCGAGCCGGGATAGTAAGTTTGTCTTGAACTCTGCTTTTTATCCAATGTCTAATTGCACCTCCTACCTCCTCCCCCTCCTACCCATCTCCGCCTTAACTGTGCACAGTGTCAATCTCATGCAGAAGCGCTTGGATCCAGAGAATCTCGGTATTATACTCCTTAACGGCTTCATGGATGAGTTCTTTCCCTTGGAGCGCCGCTCAACGCCGGACACATTCGACCTGCTGCATTACAATGGCATACCCGGTTCCAATGATAGCAACAAGGTGGGCATCATTCACTCCCATTTATCTCATCGAGTAAACAGATCTATAAATATCCCATGAATCAGCTGCAATCTTTCTACTCTTGGAGCTAGATCTTTTTAGATGTACTCGAAATATGATATTCAAGCCGTAGACCAGTAAACTTTATTTTTTGATTGGAATGTTAATTTTTGTACTCAAGAAATTTCATCCAGATTAGATACCACATCGGTGTGGTTCTGATCGAACGTTTATATTAAGGCTGCCATAGGAACTAGCCGAAAATCAGGTTACACTATAAACACCTGTTCGCATTGAAATAAACAATTTCTTGCCCATATTCAGCTGCGTTCAAAATAATAGTAGTATCATATGTGTGTATAATATATAATAATAATGATAGTACACACATATATTTTGGAAAATGCTATTAAAAAAAAACTTAAATCAGTTTAATTTATATTTATTTTTGTTACATTATTATTTAGTTATTTGTAGTTTATCATTATAATGGTAGTGGAATAATAGTGAAGTTTTATCAGCTTTCACCTCGGCTAAATAATATTTCTAAAATTATTCAAGTATTTCGAAAATAATAGTATTTTTCCCTATATTAAAGATTTTGAAGAGGTATCGATTTGATCACCATAAAATGACTCATATTTTTTTTAAATGTTGCTGTTTACTGTTTACAGGTGCGTTACTATTGTGGCTCGGCCATACTGCTGGAAGGTGATCTCAAGTCAATATGCACTTCAAATCCGATGGTCACTTGCCTGCAGACCAAGTGGCCCAACATTGAGGTCAACTGGCATGAATATTTGCCCTCATTGAATTGACGTCCTTCTTAAATGAATGAATAATAGCAAAAGCAGTAGTAAAACAGAAACAAACAGAAGCAGCAACAACAGCAAACAAAAAACAAAAGAAAGAACACAAAACAAAAGAACTACGGCAAAAGTAGCGGCACATCTTTATTTCAAACACCTTTCAATTGTTTATTAATAATTTATTGAAAATCGTTTGAAAAACAACCAAAAAAAAAAATGCAAACAATTAAGAAAAACAAAAAAGCGACACAAAAAAAGAAGAGACAACTAACACAACTTACACACACACACACACACACACACACACACACACACACACACACACACACACACACACACACACACACACACACACACACACACACACACACACACACACACACACACACACACACACACACACACACACACACACACACACACACACACACACACACACACACACACACACACACACACACACACACACACACACACACACACACACACACACACACACACACACACACACACACACACACACTCACACACTCACTCACTCACTCACTCACTCACACACATACATACAAACATATATACTTAAATATGCAATACAGAAATATGCAGAAATTTTAATTTCGCAACATTAATGCTTTAAACATGATCGCATCCTTATGCAACAAGTAAAACAAAAAACTTATTGAAAATATTATTGTTTGCCATTCTAATTGTAAGATTTACAAATTTATTACGCATATTGTAAACCGAATCAGACAGAAACAAGCAAAAGAATAACTACAAAATTAGCAAACAATACATGCACAACTCTCTCGTAACATACCCACTCATGCACAAACATACACACACAATCACACATACACACACAATCATACATATACATACACATTAAAAACAAAAATTTTGTTTTATGGCCTTTTAACAAATTAATTGTAGTGTTTAAAACAATTAAATAAAATTAAAAACCAACTAAATATGTAAACAACAAATCTAACTTACTGAACCCTCAAACAGAAAGGGATAGCTGCAGGTTAAGCGAATGTGCGAGAGAGAGAGTGAATTCCACTAAATTTTCCATTTTTTAATTCCATTAAAAAATGAGAGCCAAGGTCCTGGCAATATTTATGCTCTTAGAGCATCTTAACACTGGAAATTATTTTGTGAGCATTAAAACAATTTGTCATTCGTCTTTAAACTGCCAAAGCCAAATCAGCAAAAGCAATCCACAGCTGGCAAATTCTGCCACAATGGAGCACATTTGGAATTCCTTTTCATGACACTTTGGTGTGCTTTTCCAATTCCTGCTGCTGCAGTTCATCCTCATAGTAGATTGCCAGAAAATATACAATGTGATTACGGAGAGACAATTCCTAGTAGTTTACTGAGATCGATTGCAATGCTATCTCTAAGAACTGGCAAAACAAACTTTAATGAATAGAGGCAATGTCTGCTAACGCATCCATCGATGTGGGTGAATTGTTTGCTGGACAGGTTGCGGCTGACTTAAAAACTGGATAATGATGATGATGATTCCCTGCTGATGAACGTTGCACCATTTTCCAAGCACATTTGGAGTAATTAGTTTAATTTGCCTGATATTGAAATTCCTTGGTTTTTTTCTTTTCTGTTGAGTATATGTATTTAATTTTGATTTTTGCGTACAAATATTTTATGTGTATATATCTCTGTTAACTTTCTTGTTTATTTATAAGCTAGATAAATGTTAAATGTTCATTTTTTACGCCATTCACGAAATCTGTGAATGTTAGTTGTGATCCTTTGCTCAATTTTCATCAAACAGCTGTATTTTGATTTGACTCCCATTAGGGGATCAGTGGCGAGAATTGGTTATTTCTCCTCACACCACTCGTTCTCCTTGCGCACCTGCTCCTCCTCGGCGGGAGTGAAGTCCTTTTTGATGTTGAACGTCTTTCGAATGTCCTCCGGTGTCTTGCCTTTGATCATATTGGCGACAGTCTTGCAGGTGAGCTCCAACAAGCCCTTAATATCCAAATAGTTGGCAGCCAAAATTAGTTCAAACAATGTGCCCTGATCAACTTTGAGAAAATCGGCATCCCACGATGTGATGTCATCAGTGCGTTTCTCTTTGCTCTCATCATCCTCGGTGGGCTGCGGATCATCTTTGTGATAATTGGCCCAAGTGAGAACCTTTCGCAAAATTGTCGAATTCACATTCGGCAAGGGCACAATGGCATTCTCATCGTCCTCCATGCCACAATCCTCCAGCATAGTGCGAATTGTGCCCGAACATTTGGCGATTTGTATGTCCGTATCGAATATCTCTTCATCCGACGATTGCAGTTTGATGTTCGGCATGATGATCTGCAAAATCGTTTATATATATTATTATTATATTCATGTATATTACGCACGAACAAAGCTTGCGTGTTGAACAGAAAAACTCTGCATAAGGATAGCATACATCTCTCTCTCTCTCTCTCTCGCTGTGTGTGTGTGCATAAATAACTGTAAAAATGCATTCATCATTGGATAACTATACAATGTACACACACACACACAAGAACCACACACATTTTAGTGTGCAACATCTAAATTTGAAATATTGAATATAAACGCTCTACAAAAGTATCATCTTATTTTCTTTATGACACACATTTACCACAATTACATATTAATTGCTCGAGACTCGATATGTGTTTGAGGATGAGCAGCGTAGTCGGTGCGAATCCGGTAGTTTTATTTTGAATTTTGATACGTATTTGCTCCAGCCTTTTGGAGCGATCGTCTGTCTATGTTTTTAGCAAGACTTGGAATTCAGTAAAGCCAGAAAAACACGAAATCTGATTACGATGTGCGTTTTGCATTTAATCGATTAGTCTACCTGCGCCAGAGTTGTAAAACGTAGAAACTCAATCTGTTGTATGAGTAACGCTTCACTAGAATAATTTTCGGATCAATTACATTAATAAATTCCCAGCATTTGGGCACTAGCCATTGACCAATGATAACAACAAATACACATTATTTTAGACACGGATATCTTAAAAGTCTATATCGGGGACTGTCCCTGATTGGGTAATTTAAAAAAGATTTACATATGCACAAATTCCACGTTTGACAGCACTAAACATTTACAGAATGCATTTCAATTTAAATTTAATTGGTGGTTAGTAAACCAAAATCAACTTACAAAAAACACTATTACTCTGAGTTGGTGTTCTTAACGGTGTACACTTGTAGATTTTGTTGCTTCGATTATTTAAGGGTTTTTTATCCTACCAGCAGATCTACCTAGCGCAAATTCACATCGGCTTAAGATCAGCGACTTCGTAAATTTCCCTAGTCCTCGCAATATATTTTCCTGTTTTTTTTTAAATGATTAATATAAGCAATATATCGATATCTAAGCGAACTGCGATTGTGTAATCGTAACTCAAGGGGCCGAAACACTGTTAACAAATCGAGTTTAATTTATTTGCTAACAGAGAACTGAGCAATGTTATCGCAACTGTTAATTAACATTTAATTTGTATTGCTCCGAGTTTTTGTCAACACTGCGTTGTCCCTTGTCCTCGTTCAGTGAATAATTTTTTTTAACTCGTTACGCGACCGTATTTGCTTGCAATGTGGTATTTGTTGTTGGAATTAAATAATATAAACATAAACATATATAAACAATAATCCCCCACTCCACAAAAAAAGAAGAAAATTGCGGGCGCGTGTGTCAACAATTTTTTCTTCTTTTTTTTTGCATTTGCATACATTATATACATTTTATGCGGTGACAGCTACGTGCAGAACCAAAACCAAAAGCAAAACCAAAATCAACAGGTAAATACGAACAATTAGATCAGACAACTGTGTGTACAATCATATATATATATATAAATGCATATGTACATATAGAATACATATACAGACACCAATATATATATATATACATACATCTACAACCATATATATGTATATACATGTGTGAAGTGAAGTGTTATTCCAAGTCAGTCAGGGCCTCACAGTTATTACAAATGTTTGTCTGACTAACAAAATAACAGCAAAACCACAACGCCGGCAGTGACTGTGACAGTGACAGTGACTGTGCAAGCAATTTAATTGCGCTGTAAATTTGACAATTTTGTGTGCGTTTTGTGAAATATAATATGGCTATAATTTTATTCCCGCCGCACCACCTTCACCATCCCCCTCTGGCATTGTCAAGGTCAGCTGTGTAGTGTAAGGCTGACAATGCACTTGCCGCGCGTTTATTGATTTGCTTTGGGGAGCAGCAGCAACAACAATAACAGCTGTCCAACGTCAACATTATTTTCAACACCCCTCTGTGCAAAACGTATGATAATTGTTGAGTATTTCTTATCAGTTGCCTTTACCATTGTCAAGAGACAAGTCTTCTTAAAGTAAAACGCTTTAAATATGTGCAATTTTTATTTGATATTTGTCTCAATCATATACATCATTAAATTTAGAATTGTAGCTCTCGTTCGAAGAAGAATAATAATAATAAAAATAATATAATTACGTTTCAAAGGACCTTTTCACCACTGCTAACAAATATTAAAAGCGTACACTGTGGCGCCACCTATCGAGTGTGACACTGAACTAGTAAAGAGACAGAGAAAGAGGAGAAAGCTAGAAAGGAGAGAAAGATAGAAAGAGAGAGAGATAGCCTTGACTCTAACTTGGACTCTTGTTGTTATTTGGTCGATGGCGGCAGGCTCCTGTTGCTTCCACACACACACACACACACACACACACACACACACAGGTACACTTGAAACGTATGCTTGCCCCTAATACCTGGATAAATAATGCATGAGGTCATTCGCTGCGTAGCTGGCAAAATAGCATTCTATGCTATGTGCTATGTACTATTTACAGTCTACTATGTACTATTTACTGCCCGGTTTCTGCAAGGTAATCTTGGACAAACTTCGATTGCCGCACATTTGTCATTACTTAACTATTCCGCTCTGCGCCCCATTACATGGATTCTGTTTTCAATATGGATCAAAAGCGATAAGATTTATATATGGGTTGTGGTACTTAAGTAATTACTCGGTCAAGTGTTGTATGTCAGTGTGTGTGTGTGATGTGTATGTCGACAGCACATGCTGGTGATTGTGATAAGCAGATTCTTATCAATTCACAACAACCTTTTACTCTTGAGCTGCCCGGTACATGCATCAATCTACTAGCTGCCGTCACATGACCTAAACTGATACATAGCTAGATATATATATCTATATATATATATATATATATATATATATATATATATATATATATATATAATGTATATGGAACGCCACTTGAATTCGTTCTGTTCATTTACCACATCGCTTCACTCGGCAATCAGATCGGCATATACAGGCATATTTATATATATTTTTCTATATTTAATGCTGGTAGAAAACGTGATTTCCGTTTATCTCAATGTATATTCAGCTGTAAGTTTTTTTTTCCTGATTTTTGCCCGATAATGATAATGAAGAATATTGATACACAACAAAAAAGGTTGGGAAAAACCAGATATTATATATTCATGCACTTTGCCCATTGAGCCATTAACTGTGTAAGTTCAAACCGATAAGAAGTAGCCTTGAACCAGACCCGATATCATGTGAGGTAAGTAATTGAAATATCCTAAGCGAGATATAAGATATACTTAATATCATTTGTTTAGTTTTAGATGCGGAAATCATGATGAAAATCACCAGGAAACTGAGGAATGCAACAGAGTAAAACATTTGGCAAGATAACACTGCCTATAATCCCTAAGCAGACAATACATTTTATGCTTACTGCTATAATACTAATACCAATAAGCAAGGCAAGGAGTAAACAAGCAGTATTTAATCGTCTAGAAGAACTTGCACTTATCAAACTGTTTAAGAGTTGTCAACTACCAATACTACTGACTGTACAAGGTTAGTTACTGCAAATGACGCATTTAGCGGCAGATATACGTATATATAGTGTATAATCTTGATGCATTTGCTTCATATGATGATAAGATATCAGCAACAAGTATGTTCGACGTGTACAACTCACAAAAGATACGATTGGCCAACAAACAGGACGGGGCCAAAGATCAAAACGCTTGACACGCCCACGACAAACGGAAAATTTAGCGCTCCAATTGATGATGATGATGATGATGTCGATTATGTATAGCCGTTATATTTACAATTGTGTTCCAGTCGATTGATTTTGCTAGACGCAGCAGACGGCCGAATTTTGACCTGCCTTTTGTTATCAGTAAGGTGCCATTGATATGAGCACAAGCTATACACTATATACTAAGTATAATGGCAATAAGTTCAGCGCCGTGGAGAGTTCTGGCCTGTCTGCCATTGGCGATAAGTTTGAAATGGTTCCAAGTGGGCGATCGGCGACCGGCGCCCGGCGACTGGCATTGATTGCAGCTGTCACGTGAATTTAGGGTATTATATAAATGTCAATTAAAATCGTATTTGGCTTAATAAATGCTAGTCGCTAGCTAATCGCAACTTCGCATCGCATATAAATAAGTACATACCATATACAACGGTAAAGTTCCGCAACCATTTGTGTACTATCCATATAAAAAGAACGGTTTATGGCCAAACTCTTATGTTGTTGCCAATAACACTTGTTAATTGACTCGCCTCGACTCGTTAATTGTTCGCGTAATTGCGCCTATGGAAAACCAGAGTGGTAAATCAGCCGTACACATGTAGCTCAATTGTTATTTATTGATGATGTGAATTGCATAGAATTCTACGCTTGTTCTATGAATGCCATATCGGATCTTAGTCCTGATTAAAGTTCTTCAAATAATGTATTCATTTATTGTCGTTAATCGCTATACGTTTACTGTGTGTCGTCAAATTGAAGAATCTGTTGTTGGTGTTGAGAATATATATATATACATATATTCTTGACAAGGAGTTCTTAATACTTTAACCATTAACATTTATGGCTAATAACAAAATTGTGATCTATCAATTTGTAACTTATACAATATGCAGGAGAATAACAAATCGATACCGACTCAAACAATGAAGGTGCTAATAAGCAAATAAGGCTGCTGAATATTTAAAAAAACAAGTCGCGGCACGAGAAGTAGAAGTAGAAGTCATTTCCACGACTCACACTTACGTTCACACTCAGAACCACCTTGAACGCATTTCAATTTCTCAAATGGCTAATCAAACATTACTCAATGGTTGGGTTAGGGGGTTAGGAGGGGTTAGCTGGTGGTGCATTGGAGGTGTATCAATTTCCATTGCAAATAGAGGAGTTGCTTGGTGCCTGGTGGCCAGTGGATGGCAGACTGTTGCATTGGTCACGCAACCACACTGAATGACACGGAACCAACCAACCGCATTCAATTCAATTGATTTTATTGCTCGTCAAGAGTTTCTTCAATTAATACACAACGGTCATTTGCTTTGCCTATATTCTCTGCCATACTAATCAATTTTATTCGCTTTGCGTTTCTTTCAGCCAGTAAAAAAGGTCAGAGTCGGAGCTAACTGAAGTGATAAACGGACGGCTTGGGGGCAGAGCCGTCGCATCCTTATACTTACACTTACACGCCGGAGTCGAGGAGAACAGTCGCCATCACGACGTCGCCGCCGCAAGCGCCACCTTTGTCACCCGAGCACTTGGACGACGCCAGCGCTGTCGATCGCGGGCGTGTCTACAAGCTGAGGAAGAAGAAATACTTGAACGCAGCGCACATCACATAGATTACATAGATTAGGTAGCAACGAGCAGCCGATCATCATCAGCAGCAGCAGGAGCAGAGCAGAGACGACAGAGGATAGCGGATAGTGGATAGCATAGCATGCCCGTACAGTCACCAATTGAGATTAGCAATCGTGCCATCGAGCATATCGACGATGTTGATCCGCTCGAATATCATGGCCATTGGGAGCCGGTGGGCGTCGCACGCGTCCAGAACACTGGTACCTCGGCCATGGTCACATTCAGTAAGCGCAAACAACAGCCGTATATCATTGGTGGCGCCCTCGACACGGATATGTACATGTTCGAGCAGCTGCACTTCCATTGGTCTGACACAGATGAGTCTGGCTGCGAGCACACGCTGGAGGGCATGAAGTACTCGATGGAGGCGCATGCCGTTCACTATAATGCCAAGTATAAGGATTTTGCCGAGGCAAAAAACAAACCGGACGGACTCGCTGTTGTCGCATTCTTCATACAGGCCTGTGGCGATAAGGATTGCCCCGAATTCAAGAAGATCACCGAGGGCATACGCATTGTCCAAAAGATACACACAAGCGCATCCCTCGACTCGGGTATGCACTCAAAAAACTAACCAATAAATAGATATGTATGTGAATTTATCATTCGAAATTTGATAGACTGCCTGTCCTGGATCGGTCTGCAGGAGCTAAGCAAACACTATTATACATACAAGGGATCGCTGACAACGGCACCGTACTTTGAGAGTGTCACATGGATAATTTACCGGACGCCCATCTATGTGTCGCGTGGCCAGGTAAACTACACATATCTATATCGCCACCAAATCTGATCAAATAAATTGTGCACTGTTTTGTGTAGGTCGGCGTGTTCCGCAACTTGCAGTCGTGCCCCAAAGATCAGTCCAAGAAGATAGTCAGCAATTATCGTGAGATTCAGCGTCCGCACAAGGATCCAGAGATCTTCTTTGCGCGCAACACAAACACAAAGTCCAAATTATGATGTGCTTGTCCTGTCCTGTCGCGCTGTCATTAATTTGCCATGATGTATATGGTGCATCTACCAAAAACTAGAAGTTCAACTCCGAAATACCCTCACCAAAGTCCGGCTCCATGGTGATTCTGTGCGGCTTTTGGTTATCTTATTTACTTGTTTTGTTTTTTTTTCTCCTTCTGTCTTTTTAATATTTAGCTTTTTGCCTACTACTTGTAAATCTATCTATGATGTATGTCAAATGTAAATTCCACAATTCGATGGTTGTCAATAAGCTTTTGTTAACTGCCTCATGTACATAGCTAAGCACACACATATACTTACATCTAAATATCAGCGTATGTAATTAATGTGATTACAATGCGCGAATCATAGTCGGAATAAACGACTGCCTTGCATTGAATATTTCTCGGAAATATTTATTAATTATTATTACATACAACCTTAAAACACACATCTACTGAATATGTATAAACTTTTAAATTAAGCAAACCTAATTTTTTGTATGCAAACCTGAATTTCGAAACTATCAATAATATATATATATATATATATATACATATAACATATATATACACCATATATATGTACATATATGTATGTCATATCGTGCGTTAATCAGCACATGTGTATATGCGCTACTACAGCTTTTCTTTGTTGGCCCATCATCTCTTACTCTGATTCCAGCAGCAGTGGCACCAGATGCTTCACAAACCACTCCTTGGTTATGGCCAGATGATCGCCCTCGATGCTGAGAAACTGCAGTTTTCCACAGATACTCATTAGCTCCAGTCCAAGCTGCAAGCAGCCAGGCATTCATATTAAATGGAATGCAATTTCAACATATATATGGAATCTCATCGGAACTTACATTCTTGAAGACTTTGCTCTGCTTGAGCGGCAATATGGTTTTGTCCTGGCCGGGTGCATAGAACTCGAACCACTGCGACTCCTTCGGCTGCACAATGGTGTCGTTGAGAAACTTGACCATTACAAATCTGCCAAGAACTCGCATTAGCATTCATTATCACATCAAATGAAATGTCAATAATTGACACGCCTCTCACCTTGTCAGCTTGTTGAGATTCTCCGCATATCTTTCGTTGACATACAGCTCATTGTTGATGTCCGCCAGAAAACTGCTCCTTAGCCGATAGCTGCTCTCATCGAGAGGGTCGTGCCAATATGTGGCCTGGACCAGATCATTTTGTACCCATCTGCACACATATTGCAAGCGTATATATTTATACAGTTGCGGTCAAAATAATACCTGCTGCTTCTCAAAGCATTGCATAAAAACGTGGGGATCAAATCGATAACTCTTCAAATATTTTATTTTCTAAATACTAAACGTAGTCAAATATACCCACCCATCATATCTAGTTTTTATAAATATAATTTAGCCACAGGGAAGGCTGAGAAAACTTTACTATTATTCTAAATATATATAAATAATAATTTAATAAAAATAAATATACAATTAACCAATTCAAGGACTTTAATTTGTATTGTTAATAAATTTTATAGCTATGCCAACTTTTAATGCTTACTTATCTTCAGTATTGATGGCTTGTATTTAAATCAAATTTTCATAATTTGTAAACTATATTTTACCATTTTCCAAAACATATGCGGGCACTACTATTATTTTGACCGCAGCTGTATATATATGCTTGATATTACTTACTTCTCGTAGGCGGCATGGTTGAGCAGTCTGGTGATGTGCTCGCAGCTGCTGACGCTCAGCGTTGGACACTTGGGTAGGCCAAAGATACCCTGATGCTGTCCGCCCAAACTGATCAGCGTTCGCATTCGCGGCTCGGGGCAGCGCTGGGCCACCGCTCGACTGCAGCGGAGCAGAAAGAAAGGCAGCTCTTGAGTGAATCAAAAGAATGCAAATCCTTGTCCACTGTCTACTTACAGGAATTGAGCGCCCTGCGAGAAGCCAATGGCATTGTAGCCATTGGAGAGTTGCTCATCTTGGGCCAGCTGTTTGCAGACGTAGTCCACCTGCTTGTTGGGATGTATGAAAAAGCCGCTTTCATAGTCCAGCACAATGTTAGCACCGATTTCGAGGGAACGCACATAGCTGCCATTTGTTTGCTCCTCGATCAGCTTCTTGATGGAGCCCAGACTGAAGGGGAAACAACAAGTGTCGCCCATGCCGTGCCACAGTACCACGGGCAGGACATTCCCATTGCTGCTGTTGCCACTTTCTGCTTTGCCAAGGCCAAAGTACAAGCAGCTTATCAAATAAACTGCACATATGACAAGACGCATTTTGGTCTGAACTTCAACAGTGCCGGTTTTGTGTTGTTTTTTGCTTTGTTTGCTTTGATGGGGCTGCCAGATTTTGCGAACAGCTGTCTAAGGCAAACAACGCTGCCACATTTTCGAAAGAAAACTGCTGTGAATAAGCAAATGGATTTATTCTGTCATTAACTGTCATAATCCTATTTGTGACTAACGCGCATCATGTCCTTTGAAAATCGACAAGAATATGGGTCTAGCTAGAACCTATTTTCTTGTCGCTTGTGTGCTCTTTTTTCTTGCTTGAGGGCAACTTAGCCAATGCCGCAACCTAATCTGTGTCATTGCTGCGAGTGCCTACTGTGCTAAGCTGCAAAGAAAGAGATGCGTTCCTACACGAAATAATAATCGCTGTAATCAACTTTACGTATATTAAAGTCTTCGGCGCAGTAAACTTTAATCAAAATAATATCAATATCAAAATAAGTGCAACAGTTTATGTTGGCTGCGTCAACGATTGCGATGTTTCTATGTGTCGCAGTATGTTTCCATCCATGATTTCAAACAGTCAGTGTAGTTAGCTAGCGCCCTCTATTTCTTGTGGATTGTGTAGTCACTGTCAGATGCTTGCTGATATGCGTTTCGTTGCAATTGACCGACGACAGACGACTCTTGGGCGTTAAATTTAAGTTGAATAATTAATTAAATCCATTAAGTTTGCTATTTTCTAGAACGAACTGTATGTAAAATTTTAAGAAGAAGGTTTAGCTCCGAGTGTGCCTAGGGTATTTTGTATTTTGATAGAATTGATTGGAGTCAAATCAATTTACATTTGTCTATGTCGCAAATTTAGAATACTGTACTTATACCACAGTTCAAGCTGTAGAGGAGAGTTTATTCACCTGAAAATAGTTTTGGTCAGATATATTTAAGTATATTGAAAGCAACTTGATCAGAGCAAAATTTGAGCTTGTTCTATGTAACATTTTTACTTAAAAATAGATTTCTGACTTCTAATCGAGCACTTGAAGTCTGCATAGACATACGTATGTGTGAGTTAATTATGATACAAGGTAAAATTAGATCGAAGCGATTGATTCAGAGACATTGTCCTTCGTGCAGCACACACCAGTGAGGCACCACAGCATCCGGATGGATGCCACGTGCGATAAGCCGTTCCCGATACCGATAGAATCGACGTTGAGCCAAGGAAGCGGATGATCTCGGATTCGACCACAGACGCTCGGCGGCAGCACCCGCTCTCGGCCAGATGCGCGCCTCTGCAAGAGGAGGACAAGAGAGAGAGAGAGAGAGAGCGAAAGAGAGAGAGAGAGAGAGAGAGAGAGAGAGAGAGAGAGAGAGAGAGACAGAGATTGTGTGTGTGATCTGTTGTGTGTGAGGAATTACTTACCTAGGGAGTTCTGATCCACATACTCGCTCCACATGCACACCTCGCCGCCGAGCACCTGAGTCGCCTGATCCACCTGAGGCAACTGGTTGCTGGCAGCGCGTGGGGCAACTGGTAGCGCATTGTCGTACACCTTGCGCCAGTTGTAGTAGCTGGTGCTGCCCCAGAAACCGTGATCCAAATACCAGGCATCCTTGGTGGAGATGAGCAGGCGATAGCCGCGTTGGAGCAAATTCCGATTGAGCGGATCCTGTGCACTGACCCACGTCTGGACGATGAAACGCTCCTTGGGCAGCAGCTGTTCGATGTGCTCCGGGTCGGTGAGGCGGCTGGACCACAAGATCACCGGCTTCGCCGCACTGACACTTGGAAACATGCGCCGATTGATCTCATCCCATGCCTGAAGATTGCGCTGATGAAATTGCGACCAGAGGCGCAGAAAGCTCGCCTCGCTCAAATCATAGCCGCGCTTCTTCATTTCGGTGGTGATCTCGTCGGTGTGGTTCCAGCAGGGCACGTACACCTCATCGCCGCCCATGTGGATGGTCTCCTCGGGTGCGCCCAGCTCGGCAACATCCTCCAGTATCTCCTTGAGCACCGCATACATGTGCTCGTTCAGCGGATTCAGTTGGCCGCATGGCGGCTGGACGCAATAGTTGCGCCACGGCGTCCGATTCAAACAGACGGACATGTTGCCCATGCCGGCGGAGGGTCCCCACTGCCAGCCGTTGCCCGCATGCGAGGGTCCATCGATTTCGAGAAGGATGCGTATGCCACGCAGCCGTGCATATTTCACCAGATTCACTGCATCCATGTGCGAGTACGTCTGACCCGTGGAGTACGCACCATATTGTTGCATTTCGGGCACACGCGTTATCTCTAGCGGAAAACTATGCGTGTCCACCACATGCCAGTGGAGTACATTCAACTTGGACGCTGCCATCGCATCCAGGGTGTTCCGTATATACCGCAACGGCATGAAATTGCGAGCGGTGTCCAGGAGCAGGCCGCGATGCGGATAGGCGGGTCGATCGTGCATCCGTGCGGCACTCACCAGCAGCAGTCCATTGGACAGACTGCCCGTGACCAGATTGGTGAGCGTTTCGAAGGCGTGCCGTGCACCGTAGACCGTCGACGCCTTGATGTCGACGAAGGTGACGGCGTCCGTGGTGCGCACGACCATCATGTAGCTCTCGTCTGTGGTCCAGTCGAGCAGCAGGCTGCTATCGTTGACTGTCGCCTTGACCAGCACCTCCTTGCTGCTGCCCAGCGTGCAATTGCGCAGGCATTCCTTGAGCAGATTGCTCACAAACAAGCGATTCGTTTCGCGTAGAAACTGGGTTGTTACCGCATTGGGGGCGACCACATTGAACCGCACCTTCCACGGATCAAAGTGCACCCGCTCGTTGGACAGACTGCACTCAACCGTGGGCATTGGCCAGATCGAGCCATATTTGCCACAGGATAGCCGACAATCCCGTTGACTCTCAAAACGGTGCTGATTGTTTTCCCCCACAGCGGCGGATAGCACTTCCTTCTCGGGCAGGCAAAGATCGGTCGAGTCGCAGACCCATTTGCTACAAGTAAATTACGAAATTTGAATCAGCACTAAAATCATCATCGTCTGCTATATGTTGATCCTGATCAGGAATATATATACCTTATGGGGCCGGAGATGCTACCCTCTGTCTGTTACAAACTCAAGCACTAAACTATTATACCCTTTTTACCCAGTTTCAATGGGTTCAGGCCATAAAAATACTCATCTGTCTTCGTCTGCTTGTTGTTCGAATTTCGTTTACAGAATTGCAATTATTTAACAGCTCAATGGCTGTTAAGCTCGTATTTAACAGCTCAATGGCTGTTACTCTCGTGCAGAAGGCAAACTCATCGCTGCATCACTTAATTGACAGATTTACAACGGTTGCGACTGCAATAATTGAATGAGCTCGCTGCGATATACCCTGCTGTTAAACAATTTCTAGTTCTATTATAATCGAATATATATTCTCATATTGAGCTCATTTCTTAAAGTCAAAATATATTTACGCCTGTTGATAGTAAGGAGATCAATATGAGAATATATTTACGTCTGTTGATAGTAAGGAGATCAATATGAGAATATATTCTCGACTATAACTTGGACGTTTCTAATTTGAGGATTATTGAAGGAAATTATCACAGTTGTTCAATACTATTTCTCGATATCGAAGCAAACTTGATCTGCGCGGGGTATACAAAAACAATAACACAAAAAAATATATTAAGAAAAACATAATCCTGGGGAGTATTTATGTTTCGATTAAATTGGTTTAGCATTTGCACAAACCTTCTACCGTTGCCAGCACTCTCGCTGCTATCATCAGCGACTGCGAATGCAATAGAGGCTGCGAGCGCTGCACAGATCAAGAGCGAGAAACGATTGAAGAGCATTTCGTAATCGTTTGGTCCGCTTGTTCCGTTCTATGTACTATGATGCGCTACAATAGATAACCGCTAAATGTAACCAAGGTACGGCAAAAGAACACCTGACTGCGAATTTCGCATGCAACACCAATGACCACGGCGCATGCAAATGGGCGCAGCACAAAAACCGAACTGAAACTAAATTAAATGCTGAAAAAAGACTAGCTTATCGGTTGAGCTTATTTTTTGTAGCAGCGCGCGCTGGCGTCGCGTCGGCGTTGAAGCGTTGCGTTGCGTTGCGTTGCGTCGGGCTGCGCTCGTCAAGTTGGCAGAGTCAAAGAGCGAAATTATGTTGCTGTTGCTATTGCTATTTTTGTTGTTACTGTTATGCTTTGCAGTGCGATGTGATTGGGAAAGGGGAAATAGTAGTTGGTGAGAGGGGGAGGGGGAGGCACTCGCATTGGCTTTGCAGTTGCTGTTATTGCCGCTGCTGCTGCTGTCGCTGCTGCTGCTTTCCCGCTGTCATCTGGGACAAGCACAAACGAGGGCGACCTGATAAAAAGAATGGCAACTGAATAACAACTACAACAACAACAATAAGCAAAACTCTTTAAAAAAATTCCCTCAAAATGCAGTCCGAATTTCAAATGCACTTTATTTAAAATCACAGCATTATTTTCCCTCGATACTGATTGAATTTCAAATGTATGCGATCTGCAGAATGAGAAAAAGACACAACTTGGACATACGATAAATTCCGGAAATTCGCCTAAAATAATAATTAGATATTTTTTGATTTTGACTTAGATTTTTTAAAGAAATAAAAAGTTATATGAATATGAAAGGCTAGCAATAATAGTAATTAAAAAACGACTAATACTATATAAATAGGGTTTATTAATAGGTGGCTCTTAGCTTTTTATACAGATATACTTTTATACAGATATATGTACAATAATAGTAATGCTTTCAATAATTATTATGCGTGTGCTCAAGAGACATGACTAAGTTGATATGCCCGATGGAAAGTTGATGAGCACACGAGAATTGGAAAGCCATAACATCGATCAAAATGTATTCCAAATCGGCGCAAAACTGATTCGCATGCCAAAAAGTCAATGGACAAGTAAAGTTTGTTGATTGCAAAGTCGAATGAGAAATTTTGCACTTGCATGCAAATCACTTGAAACGGGACTTAGTAGCTGGTGGCAGTGGCAAACCGAACGAACTTACGATGTTGCAGTCATAGTCCACAAAACTGCTGGATTCTTTATTTGCCGTGTATGAGTGGATAGTCTTATCTCAGCTTTAAACAAAGAAATACTTAAGCTTTAAGCTCTGATCTTTTCGGGGTATATATGTAATAATATATGGCTCTAAAGTCACGTTTGACTTTGGAATTTTCTTCAATATTAATGCGAGATTGAAACTTTACAAATGCTTATTGGACAGACAGGAATTTATTATGCCTCTTAATTGTATTTAGATGCTTTTTTTAGATTTCTTTTTTGTACATTTGAACTCTATATACGATAATATTATGTAATACTTAAAAAGATCCCAGCGCAGAGTCATTGTAGTGCGAATGCAATGCGGACCAACTCAATGGGGTTCCTCTGATTAATAATAATTCCGGCTTAGTGCAGTTTGTGAATTCCATGGTTATATGGGCTTGCATTTAAATACATATAAAATATATATATATAGTTTACTGTACTGTGATATCAGTGCCTGCCTTAAGTCAATGTCCCCTTCAAAGTTGGGACTCACTCAAGAAAATTACCTCATAATGCGAAAAAATCACTTTAGTGATTAAGCAGCAAACATTCTGATTTACATATATTTTTGTATGTGTAACTCTATAACCCACTTGAATGGCAATGCATATTTATTCTTTTATAAACATTATATCATTTTGAAAATAAAGCAAATAAAATGACATCATATAAGTATGAATACGAATGCATAAAATATTGACTGATTATACTATGAAATATCCCTTAGACGAGAGATCTCAATTAGAGTACTTTTTTTATTTATATATTTTGCTTGTTTTCGGTTATTCTTTTTACAAAATCACCCGCATATTTTACACCCTCTTCCATTATGTTAGTATATTCGCACAAACAAAACTCAAAAAGAATAAGTCGAGAGCAAATTAAAAAGCACAAATCCATGAGCTGAAAACTGAAATGTGAACTCATGTGTGTGTGTGTGTGTGTGTGAGTGTGTGTGTGTGGGCATTGTTGATTATTATTTTTATTGTATTCGGCATTTACATCTGCACACACTCGCACCCATTCATACACACACACACACACGCAGTTCATTTTCATTATTATTTCTTTTTATTATTATTATATGTATTTCAATTTCATTTCAATTTCATGTGCGCTTTTGTGCGCTTTCAAATGAATTATGAGAAAGCGCCGCCTTGGCATATTGTTGTTGTTGTTGCTGTTGTTGTTGCGCCAGTGTTGCCGCCTAAGAGTGCGAGTGTGAGTGTGAGTGTGAATACGGATGTGAGTGCGGCCGTGAGTGCGAGTGCGAGTGCGAGTGCGTGTGGGTGCCTTAGTTAGTATGCAGTTAGAATAATTAAAAACTTGTGCATTGCGAAGCCAGGCAGCATCCAAAGCAAAGAATAATTGGTGATGATACGAGTGCCATTAAAGTATTCGGCTGCAATATAAGAACGTACACACACTTACACATCTACGTATCTGTGTATGGGTAAGTGTAGTGCATTATAAAGAATTTATTTACTTATTTGATTTTTAATTATGTAATTTTTATTTAAAGTCAACTAAAGTCAAAAACACAAATACAAAACGTAAAAAATGGATTAAGTTAAATTTAAAATTAAATTTAAGCTAATAAAATAAGAAATAGTTAGCAGTTTACTTAAGCTAAATTGAACGAAATGAGAGACTTAGTTGTTATTGTAATAGGATTGCTTAGCTTCAAATAAAGGTAATCATTAGCAGTAGGTTTAAGTACAAGAAACTCTCAAAAATTACGATTAATATTAACTCATATTCATATTATTAAACCGAAACATATTTCGGTTCTGCTTCCGGTAAAGTAGTTTTAGCAATTGGTTTCGTATTGGTACCCAACGGTACTGCTACGTATCCGTTCAATAAAAAATGTTTGTTGTTTGTTTCAAATTTATATCAGTTCTGGTAACTGGTGCTTCAAAAATGTTGGATTTCGGTTCGGAATTTCAATCGGTTAATTTCGGTCAATCATAACTTCTGCGTGACTCATGCCATGCTCCTCATTCGTGTCCATCTCTAGGGGCACACACACACACGTGTGCACATGTGGGAGCGAAATGAATTTGCTCAACAGTTTCTGGCTTTCTGGACACGGATTGCAGACTGCAGAATCCGTATTCGAAAACTACTGCGACTAAACTCTCAGCTCCTGCTTCTGCTCCTGCTCTGGTCTTGGTCCACTGCAGGACAATGCAGATGCAACCCCCGCCACTGATTATGACGTTGATTACATTGTGGCAGCGCACCCTCTCACGCCCCCCTCTGACGACCCTCTCACGCCATGAGTGGTGTCCACCGCCTAGTGGGCATGTCCGTCAGGCCGTCAGTTAGTTCCTCAGTCCGTCAGTTTGTCAGTCAACGGCTGCTTAGAACAATGCGAGATTAAAAAGCTGTAACAAATTACAAGCAAAACGGCAAATAAATTACAAAATAAAAAGCCAGCTTGAAAAAAAAACGAGCAGAAACAAAAAGTGAACGCAAAAAACCCGGAGCGGTGGGACGAGGCGGGCTCTGTGTGGGGACTCCCCGGACCCCGGACTCCGGACCACCATAGAGTTCAGCGGCCGGAATATCAGATGGGCTTGTCCTGCCTCCTTCGTATTGTAAGAACTGTGCGACGGAACTTATGGCAAAGTTGATTAGCAACTGATCGAAAACACACAGATCAGCAATAAAGATAAAGCAAAAAAAAATAAATTGTTGGTACTTGTTTTTAACTATTGAAATGACAGGCATTTTATTTCCATTTAACTGTACTCTAGATTATTAACAAAAAAAAAGTAATCGGAGCTGGTGTTATTACATATATATAAATATTACAAATATAACGTAATCAATTAAATACCACAGCACAAATACAGAAATATGTTTTTATGCGTAAGAAGAAAGGTTCCGATTCTGAATTTCAATTTTTAAGCATGCTATTTCGATTCCAGTTCAAATTTTCAAATTCCAATTGTGATTAAGTATATCTTACGATAGTAATTGAGATATTTTATTTTTATGCATAAATTTATGATTAAGAGAAATTAAATAATTGAATTGGATTTTTTCATTTTGGTATTTATATTATATTAATTTGATTTATGTGTAATTATTTAAGTTTTAATCTATTCCAATATAAACAAACTAAGGACTCTGCGTATGTGCAAGGCTTCCACAAGTGCATGTGTGTGTGTGCGTGTGTGAATTGCCTGTAATCCTGTTGTCGATGTGGATCTTCTTGTTGTTTGCCATTGTTAGTTGCTGCATTGTTTCAAGCACACACGGGTTAACAACTGCTACGAATGTGGTGACCAGCAAATCAAATCAAATCAAATCAAACTTAGCTCTTCTCCATGCATGCTTTGGCGTAGCATTTATTCCGTACTGCAGGTGCAGGTGCAGGTGCAGGTGGTAAAATAAACTTGCAACGGCAACAAAGTTCGAGCGGAGTAATTCGAGCTATACACTCGGCAAAACCGTGTGTCCCTTGTAAATCGCATGTTAGAAATAATATTTACTATTTTTTTTAAATAGACCATTTCAAAAGTTACAAATTAGGCGGAATTATATTTCGGGTCTCGGTATTCGGTTTCGTAATTGAATTATACGAACCGATAATATCGATGACTGTTACTGGTTCTTAGAGAAGTGTTGAGTTTTGGCTTCGATTTTGATTACTGAGTTTTGATCGGTAAAAGTTTGAGTTCTGGCTAGGTAAGCATGTATTTTTCACAGTGTTTTCTTTTGGGTGGGGGTGGTAGGGCTTCCCCTACTGTGGCTTAGTTGCTATTGTTGTTGTTGTTGCTTTCGATGCACATGTTGTCGTGTTTCGTTGCTTTTTGTTGTTGTTTTTGTTGTGCCGCAAACAATGCAAATTGCATGAATGAATGCCATTTTGCATTTGATTTGTTGTTGTTGCTGCTGTTGTCTTCGCACAGAGCTTGCATTCGGATTCACATTCACATTCGCATTGAATTTCTCTTTTGATTAAATCAAATGCATAAAATGTTTTCAATTCAATCAGACGAACGTACAAAATACAAAAAACGGCAAGAGAGAAAAGAGAATCGAAATCTAAATCAAAATCGGCCTCAGCCACCACGCTTAACTTTTTTTAATTTGTGCACAGTTTTTTTGTTTTTTGTTTTTTGATTTTTCCTTATATACCCTACCAGCATTGAAGGTGTAACTGAAGAGGGTAGTTCATATTATCAAGTTGTGCAACAACAAAAATCTCGTCCATAAAATTTAGCCATAAAATATATGTGGAAAAAATCTCATCTATGTTTATTTTCCAATATTAATGTAAAATGCCAAGCAACTTTTTTAAGAAGAGCCTTAGTCGGCTATGCCCGAAAACAGAGCTTTTTACAATTTTTTGTTTGCTTTTTTACCGCATGTGTGTGAGCATGTAGTTTTTTAATTAATTGCACTAACATTTACCCCTCGACATTGCTTTTGTCGAGCATTGCTTTGGCATTGTTTTAATGCTATTTGGTTGTTTTCTTTGTTTTGTTTTTCTTTTTTGTTTTTGGTTTTTGACTGAGTTTTGATTTCATTACCCGACAATTGTTGTTCAAGTTCAAGGCGAGCTGAGCTCAGCAGCTCTTTTGAACTTTGGACGAGCTGATAAAGCTGTCCAACTGAAGAATGATTAATTAGAACTTAATCGAAAGCCAGTGAAGCCAAAATAGAAGCCAATAACGAATAAATGAATAAAATAAGAAATAAAGAAAACACTTCAGTTTTGTTTTAAGAAACTGCCGATAAATTATAGAGTGTGGATGCTGATTTAAAAAAAAACTTAAGCCATTAAATCACTGCTAGCATATTATAGAAGAACAAAATAATTTCGCGATATTAGCCGACTTATGTTCAATATATGAGTACAAAAACAATCGAAAAGTTCATTTTACATTTCTTTAAAAACAAATCCATTATTGACATTTCAAATGTCTTGAAATGTTGTAACTGATTTCATGTTTAGCACAAATTATGGCCTTCTGATAGCTTCCGCTGCTTGTCAATGATAATATAAGCTTGGATCGGGCCAGGGGCAGAGGAAGGAACTGGGGGGCAGTGGTAGGTAGCAGCATTCCGAGCAGAAGTTCTGATTACATATTATGATTTCATTTTTACCAAGGCGAAGAAAAAGAGATAACGTTCAACAGCGAGGCACACAACGCAAGAAACAAAACAACATCAAATGCTTCCGACAGATGCAGAGATATAGAGAGGGGGGTGGGGGAGGTGGGTTGGGGGTTGTGGGTGACTGCAAGGGGCAGACTGCTGAGGGCAGCAGCTGAGTTCTTCCGGATGGGCTGCCAACTAGCATAAACTTGACTGCCTGCCTCAATCTCGGTTTCGTGGATGCGGATGCTTAATGCTCTATATCACAAGTTACTTGTTCATATCTCAGAGAATTTGTAACGGGACGCAGGCTGCACCTGTTGAACAAGTTGTTTCATAAGAAGGACCCTCTTATGCCGAAAGTTTGTAAGTATTTTTTGTTCAATATCAAACATTTTTTTGTTTTGTGTATTTACTTTGGATTTCTTGAAAAATAACGAACCAAATTAATTTTGAAAATATATTTGATGTACAACCGGAAGCGCACCATTATCAATTGTAATTCACAATCGCAGGACCCAAAATTCAATACATTTTAAAAAGAACCAATTGCAGTAACCGATATTATTAGTATATATGGTACCTTAACGAAACCGATTGCCAAAAAACGTTAAACCAATGCATAATTTTTACCGAGTCAGTTTGACAAAATAATTGTAGTGCACTTGGAAAATGTTAAAAAAATACTTAAATATTTGAGCATAAGCAAGCAATACTTAAGATAAGTAAATATTAAAAGTTGGCATAGCTATAAAATTTATTAGCCAAAAAAATTAAGTCCTTAAATTAGTTATTTTTATGTTTATTATATATTTATTTTTATTACATTATTATTTAAATTTATTATTATAATAGTAGTGGAATAATAGTGAAGTATTCTCAGCTTTCCCTATGGCTATATAATATTTCTTAAGCCTAGATATGATGGCTGGTTATATTTGATTACGTTTAACATTTGGAAAATAATTGTATTTTAAAACCACGCCAGATGAGAAACCAAACATTTTTTGTTTTGCGGAATATAATTTGTCCCTCATATTGAAGATTTTGAAGAGGTCTCGATTTTATCACCTTAAAACGAGTCATAATTTTATTAAATACTTTAAGAAGCAGCACTGCTATGATGTTGACCCCAATTGTAGGTCTGGTCTCTGGTCTTTGAAAACTTAATTATATTTTATTATTATATTATTTACAATGGAATTTTGTTAAAATCGAATCAGCATCTAGTTCTCTAAACGCACTCAAGTTGAAGATAGCTACATACATTTCGACCTCTAAAATATTATTACATCTGTATTAAATAAAATAATCGCTTTTAATTTAATTACTATTTAAATAAGAGCATCATGGTATTCAGTGTATTTAGTATTTAGGATTTACTTATAAATTGTCTTGTCCTTATTTCTTGTAGTCTTGGCCTCCTTCTCCCGCCCACATGAACTTACCCATACGATAGCTCTTTCTCCCTCTCTCGCTCTCTGTCTTTGTGTCTTTCTCTCTCTCTCTCTCTCTCTATTTCTCTCTGTCTTGCTTAGTGCTTGTTGTGCTTGTCGCAAGGCGCCAACATAATCAGTATAACAAATGAGATCCTTGTCGACAGTTGTTTGTTGCTTTTGTGTCAGTGGCATCATCATTACAATGAGATAGAAAGAGAGAAGGAAATGGAGTGGGTGAGAGCGAGCGTGGCAGTTAGGGGTTGGGGTTGGGGCTGGGGTTGGGGTTGTTTTTGGGTGGGTTGGGCGCTCTGTCAACGTTCTCCGCTGTCGGCTCTTTTTGCCTGACACTCTACATTGTTATTGTTATTATTTTTGCTGCCTTTATGCAATGTTTTGATTAATTTTTGCCGCAGCCACCAAACTCTCCCAACCTCTTAGCCTGACCCCCCATTCCCCTCCCCTAGCATGCATTTGCCTGACTGCATTTGCGCTGTTGCTGTCGCTGTGGGCGGGGGCGTGGGCGGGGGATCGGGGTAATGGGGGCGTGGCTGTTTTGTTTAGTAGTTTTACGGCTCGCTTTCGGTAAACAATGAAAGCTGACGGTGCGCATTGTCTCGTGCCATGGTAATAACGGTATAGAGAGAGAGCTGGCAAGATGGGAGGGGAGTGGGGGGGGGGGGGGGCAGAGATGGAACACAAATGGAACGAAGATGTTGCCACATTGAGATTTAATAAATCAACATGGCGGACACAGAGCAACTGAACACAAGAAGCAGAAACAATGAACATAAGCCAGATAGACAGATGAAGAGACAGAGACAGAGACAGGAGAGAGAGAGGGAGAGAGCGACAGGGAGGAAACAGAATTCCATTTTGGAAACCAGTTTTGTAAATTATAACGCATTTTATACTTTAAGCAAGCCGAGCAATTCTCAGTGGATATCCACAATGAACTTCTAATCTTTACACAAACACACACGAGCACACACACTGACACACATATATCAATTATATTGATTGCATTTGCATTGCGGCAAAGCGTGCCACGCCCTACACCGCCCCACCCCCCTACCAGGGTGCCCCTTTTTATGCCGAAGTCAAATATAATGAAAATGCATTTTGTTGCAATTTTGATTGAGTTTCAATATGCATTTTATTGGACCAAAATCCCATACAGCAAAACCTGTCCAGGCGTATTTAATGCTTTTTGAATAACGGCCCTCGCAAATACTATGGATTTTGCGGCTAATTTGATTAGTTCAGCATGAACGGCATTTGACTTTGGTAATTGAATAGCATGCGATGAATGCCAGCTGCAGCTTTATCATTCAACATCATCTATCAATATATGTAAAGCTTAAATCAAACAAATCAAAACTATATTGTACACGGAATGCTTACATTTGCTTGGCATATGCCAAAATATACATAAATATAACAAATAAATATATAAAAGTTCTTGCATCTTCGGTAATTGCTTCAATATATAATAATTCAAAAATTAAATTTGCACGGTTTATCAATAATATGCCAATCTATTTTATACATTTCTTAAAGAGAAATTAATTGTGTCTTTTGTTGCTATTTGAAATCGATTTATAAATATGCTTAAATATGCTTGGTCTGCGTAAGATATACGAGAACGTATATATATCATATATTTAAAAACTCTTGTACAATTGAATTGGTGATTTTTATTTTTTTTTTTTTGGTATCAATTGAGATTCTTTTAAATAGATCAGATTGTATTTCAAATCGTACACTATCATGACTGATTTTTAACACTCTTTTAGATCCGTACTCAAATTAGATCAAGATTTTGGCTTAAACATTAACATTAATATCCAATATACACGCGAGAAGCTAAATAATTTGTCTGATGTCCCTAGCTCTTTTCAACTTCTATATGATTTAAGTTGAATTAACTTAAAGCTAAGATTAAACTAAACAATAACGAACGCTTTGGCCCTTTGAAAATTATATACTCTTTTAGACTTTATATATATTGCATCAGAAATACAATATTGATATAGCGAACATATATCGATCCCATAACTCATCCCATCTATGACAACTAGATGAAATAGTGCTCCGATTTTGCTTGTGATATTGATTAAATATCTATATATATATATATGTATATACTTATAAGGGTCGGAGATGTCTCGAGTCGGCTTAATTCCTTTCAACAATTGGGTATCTAGCTTTATGTTCAAATCCTCAGCGTTCATTTATTTTCTTATTTATTTAATATGCTTCTAAAAACAGCATACAATTTTGTAATGAATTTTTGCACATTTTTCAAAATCAAATCCAAATGTGGTTGAATTATCTTGAAGTATAGTAAATTAAATAGCTCCGACTCAGATCGTCCAAAATACGTGGATTTGGTTGATACATCTCATACCAGATTTCCGTGCCATTTTTTATGCCACAAGGGACGCAGGCTAAAGTCAAAGATTCGGGGCTGAAAAACCAACAATGAAATTCGTGTTTGATGGTGATGCTGATGAATGCCGATTGATGATGAGGACGATGAGGAGCTGTCGGAGGCGGAGTCGTGTTCTCTGGCCAAAGACGGTGGTTAATTGCAATTTTTAATTATGATTTGTCATTGCAAATGGAAAAGAAAAACACAACCAAATCACAAAAAAAAAAGCAAAACAAAGCAGACAAAATGAGCTCAATGCAGATGGATGCCAATCAAAATATTGGATAAAAAAGTATTACGCATGAAACTAGGACTACCAACAAAAAAAAAATATAAATAATAATAATAATAAAACGAAAAAGAAAAGCTGAAAGCTCGCTGCATTTTGTAATCATTTTAATTGCCCCAATAATAATGTTGGCGCGGAAAGGGAATCAGCAGCCTCGAGCATAGGCACCTCAATCCTATAAGCCGTACCGCCCCACCACCATTTACCAGCCGGTCTCTTTCAGGGCCTGCACAGACCGCACTTTATGAAAATCATTAAGTTAATTACATTTTTTGCACGCGGCAAGTGCAATGCGAGAAACAACAGCAAGTTAGCAAAACACTGAATGCCAGGTAAAAATGAGACTCTATCTCTGTATCTGGTGAGAGAGATGGAGAGTGAGAGAGGAGAGGAGAGGAGAGGAGAGGAGAGGAAAATGCATTAAATAAAAAAATACACACACATACAGACGCGCATGAGGGGAGGGGGGTGGGGGAGGAGCAAAACACAGGCATATCAAAATTATAATCAGCGCCACACAAAAGGACACGGCGCGCCTGAAGTTAGCTACGTGTGATGATGCGACGAGGGAGGGAGAGGGGAAGAGGGGTAGGTTGGGGGGAAGAAACAACAACAAGCCGTACAACAAACGTTGGCGCCTGTGCAGCTTTTGGACTCTGTCGGGGATTTCTCTAAATGGGCGCAATAACAAAAACATACTATACACAAAAAAGAAAATGAAGAAAAAACAAAGTGAAAACACAACATGAGAAATATTTTCATAATACTAATTGCATCGTCACAATGTCATTTTCAGCAAGCGGGCAGGGCGGAGAGACAAAGAGTGGGAGTGAGAGAGTGAGAGAGAGATAGACAGAGATGCCCATGGCGTCTGTCCGTCTGTCTGTCAGGATGCAACGTTGACGAACAGGACGAGAACGTGATGAGTTGAGCTGGGCTGAGCTGAGTTGAGTTGAGTTGGGCTGAGAAGAGATGAAACTGAATTTATGCTAAAATGCAGCCAAGCAAAAGAAACAACAATAATTACAAGAAGAACAACAACAGCGATGACGACAACCGTTGCTTGAATCCTGGCAGCAAGGACTCGCTTGCCAGCCTGCCGGCTGACTGCATGCCACAAAAGAAAATGAGTTGGAAAAAAAAGTAATTAAAAAGGGAACCGCACAACAAATGCTGAGCTACTTGCAGCAAACACGAATTCACAAATACACTACAAATGTTGCCATTTTTAAATACCGTCACAAATAGCATTTAGCATTTGGCATCAATACTGTAAAAATACTTTGTTTATGTTGGGTTAAAGTTATGCAATTCCACTTTTTTTTAGACTTTGTCTATTTTTCGGTTAAAGTAGATCACATTAGTTAAAACTTGAAATATAATTTTTTGAATTATTTAAAAAAATATAATGAGTTTTGTAATTAGTCGCAACAGACGCAACAATTTGTAGCGCAAAGTTTCAGTTGTGTTGGGGCCTGTCAGCCAGTGAGGCAGTCAGCTCAGAAGGGGGGGCGGGTAAGAAAAATTCAAATGCATTAACACAGCGTAACAATGTGGGCAAATGTTAACATTGAGCGCTAATTTGCCACATGCCGTTGCAGTTGCAGTTGCACTTACGTCGCCAGATAACATGCATATGTAGAGGCCCGCAAAACATATTCGCATCCGAATGAAGCAGAGTGAGGAATAAGGCGAGCGGCGGAAGAGCAACAGAAGATGAGCATGTGGCTGACATGACAGAATGACAGAAGTCCTGGCCATTTAAATTGACACCGCCGTGGAAATGACAGAAAAAGAAGACACGGATTTTACTTAGTGTTTAAGTAGAGCGATCATCTTTGATCGTTCAGTTCTACTCAGTTTTATTAATATTATATTTACATTTGTTATTTCTTTGTCTTTGATTTATATGACTTAGCCGAATGACTATTTGTTATAAGATGCAGAGAGAGCAGTGATATGAAGATAAACCATAAGCCTACCTAGAGGTAATTATATAATTATTACCTTTTGTGAATTGTATATTTAATATTTAAATTATTCGTATAAAAATCTGTATTTCATTTGCATTCAAATCCTATTTAATATTCAAATTATATGTATAAAAAGCTTCATTTCATTTACATTCAAATACCTCTTAAGCAATTGCGGCTTCCTATGCATAAGTATTACTGCGATCAGCGCATTAAATCTGCACTTAAGTTAAGGGCTCATACAAAATAGTCTATAGATAGTAAGATAGTTGCATATTCAATAAAAATCTAGTCCGTATTTACTCAAACCAAAGCAAAAGTACAACAACGCCCCAAAAGTATGCAATGTATAATGTACAGCAGAGAAGACGCCATTTTGCTTCAACATACTAGCGATGTGTGTGTGTGTGTGTGTGTGTGCTCACGTGCTGTAAACTTATTTAATCAAAATTCAGCAACAACAACCACAACAACAAAAGGGGCGCGCTAAAATAAATAATTAACAGCAAACGAAGTTGCATGTGGAGGCGAGATAGAAAAACTCAAAGCAGCGCACTCGCTCACACGCATCCACACGCACACAGAGGCACTTGTAGCCTGTGAAAGACCAATGAGCGCGACAAAACAATGGACACACACACACACGCAAGCACGCAGATTAGCATAACAGAGAAAAAGACGGCAGCTCCACAAATGCTTGTTTCGATGCTCAGGTGAAATGCGCGTTGCCATAATGAATTCCAGTTGCAACAGCAGTAACAACAACAACAACAGCATCAAATTACAAAATTAAAAATGGCGGGCGAGGAGTGGAGCAGCTTTGGGGAGAAGGCAAAGACAAAAGGCAAACACGAAATCATTTTCATAATTTCAATGAGACGCTGTCAACACTGACGTTCATCTCGTTGGTCAACCCTACATACACACACACACACACACACACACACACATATCCACACACACACTAGCAGACAGCTGTGCTCGTTTATGATTGGCTTCGGCGCAAAAGAAGCAAATGAAATAAAACAACAACAACAACGAAAACAAACACGAACATAATAACAGAAGAAGCAGGAAGAGGGAGGAGATGGGTGGAGCTGCCGCCACGCCTATGCCTCAGTATTAATAAATAAATATAATTTTAGCGCAAGCGCAGGCAAACACAAGCAGCAACAGCAGCAACAACAACAATGCAGGAACGAAAACAATGCATGTAAATGAGAAAATTACATCCCTTCATTTGTTTGCCACACACACATGTACATGTGCATGTGCATTGTTGTTATTGTTGTATTCGTTGTATGCGGCTCGGCTGCCAGGTGGCATCAGCTGTGGTGGCAACCTCATTTTAAATGCGCCTTTGCCATCGCCCGTCCCCCTCACCCACACAAGCGAACAACTACAAAACTCACTCTCTCTCTCCGTCTCCCTCTCCCTCTTTCTCACTCACCCTCCATTTCTCTATCTCTCACTGTCTCTCTCTCTCTCTCTCTCTCTCTCTCTATGTTTCTGTCTCCCTCTTTATATATGTATGCATGTTTGTGTGCGGGAACGGGATGTTGCCTTATTGTTTAGCTGGCGACGTTGGTGCTGTTTCTACTACTGCTGCTAAGTGATTTGAATTTTATTATTCACAGGTGCATCACACACACACACACGCATATGCATGTATGAATGTATGTGTGCATATATGCATGTGGACAATTCAGAGAGTGGTGAACAGTGGAACGAGAGCGATTCAAACGACATATGCGAATTGAGCTTGAGCTTCAAATTGAAATTGCTTAGGGGTGTTTTTTCAATTTATATATGTATTGATATAAATATTTTCAACGGCTAGACATTTAAAGGTCGAAAAGTTAATAAAATTATTTTTAATTTATTGCCCAAAATATTGTCTAGCCATTGACTCAATACTAAATAATACAAATATTAGCTGTATAACTAAAAATAATAATATGAATACTAGATTCTAATAAAATGAGTCTTATTTAACCCAACACATTATGAAAATATGAAATGAGTATAATTTTTAACCCTATAGTCCCTAAAGCATAATAGTAATAATAGTATTGGTGTACATGATAATATTGTCAACAATTTTACAAGTAAAATATTAAAAATGTCAATTGGCACCTGTATTTTGCATACTCACATAATTGCAAACTTTTCAGCAGTATTCATACCACGGTATGTAGCTTGTAGTCTGCCTAACTGCCAGAGTCCCGTTAAGGCAAAACAGCGCTTATGAGGTTTTTGTGCTTGTGCCGTAATTTAACGAAGTCAAAACGAGAAAACAATAAAAGCCGACGCAGCCAGCAAAACAACAACAACAGCGACAACAACATGGCATGTGTCTGTGTGTTAGTGTTGGTGTAAGCAGAGAGTGTGCTCATTAAAAGCCGAGCACTTAGTGCTATGTGTGTGCTTGTGTGTCTGTGTGTGTATTGTTGTGTGTTATATTTGTTTATGTTTTCACAACGAATGAGCGAGCGGAACGAACGGAGGCTGCGCGCGCTCCTTGCTGCCACCTGCCATTCTAAGTGGTTGCCGAGACGAGAGCGAGACGGCGAACGGCGAATTCAGCGAGGCAGAGCAAGTATGCGAGCGAGTGCGAGTGCTACAGCGACTGAAAGCGAGAGAGAGCGAGAAAGAGAGAGAGAGAGAGAGCGAGAGAGAGATAGAGGGGCTCTCAAAGCATATTAATCATATTTATGTTAAGGAAACAAGCTAATATATTGTTGCTAATCCACATTTCAAGCGATTGCCTAAAAGCAAGCAACATTTTTAGTTTTTGGTTTTTTTTTATCCATATGCGAGTATTAATTAGCAAAAAGTTTGCAATGTGTTGCATTGTGCTGTAATTATTATGCCACAAGGCACACGACCACATTCGTACAAACGCAACGAGTCGCAGGCGCAGCCACAGACACACACACACACACCACACACCACACACAGACACACATAGAGTTGGCTGAGGCAGCGATATGCATAAAAGCCAAAGGACGCTGCCTGCATTTCCGCAGTCGCTGGCCAAACGCGCCATTCGAAAGTCAACGTTTTTTTGTTGTTGTGTCTGTGTGTGTTGCTATAACGCCATAATTATTTTATATGTGCTTTGTTTTTTTGACTCTGCTCCTGTGATTGACTGATTGATTGATTGATTGATTGATTGATTAGCGAGCAAACAGTGAACGGAAAATAAGATAAATAAAAAGTGTTTGAATCGAGTGGCAAATATTGATTTGATGGCGGGGCCATTTATATCGCCGCTGCCGGGCGATCTGCTCACGGAGTACATGTTCGGCAGGCGGCGGCAGCGACGCAATCGGACCACATTCACGCCACAGCAGCTGCAGGAACTGGAGGCACTCTTCCAGAAGACCCACTATCCGGATGTCTTCCTGCGCGAGGAAGTCGCCCTGCGCATCAGCCTAAGCGAGGCGCGCGTCCAGGTGAATCACATGGCAGCCAAGCTCCAGCTAGATGCGTCTCAGAATTCGGATAGTTTAGTGGCTAATTGAAGGCAAAAAATAATCAGCGCTCTATCCCGTATAGTATCTCCATAATGCTTCTTACCTTGTGAAACCATGAAAAGCCACATACAAATAGACAAAAATTTACATATTTTGTACTTAAGTAGTATATTGTCAAGTGTACCAAAGTTACACAAGCCAAGCCACTAATAAGCCGTACACCGAACATTTTTTTCTGACAGATAAAGATAATTAAATTAATTCCAACAAGTATAATACGTCTTAAAAGCTTCGGAAAAATGCTTGATGTTTTCTTTATTGATTGTTCCTTTGGTTGTATAACTTTGGTACACTTAAAAATATAAAAATTATATAAGAAAAAAAACAATACATTTTTGTCTCTTTTGGTTAGCAATATTACTTTTAAGCAAACACCTTCAACAACTTTAATAACATTTTCAAAATGAATTTCCTTTCCGTTTACATTTTATTTTGTGCACTTAAAAAAATTAAATATACAGTTAATTTCTTTTAAAAAGTTTATATTATATTTTTACTTAGGATATAGTATTTTTCTCATAAAACTTTCCAAAAATTATAAGTTCTATACCCAAAAATCAAATATTTTGGCATCATATTTAACATAACTATTTTTTGAGAAACAATTTGATAAAAACAAAAAAAATTAAATTGCATTTTTTCGATCGTACTACGATCTACCTTTATGTGGGGGTATATACATGAGATATATCAAAGAGCAGTAGACAAAAAATTAATAATATAGTTATTTTGCTGTGAGGATTCACCATTTTGTATGCACATGTCAAGCTGTGTGACTACAATATATATATACAGCTGTGGTGAAAATAATAGTAGTTCACACACATATTTTGGAAAATACTAAGCAAGTAACTTAAAATATATATATATATATGAAATTATGAAAATTGTTTTTAAATACAAGCAATCAATACTGAAAATAAGTAAATATTCAAAGCTGGCATAGTTATTAAATTTATTAGCAAACAAAATTAAATGGACTATTTTTATATTCATTTTTATTAATTACAATTTAAATTTATCAATATAATTGTAGTGGAGTAATAGTGAAGTATTCTCAGCTTTCCCTGTGGCTAAATAATATTTCTAAGAACTAGATATGATGTGTGGTTATATTTTATTACGTAAAGTATTTGGAAATTAATAGTATTTTAAAACATTCCCAGATGAGAAACAAAACATTTATTGTTTTGCAGAATGGAAATTTTCTTCGTTTTGAAGATTTTGAAGAGGTATCGATTTGATCATCATAAAATGCGTCATATTCTTACTGAATGCTTTGTGAAGCAGCACTACAACTATACTATATATATATATAGAATATATATATAATTAAGTTGAGATATGAGCAAGCATATGAATATATATAATTTAGTTGAGATATGAGCAAGCAGTTATTTGAATGCTTTAATTAGTCAATTTCTTAGTGATTGCGTAAGCAGTTTTTGACTCGGATACTTTTGTGTTTCAGGTGTGGTTTCAGAATCGTCGCGCCAAGTGGCGCAAACAAGCGCGTCTCCAGCTGCTGCAGGATGCTTGGCGGATGCGTTGCCTCAGTCTGGGCACGCCGCCCGTCATAGCCGGAGGCGGTGCGAACAGGCCAGCCAATAATGGTACAGCCAACAATGGTAACAATCAAATGCCTGAAAATCTATCGGCGGGCAGTACAACGGCTAGCAAAGAATCATTGATCAATGATGGAGCCGTCAACGATGCTGTGCCGCTGGCTAACGGACAAAGCGCAACAAATTTTACAATGATGCATCCGGCATTCCAGCACCAACAGCAGCAACAGCATCCGCAGTCCGAGCACGAGAAGCTGTCGAAAACCTACACAGAACTGAAGCTGTATAAGGAGTCGACGGCGCATGGTGTTACCCAACTGGATCTGGGCGGAATGACTGCACTTGGCCATAACTCTGACGAGGGTTCCGATGGGTCAGATTCCGAGGAAATTGATCTAACCTCGGGTGCCTGCATCGATTTCTCACAGAGCACCAAATTGCAACAGCAACAGCAACAACAACAACAACAACAGCAGACTTCAAATGGAGTGCACTAGGCCGATACGTGTCTATATATGGTGTATATATATAACGAGACGGAATGATTTATGCATGTGATGTGTATTGATTGCATTGCCCTTTATATTTGCCTCTTTGTTTTTTTTGGTTTCAAAATACAGACACAATTCAAACATAAACCTTAGACTTGCTTTACGGTTTTTTTTTGTATTTTTTAATATTTGAATTTAAATGTGCGCGCGCTCGCGTTTGTATCGAGATATCGATTAACTGCTAGCAGTGTGGTCATTGTCATCAGGACTTAAATTAAATTCTGTTCGCATTAACTGGTCACATTGTAAATTTCACTCAAACGAAACGGAATTTAAAAATGTGAATTTCATGGGAATAGGGGAAAAAGACTATAAACAATTGATGGCAATCGAATGGAATACCCGAGTCAATTTCGTAAAAAAATGAAATCACAATATGGACATATATATTTGTATACATGGTAAGATTTCTATGCTAAGGTTTCTATATATATATTTTATTTTTACAAGTCGCGTATTATGGCCCCCTTTTTTTGTATATATTTGTATGCAATTTTTCAAACTAAACCAAAAATAAACATATATAAAAGCAAATTGACGACCAACATCGACCAGACGACTCCCAAAATTGGTACTGTATAAATGAGACACATAGTCATTTATATAGTTAAATATATACCCTATACACATCATGTATAATTTCACCATGCATATATGAGACATATTGATAATGATTCAATTATGCTAACCATCTATGTACAAAAATATGTGCAAGCTCGCAATTTTAGAAAAATATCCATAATTTTCGTTCAACTCAAATTGAAATTGACGTGAAAAAGCCAAAGCTGCTCCGGAACAGCGCTCTTGTGTCACTCGAGAGAGCGCTCTCAATTCTCATGTACCAAGTCAGTCAGTCCAGTCTCTTGGCAGCAGTCAATGTGTCGTGTTTTGAGGACGGGTGATTCTCTCGTTGACATCATCTGTGGTTATTTGCTGTATTGCAATCCAGGGGAAAGAAATTAAACTAATTCGTGTGCCCAAGGATCCGGATAGAAAGTGACAATGGGAGGAGGCTTTAAATCGCAGATTTGGCAGCAGCTGCCGGATATGCGAAAAGCTCTTTGACCCAACCGATTGAAAGGAAGCCTCAAAGAAATTCAAATCAATCGCAAAGCGACCCCGCCTAATGCTCGATGCGATTCCACGACATCCATTGCAGCCCAATGCGAGCCTCAGCCGGAAGAGCATCTCAGGAATTGTAGTGCGCATACAGGGTAAGTCCAACAATTTGATTATCTTCACTTTCACATACACTCCTGGACAGTACAATTTTGCATATTTTTTTCTGGCTTAAGAGCACTTGTTCGAAGACCGTCCAATTGATGTGGCTAAGCAAATATTAATTGTTTCCTTAAATTTTATCTTACGCTCTATCGTCTATCCTCAGTCATTCAGAGATGTCCTTTTCCCATTTAATATTTTTCGAAAGCTCAGTTAATTCTTACCAAAATCAATAGAGAAATTAAGGTTTTTTTTATTTTATTTTATGCAGCTCAATATGGACTTTTGACAAAGAAATATGCCTACCTTAAGCCAGATATTTCTGATTTTCATTAAGAAATAATTTAGCCATACTTACAAATTATTGTCTTCACGACTATTTTAAGGTCTAGGTATGCTTTATATGCATCTTATTGTGTGCACTTAATAGTTCGGAAACGATGCAGGCCGGCATTCTAACTAAACTCTACAAGTGGCATACCCAATTATGGCAATAGTCGGCAACATGGCTCCAGTTATCTCCGACAGTAAGTAAACAACTCAAACGTAGAAAAATAAACATATATTTTTTTAGGCACAACATGGCTGCCACATCCGGCAAACGAGGACAGCCAAATTATGTGGACACAACTAGGTATCTCAGACAGTAAGTAAGCAAGTCAGAAAAAAGTATATATATATAAATTGTAATTATATTTTCAGACAGGACATGGTTTCCACATCCAGCGAATGAGGACTTGAGGGTTAATAATTTTTCATCAGTTGCACCACTTCTAAGACATGTGAGAACGCATTTCTTGGCCAATGCTCTTTTAATCAAGGGCAAAGTTCTAGAGCAGGAAACCATTAGGCAGGGCATGAGATATGCGACCAACTCTGACAAAGCCATCTTGCTGAAGCTCAGCGAAGATCACTATTATCCCAGAGGATTGGAGGTGAAAAATGCCTGCGAGATGGCCAATTTTTTTAAGCTGATCAGTGACTCGTGCAGCATCTTCCAAAACAAACAGTGCAGGGATCTAAGTTTACCCATCACACCATATGGGACACATGTGGATGAGCAGCAAAGTGTTTTGGCCGAAATATCAAAAATTATGCGTGAACCAATTTTAAAAGATCCAGCAGTTTAAGTATAGAATACGCAAATATATAATGGGTATGCATAAGTTCTTTGAAAAACCCGAATTTGTCAGCATTCAATGAATAAACTGCAACAGAAACCACATTAAATGGGGCACTCTAAGCACTTAAAAAAAAATACAATTATAAATTGTCTTTTTGATTTTCTCATATTTTATTTGTTATATTTCAACTAATTAAACAAATTAAAACAACTATCTAAAATGGCGTCATTTAATTCTGTATAGAATTTTTAGCATATTAATATATGAAATAGAGTAGCGCAAACTAAGCAATACAACCAACGTAACGTTCTATCCCTTTCGCACACACACCACACACAACGCGAACGCGCATCAGTGAGAAGAGAGCAATGCGAATTGAGCAAATTTACAATCGCTTTCGCACTCGCACAATCCTATCGTGCTGTGATGCGAGTTTGGCCGATAAGTAGCCAGATCTAGCTTTTAGAAAGCTAAAATTGTAGAAATCGTGATGATCTTCTAGATTGACTCAAACGGAAGTATATAATTTGTTTTTTAGACAGGAATTTTCTAAAATACAAATAATCCTATAAAATAAGATAATATTTCGCATTTCTGTTATTTGTTACTATATAACATTTATAATGTGTACAAAAAAGAGATTTTTTTTATGTGCTAATGGAATACAAAGTGAGTATTTTTAACTTTGTGTTATCTTTATCTTTTATCTTATCGTCAACAGTTAACAATTCGCAACAGGTGGCAGCTCTGGCAAATCAGCTGCTCCAATTTCTGCATAAATTGAGACATTGCCCTCCACTGGTTGCACTCATCAAAGGGATCTCATGGAATATGCACGCGAGCAGGAGCAGAAGGAGCAGGTGCCGGTGGAGGAGGAGGGGGAGCCAACACGCGCCAAAGTTCTCGAGCAGCTGAGGAAGGTGAGCAAATGTTTGCTATTATTTGTTGTTGTTTAGTAATCATATCCGTGCACAGCGCGAATTGTTTGTCCCAAATGCCGAGCAGCTGCCAATGCATCAGTTGCAGCACATTTACAACGGATTCATTGTGCCGCATCCGCGTCGGGAGAGACGTGGGACGCGACAGCATGAGTTGCCACAGAGATTGCCCGTAGATGCGGCACAGCAGATGCAGTGCATCACGGTTGTCTGCGTGGCCGGCGTGAAGCGATGTGGCCACGACGACCCAGAGCCGCTGCTGCGCCGCATTTGGAGCAGCGCTGCCAAGCGTCGCCGCATCGAACAGCAGCCGTGATCTCTCTGCTGGCGATAAGAACATTGATACCTTATCAATTGCCAGCACATCTTTGCGGCGAACTGAAACTGCGAAGCCAAATGGGGAAGCGCTGCTGCTGCTGCTACTGCTGCCGAACTGAGGTCAACCATGAAGCAATTCCAGTTGCCACAAGCGTCGTCCGCCCGTAGTTGGGAAATATTAATTATTTTGATAATGATGAGATAAAAACAAGCTATGATTAAATTGATAGCCATAAACAGATGGGTATAATTGTGGCTTATGACTATCCATCATTCATCCTTCAAATCATTAAAAGCCAGGAGATACTTAAGAGTATGGCTAAGCTGTGTCTTAAAAACAAATATTCTTTTTTTAATTGCAAAACTAATAGTTGGTTTTTGTTTTGGTTTGCATTCAAAAGAAAGAATGTCGAAGTGATGCTATTATTTTTATTTCGCAATATTACTGTTTTCTCTTATTTGTATTTTTATTATTAAATAATTTATAGTAATCAGAGAATGAATGCAAGTCTTTTTACAAATGCTCTTAACACTAACTATAATGAATGGATTTGTTGTCACACATATATAAAGAATGCATTTTTGGCTGCGACTAGGAAACAGAAATTTCTCAATGGGGCTTATAAAACTAGTGTCTTGGGTGATGATGTGAAGGTGATGTGTGGTGGTATGAATTACTCCTGATCCATAAATTCGTCGTCATCCTCATCATCGTCAGCATCGCTGTCGTCGATTGGTTGATTGTTGTTGTTGTTGACGTTATTGTTTTGCTGTCCGGCAAGCCGATTGTGACGCATTAGATGCTGTGCCGGGGGAAGTGGTGCATTTGGTCGCTGACTACCGATCCTGGCCGTACTTGGGCGATAGTACATGCTGCAACTGAGATATTCCTCAGCCTCGTCTTCATCGGTGCCGATCATCGACTCCTCAATGGCCCGCGAATAATCCTCGATTTCCTCATCATACAAATGCGGTGCACCGTTCGCAAAGGTGGCAAAGCGCATGGGATCCCGCAGCGTGCTCATCATATTCCACTGACGGCAATGCGGACTGTTCACATAGTCACGCAGATCGGCCAGAGATCGGGCCGTCGCACTCACCGACAGCTGGTAGTATTCCTCCTGGGTGAGGAGGCGACGTTTGGGTGGAAATCGGCGCTTATAAACGGTGCGTGCGTATTTCATCAGCGAATCGGGACAGTAGAGGGTCAGAAAGGTGCCAGCGAGGATGACACCACAGGCACTCGTGTGCCAGCTACTAAGAAATGCAATTACGGCGCCAATCGCTTGCAGCACCCACTTGATAATGTTCTGGGAGCGTGGATTTTTCGGTGGTCCAATGCGGTAGCAAATTAGAAACGACACCAAGCCCGTAATAGCCAAATACCACACAACATAGTCGCGGTATGTGACCAGTATAAGTCGGATATTGTTCGCCAGCTGCCTGATAATATATAATCCGATTGACCAACCGCCGATCAGGACTCCGTACATCATTGGACGGCGTGGAAAGAGTTTGGCGGCGATCGCAATGATTACCAGAAATGAGGCACAAATGCCCACCACAATCCCGGCCAGATAGTAGAAGGCACTGTTCTTCGCCAATTGCCCGGCGCTCCAAATGAGGATCAGACCGACGCTCAACTGCACCAGACGCACCCAATCCAATTGGACATGTCTCAAGACCACGTTGTACGGCTGCTTGGAGGCAATGCCAAGGCATTGCCGCTCAAACGGCGATAGCTGGACTCGCTGGCGTTTCTGTGAGAAAAGCGTGAGGCTGAAGAGCGATTGTTGTTCACTGTAATGCTCAAGCACCTCCTCCGGCGTCCGGCCATCGTACTGCGAATAGTCATCGTTGGCAATCGAGAGCGCCAGCTCGACTGTCTCGAACAGGCTGAGCAATGAACGAGATTTGGCCGGGTAGCAGAAAGTCCGCAGCACATTGCTTCCATACGGATTCGCAGTGATATCAATGGATGTGCCCGCCGCCAAATGAATGGTATCGGTCAGCGGCTGTGCGCAAAATGCCGTCGGCACCGAGACTATAATTACACCTAGTAGTAGGCGATTAATATGCATTTCTTCCAGATTTTTATCAATTAAGTTTGGCCGATTACAAACGACAAACAAATAAACAAATATGCATATAGGCAGATATGCGACAACTATGTACAGCAAGGAGCGAGACAATTGAGAGCCGATTCGATTAGATTAGATTCGATTGACCTGTGCGATTCACTTTGGTAACTAATTAATCGATGTTTGAGTTTGGGTCATCGATTTCATATATCGCCAAAATATTTATTTGTAATTTAATGTATGCTTTGACCATTTCTGCGCCGTTACTTGTAGTATGGAGAAGTATCGATATGGAGGACAGTCGATTCATTTTCGCACATGCACGTTAGATACTATCGCTGTAATTGCAGAATCGATACAACTTTACTTGTATCGAATGCTTGAATTCCGGAATGCGAGTGATAGTAATCGATTGTTTGATTGTTTGACATCTCTAAAGAGCGGCACTGGTTACGAGCTGAACGGCAGATTCCATAGTATTCTTTATTTTCGCCACACTCCAACTAAATTAAAGGTAAACCAAACTGTGCGCAATTACATTTTCAATTGGAAAACAGGTCAAAATGTTTTAGTGCATGTGTGTTTGCTTTTGCTGTTTGCGTTTGGTTAATTCTTGTCGCCTGGCCCAGTCTAACCTACAAAGTTACATAATTTGTATATGTTTAAATGTTATCAATACGATTTTCGATTTATAATGTAAGATTTGCATTTGCATTTTTCGCCCCCCTGTTTTTTGCACAGAACAGAATGTCGTTCGTGAAAAATGCTCGTCTGCTGGCCGCGCGCGGCTCACGCCTGGCCCAGAAACGTTCCTATTCGGACGATATGAAGCTGACGTTCGCTGCTGCCAACCAGACGTTCTATGATGCGGCAGTTGTGCGCCAGATCGATGTGCCCTCGTTCAGCGGCTCCTTCGGTATTCTGGCCAAGCATGTGCCCACACTTGGTAAGCGATCCACTGATGATGATGAGGCTGCTGGTGATTTATTAATCAATTCATTTTATATTCTATACACGCTGTGCACAGCTGTGCTGAAGCCAGGCGTTGTTCAGGTCATCGATAATGAGGGCAAACTGACAAAGTATTTTGTGTCCAGCGGCTCGGTAACTGTCAACGAGGACTCCTCCGTGCAGGTGCTCGCCGAGGAGGCGCACAATGTGGCCGACATTGATGTCACCGAGGCCAGACAGCTGCTGTCCAAATATCAGTCGGCACTCAGCTCCGCTGGCAGCGACAAGGTAAGTTGGAGTTTCTCCATATATATTTGTATATTTATTTATATTTAATGTGTTGCGACAACATTTCCACTGTTTCCATTGTGCTGCAGGCAAAGGCGGAAGCTGCCATCGCTGTGGAAGTTGCTGAAGCGCTCGTCAAAGCTGCCGAATAATGATCCAAAAAATAAGAAATATACAAAAACCATAAATACCAACTATCATCATAATGACCGTTACAACAACAACAACTGCAACAAAAACCGCAACAACAACAAGATTTAACAATTGTGTGTAAAATGATTAAGTCATAACAAATTTGAAATCATTTGTTATGAAACAATAAAACAAAAAGCGAATATATCTATCGTAATAATCCCGTGGCTCAACAGCAACATCAGCAGCAACAACAACAGCAACCGCAGCACAGCCCAATTCATATGTATATCATCAATTTGTTTTGTTTTGTGTATTTTTTTTCCGGTTTTTTTTTTTTTGGTTTTTTGTTTAGTTTCTTATCGTGTGTTCGTTCAAAAAGAAAGAGAAAATGCATCGCAAGAAAATGTGAAATTTAACGTTATTAATTATGCAAATGCGTTGGCAACGCAGTTAGCCAAGCAGTTGGCAACGCCAAGGTCAAGTTTAGTGATATAACTTCTTTTTTTTATAGTTTTGTGTTTATTTTATTTTTTGTACATTTTTTCGATTCCAAACCCAGGCCCATGGCCAGTGAGTGAGTTTAGATGAGTTCAATTAAAAAGAGTGCAATTTCGGTCAGCTAATTTATTTGTCGCTTCTACCCGATTATATTGCTGTGATCGGAATCGCAGCTCTTTGAGAAACCAATCCATTTTCTTGGAGGTAGAACAGGTGCTAGTTGCACCTGGATAGCATAGCATAGTACTGCCTCGATAGACCCAATTGCACAATGAACCTTATCACAAATAGATCTAAAATATACGCAACTACAGTCAAGCTGGCCTATAGTGAACATGTAATATATGCGACTGTAGTCTTAACCATATGCGCAAATACAGTCAAGCTAGCCTATAGCGAACAGTTCTTTGCAATGAAGACAACTATAATTTCTGTAGATCTCATCTGATATCTGAGTTCACTTTAGCGAGCTGCGACTGTAGTATCTTAGCACAGATCAGGCTCTCTTAAGTCAAAGGCAATGCAAGTTTTCATTTTCATTTTTTTCATTTTTTTTTCAAAACAAACAAAATAATACAACTATGTAATAAAAAAAAATTAAAATAACTTATGGCGTTGCTTAGCAGAAGAAGAAGAGTTCGAGAAATTAGGTCGATAGTTGTCGCGAGTAGTAGGATTCGTGGAGGTCTTTCACGTGTATGTGTGTGTGGGTGTGGGTAGGTGGGTGCTGGTGGGTGAATGTGGACGCCTCCAGTGGCTTATGTTGCTGCTGCTGTTGCTGTTGCTCTTCTTGTTGATTGCTGTTCTCTGATATCTGTTATCTATTTAATAGTGGGGCGGACCATAGCTCTGGGCGGGCGCATGGCCAACGGGCAGCGCTTGCTCCTCGACGGGCGCCGGCAAACTGAGTACGGGGCCCTGATTAAAGGCAGGCGCTGGCGCCGATTCGGGGACGCTGAGCTGCGGCAACGGTGCTTGCAGTGGTGCACCATATGCGGCATGTGGCGCCGGCAGCCCGATGGGACCGCTGTAGATGGGCGCAGGTGCTGGTGCGGGTGCATTGTAAACAGGACCGGGCGCGGGTGCGTTGTAAATGGGCGCTAGCGCGGGGGCGCTGTAAATAGGAGCTGGAGCGGGAGCACTGTAAATGGGAGCTGGAGCGGGTGCATGGTAAACAGGAGCGGGTGCGGGAGCTTCGTAAACAGGAGCGGGTGCGGGTGCCTGATAAACAGGAGCGGGTGCGGGTTCGGGCGCTTGATAAATGGGAGCTGGAGCTGGAGCACTGTAGAGAGGAGCTGGAGCCGCAACGGCGGCATGTTCGTGAATGACGCGCACCACTTTGGTGGTGGTATGCGCCACTGGCGCGGCAATCTGATTATGCTGATGATTCTCGTGCACCACCTTGATGACCTGTGGACCACTCTCGGCGATGGGTGCACTGGCTGCGCTGTGCGTATGGTGATGTAACACCTTGATCACTTTGACAGATCCACCAGCATGTTGGCTGGGTGCTGGTGCTGGTGCACCGCCACCACCAGAGACGACATTCAGTTGATAGACCTGTGGAGCACCACCACCGCCGCCAGAGTGACCACCTTGCTCTTGGATAACTTTCACAACTTGTACGCCTCCGCTGCCATGTCCGCCGCCGCCAGAGTAGCCACCACCACCATGTCCGCCGCCTCCAGAGTGACCACCCTGCTCTTGGATAACTTTCACAACTTGTACGCCTCCGCCGCCATGTCCGCCGCCGCCAGAGTAGCCACCACCACCATGTCCGCCGCCGCCGGAGTGACCACCTTGCTCTTGGATAACTTTCACAACTTGTACGCCTCCGCCGCCATGTCCGCCGCCGCCAGAGTAGCCACCACCACCATGTCCGCCGCCTCCAGAGTGACCACCCTGCTCTTGGATAACTTTCACAACTTGTACGCCTCCGCCGCCATGTCCGCCGCCGCCAGAGTAGCCACCACCACCATGTCCGCCGCCGCCAGAGTGACCACCCTGCTGTTCGATAACTTTGACAACTTGTACGCCGCCGCCGCCATGTCCGCCGCCGCCAGAGTAGCCACCACCACCATGTCCGCCGCCGCCATAGTGACCACCTTGCTCCTGGATAAGTTTGACAACTTGTACGCCGCCACCACCATGTCCACCGCCGCCGCCGCCGCCAGAGTGACCACCCTGCTGGTGGATAACTTTGACAACGTGTACGCCGCCACCGCCATGTCCGCCGCCATGTCCGCCACCATGACCACCGCCATATCCACCTCCATGACCACCTCCACCGCCGCCACCTCCACCGCCGCCACCTCCGCCTCCACCGCCGCCACTACCGCCGCCGAGCAGACCCAGAAAACCAGCGTTGGCCACAGCGAAAAGCGCACACAGACACACAAAGACCTAGAGATGGGAGAGAGAGAGAGAGAGAGATGTATAACATGTGGATGCAGTGCATCTTGCTGCTGGCTGGCCAGCTAGCTTACCTTCATGTTGACTACTATTCCAGTTGTGGGTTGATCGACAAAATCGCCTAATGCCTCTAAATTCTACGTATCGTTGGCTTCTGTGTCCTCAAACACGACTGATGTTAATCGATGGGCGAGCGCCAGCTTTTATACGAATTTCAATTTGAATTTGAGCTGGAAGAGACCAAGAGTTGGAGATGTGCAAGATGATCATCTGCCACGATGCAAATTAGAGACGCAACCAACGCAACGCATCCCAAAAAATATCGTTTATATATTTTCTTTTCTCGTCGTTTTTTTGTTGTTAAATAGCCCAGCCCAAAAGAGCAGCCGAAACAAAGGCATTTCATTACCATTTGCAATGGGCAAGCATCCAGTGATCATTATGATTATGCTTATGATTATGCTTATGATTATGGTCATGATGATCGACGATGATGCAAAGTCTGTTGTGCTTTTTTCTTTTTTTTTTATTGTTTGGCTTGTCTTTCGTACACGTTTAGATAGAAGTTGCTTTCGTTTTCATCTTGTCATCTTCGGCTGACGACGTGCGCCGCACCCAGTAAGTTCTTCATTGCCAGTTTTTCCAATTTTGTAATTTTCATAACGTTATTCAATTTCAATTCGGTTTCCAGTTTAGCCGCGCATTTCGTAAAATTCATTTAACGTAAGGCTGCAGCCTAGTATTTGTGTATATTTGTATTTGTGTGTCTGCATTTCCGAAATTCCGAAAGCCATCTCCTCCTCCCAATTAGCATAATAATGAACTGACTGTGGCTGTTTCTGTTTCTGTGGCTGTTGCTGATAAGACAACATTAACAATGCCCCCAGGTGCAGGTGTCTCACTCTATCTCCCTCTCAGGCCCTCCTCCTCTCTCTCTCTCTCTTTCTCTCTTGCTGGCCATGCATGATTAACACACCTGGTCAGTGATATAGGTGTGGTAAGACAATAACTTGGTGGCAAGCACCATGCATGACTTCTTCTTGGAGTGTTGAGCCATTTTTTGTGCACCCGTTGATCCGTACCACTCCCCTAATGAACCAATGCAAAGTTTTTACCCATCTTCAAATTTGCTGTTCTAATTTAAGGAACTTTACTGAATATATTTTGATTTTATTCGGACTTAAGAGTTTTCTTAATTTTATTCAGCTCAAAATGGATTTTTAATAAAGAAATGTGCCCATCTTAAGAGAGAGACCTCTGATCTTCATTCAAAATTAAGCATGATATTTAAATGGTTTTTCTCTTTCCTGAAAATACACAAGTTATTGCTTCGCACATATTTTACTCTCCAGATGTGTACATATTATACTATTGGGTTACCTCACCCGGCGGCTGGCTGTCTAACAGCGCTGCCCAAATATATATATACATTTATATATGCATATGTGCCTCCAGCCGAGCAGCATCTGGCTCGGATCAAAAGCCAAACCCAAAAAAGCCGAAACTCTCTCAATATCGTATCAATTTCAGGCAATCATTTTCAAGGTGAATCGGAATCGTTTACTGCTCCAACAACAATCAACAACCAACAAAACGTGTGTGTTGTCAACTAAGCCAAAGCAGCTGGTTATGTAAAATTCCAGCCCAGATGCCATGTAATACACATCACATGTATTATCTTCACAGTCGCACGAGACGACCGGCAAACAACCATCAGTGATCGCTATACACACACACACACACATATATATATATATATATGTATATATATATATATATTTTTAAATTAGTGTGAGAAACTCTGAAGAGTCCATCAAAATTGACATCTAACCACAATCCACGTGTAATACATTTTTAATCTGCCGACATAATATGTACACTCATAAAAAGTGTCGCCCTACATTTTTAGTAAATCGCAATATTTTGGCTTCAATGAGTAAGTCATTCTATTATTCGGAAAGTAAATTTTGAAAATATATGATTGTGGCTTTGCATTTCTAAATTTCAGGGCAGGATTTTTTAAAAATGTAGAAAAAATATATTAATTTCCAGGGTGTTGTTTCTCTGTGTGTAACATTCATTGATTGATGAATTCTTTATTAGCTTTTTAATTACTTATATTAATTATTAAACATTATTATTTTTAGACTTCACTTGAAAGATCTTACGATTTCAATATAGAATATGGAAAAACTATATATTTTAGATCGCTTTACTACAATTTAGAGCGACTTTTTTTATGAGTGTACATAGATCGGCAGATTAAAAATGTATTTCCGAGTTGGTTTGGTATAAAATGTAGAGAACAAATAATAGTCTACACAAGAAATTTGTTTAAAGGTGTATTTAATAAAATTGTAAGTTTAAGAATCTTATGAAGTGAAAGACTCTTCAAATAAAGGGAGAAAGATGACCAGAAAATGTCAATCACTGCCATCTGGATTATCGAACAAATGCATAAATAATAATAATTTCACTTTTTACTGTGCTTAACAAAAACAAAATTAAAAAAAAGTTTCATCTTTTTACACTTTACACAGCTACAAATAACACAAAAAAAAATGGTTTGCAGAGTTTCGCAGAGCGTGAAAATCCACAACAACAAAAACTTAAAAGGGGAGCTCCTCATTGTTTTTTTCTTTTGTTGCTTATTACCAGTAAATTGAGCGTGCACCTTGCTGGGCAGCAAAAACGCATTTACCACAATTTCACGGTGATTATCTGATGTTGGTAATGGTGCACGTATATTAAGTACATTCAATAAAGACATGTCAATCATTTTAAATTGTAAACAAAAAGCACAGGCAACAAATAAACAGGCGGCAACTTTTATCCTTTGGGCTGCTGGCACTTAATGAAAAATCCACTTCATTTAAGAATGTACAAAGTTTGGAATTTATTATAGAAAAAAAAGCAAAAAAAAAGTGAACAATATTCTTAAAAACGGTAGCTTTGATGGTTTTGGGAATCGAAGTCCTTGGCGATTGTGGATTGTGCTTACTTCTTGTGCTTCAGAATGCCGCCGTAGGCGAGGGGAGATTCGTAGGCATGTCCGTAACGCAGCAGTTGTGGCGATGAAATATAGGTGGTGCGATGCACAGGGACAATGGAGTGAACAACAGGCACCGCCACCGACTCGACAACGGGCACATGTCGAACGACGGGCACATGTCGTACAACGGGCACATGGCGGACAACTGGCACAGTTGCGTAGCTGGTACCATAGATGGCGCTGCTCTGGCTAAGAGCCAAGCTGGCGGCGAACAGCAGACAGGCAAGGAAGAACTGCCAAACAAAAAAGGATAATCAAATCAAATCCGAATTGAGATCTGCTGGCGGATTGGACTTACCTTCATGTTGATTTGATAACTGAAAGATTTGTGTTGAACTGCTTGGTCAAACAGTATGCTTATATAGTTGACGGCGACAGAATGTTGTCAAATGTGGATCGTCAAACTGGCCCCCACGGACAGACACAAGTAGAACGGCATTTGAAAAGAAGCCCAATCAAAAATCGAGAGGCATTATGTTAATATCTCTGACAAGTATAAAGGGTGGCATTATTATTGAAACTGTCCATATTTGTGACGTCTGTTGACTCGCACACAGAACAATGAGAACTTGTTCTTGCATCCAACTAACTACAACATCTATAATAACTATCTGGCTGTCTGAATGGGTCCGGATCCGGATGCGGCCACGGCCTTGTCTGCCTGTCGCCAAACATCGAATTGAGCGCCTTGATTGATTGTTCGCTTTGTGTCCAATTATTGATCGCCGTTTATTTGGCTTTGTTTATTTGTATATATCTATCTATCTATCTATCTATCTATCTATTTATCTACAGATATTGTTTGTTTGCCAAACCACTCAACTCAAATGCAAATCGATGCCTCCAACTTTTTTTAATCTTTTCCATTCCATTCCAAATGCTTTCAAATACCACAAAATACCACAACAAAACTTTAAAAATAATAATTTTTTTTGTTTGTTTTTTTTTGTGCTTTTGTTTTCAATTTTATGCCCTGTATCCATAAAGATGTCAAATAATACAATAAAAGCTAATTTTAAGTTATGCACGTGTATCAATTCTATATATATATGTATATATATATATATATATGTATATATATATTAATTTATATATGGTGCTGGATTTATCGTTGTGTAAATTGAGCGGGAGACTCTAAAGCCGCCGGCGAACGAGTTCTTCGAGTGTCGTGTGACCCACATCGTGGCGGAGGGTCCCATCTGGGTGATGCAAGTGGCCAATATGGATAACTTGAAGCGCTTGATGCATGCTCTGATTAGCGCCTCGGGAGCGAAGTGCGTTGGGGTGCGTCTCATTGACCCCGGGTCAATTGTCCGCTGCGATGTGTGTTTACGACTGCTGGGCAGTCAGACAGACGATGGCATCGAGCAGGTGCAGGTAAAACCCAAGATGACAATTACCATTAATTTGCAGTTGCAAATGTTGGCCTTTAATCCGGAGGTGAGTGTTGTTAGGATTTTTCAACACGATGTCAGTCACGCGGAGCGGCTAGTGGCGCTCTTACAGATCACGGCGAGGAGCAATCTCAACGCTGACTTGAATCGTTGATAGGCCGGTGCAGCCATTCATTGGACGCTTGCCGAAGAAGACTGGCATCCCAATTGGGACTTCGCCGGGCTCTGTTGCTGGACTTTATTGAGCAGCCATCGCATTTTTTGGTCTACGAAATGGACGAGGGTCGCAACTCGATAACCAATGAGGTGCGTTGCATTCCCAGCGAGCTGCTCGGCTATTCAGTTGACGTTGACGAGATGTGTCTGTCTCTCCATGCGGGGAACAACACCGGGAATGTTGTGGCTCGATCGGATTAAACCGATTTCGGCGGACGTTTTGTATTGGGTTTATGCCACCAAGAATTTTTTCGATGGTTTCGATAAAACCGAAAATTTCTTGCAGCGAAAAATCAACTACTCGGCGATGTTCCCGATGGACCAGTACCCAATACGCGGCGGCTTTTCATTTCCAATTTGGACAAGACTTTGTCACGGCAATTAATTTAATTTTTGAAATACTTGAAAACATTCATATTGACGACATGGACAGCGTCCCTTTTGTTGTGCTTTAATATTAATCTAGAGCAAAGATTATCTCGCATTTCTTTCAAAAATACTTTGAATAAATCACATTTTTATTTAATAAACAAAAAAATAAAAATAAATATATATATATATATGTATATATATATATATATATATATATATCCATTAACTGTCCTCAATCGAGCTGTTTTTCTCCAAGTTGTTTCTCCCATCCTATTGTGCACAAACTTATTTCAGTTCCCACATTTATTCCGAATCCCCAAAAAAACTACATTTATCTCAAAAGTATTTAAGCTGGCTGATTAATTGCCAATCGAGGCAGAGGCCAAAAACCTTGAGCTAATTTTTCAGAGCTGTTTTCTCTTATGACGTATTATTGGGACACCTTTCGACCAGCTTTGGATTATATTATTTGTATATTCTTTACAAATGGAATATTATGGGAATGCCAAATGTTTGCTGGAATGTAGAACTTTATTTAATACGAGTAAGTTGATACTTTGTTTATATGGAAAGATATATGTACGTATATTAAGGCAATTTTTGAGACTCGTTGCTATCTGTATCAGATTAGAGAAATACATGTTGTCAGGTGTACTTCTGCAACTCGAACTCCTTCGGTGTTTGGAGTGTGTTTGCATAAGAAATGAGTTTCACATTCGGAGCAACAACAACAACAACAACAACAACATTCCACACAAATCTACAAAACGATGTTATCCGAAAATCAATTTGGATTTGAAGACACATTGCGCCAGCGACCCGAAGAAGAAGCCGGTCAAGTTTCACCTTTGGCTTTGCGCCACTCGGCGATCCGGCAATTAAGTGGCAGCCGCCTCTGCAGATGCCCCCCATGCCACTTTCGTCGTGCCACTTTGGCTTTTGCCCCTTATCTATCACTCTTGCCGCTCTGTCAAGGGCACTGAATGAAAGTCGCGTCATTATGATATAACATTTGGCTCACAACAAGTTACCAAATTAGCTCGCTTGTAGCTGTTTTTGCTTATGTTTTTATCTATGTATTTTTATATTTATATTTATTTATTTATTTATTAACAAATAATTTAACAATGATGCTGCGAACAATGCTGATGGATTGCCTGATGACTTCAATGATTTTTTAGCCTAGTAAAAAAAAATATCAAAAAAAAAAGAGGATATATATATATATATATATATATATATCAATTGATTTGGTCTAACTAACTAGGCGCTGGGAGCATTCTACCAGCCGGCGGGCTGAGCGCTCCAGCCACTGCTAGAGGCGCCACCGCTGTGCCAACCACCGCCACTACCGCCTCCAACTTGATGCTGCTGCTGGTGCTGCTGCTGGTTCTCCTCGACGCGCATCACTTTGAGTGTGCCACGCTGCACCACATGACCGCTCTTGAAGAAGGCGCCCTGTGCTTTATCCGCCCGCATAATAATCGCCTTGCCCCGTTGCCCGAATGTATCAATGAGCTGGCCATTGATGGCATCCACATTGCCATAGCCGCCACCGCCACCACCGCCGCCGTACAAGGAATCCTCCTGCAGTACCAGCTGAATAATCTGGGGCAGAATTGCATTCAACTGGTGACTCTGATAAGAGGAGGAGGAGCCGCCACCTCCATAGCTATGACCGGAGGCATACGACTGACCATAGGCATAGCCTCCGCCGGAGCTGCCCCCGCTATTGCCATGATAGGCAATGCCCGTCGCTGGTGCCGCATGCTCAATCACCTTGTACACCTGTTGGTCATAGTTGCCGCCATGATCGTGTCCGCTGGCATAGCCATGTCCATAGCTGCCACCACCACCACCGCCGCCGCCACCGCCATAGCCATGTCCACCATCCTGCAGTATGATCTTGATAAGTTGTGGCGATACACCACCACCACCGCCACCACCATGTGCATGTCCATGACTGTAAGATCCACCGCCGCCGCCATGTCCATGTCCGCCATGTCCGTTTGGCGTCGCTATAATATCGTAGGTAGTTTTGGTGCCACCGCTAGAACCACCACCACCGCCGCCGCCGCCCAGGAACGATAGAAAGGTGGCATTACAGATGCCCAAGGTGGCCAGTAGACAAACAAAGATCTGCAGAAAGATCAAAACGCAGTTGCAGTTGGAGTTGCTGTTGTGTAATCCAAAAGGAGCAGCTGCTGTGCATCCAACACTCACCTTCATTTCGTTTAACTCCTTAATATTGCTCTCTCTTTCGCTCGCTCTTTCTAACTATCTCTCGGGCTCGTGTGTTGCTCGTCGAGCTGTTCCCGATTAACGATTGATGCCACTTTCGCGCTGTCCATCTGCTTTTATACAAAGCTAGCGGAGCAGCTTCTTTTTTGCTGCTGCTCGGTCAGTTCGGCAATTCCATAATTCCCGTTAAAGGGCCGTCGGACAAGCCGATGCCGATGCCGAACTGCTGCTGTTCGTGAGATTCGTAAGAGTTGCCTATGACGCCGAAGATGAAGTGCTCGCGATACGCAATGCGAGCAGCGAACGGGGGAACCATGGAAGCAGGGAAGAGTGGAGAAGGGAGGGGAGTGAATACTAATGGAATAATTGGAATACACGCGTATTGCGACGTTTTGGTCATTTCTTTTGGCCTCTTTCTGCCCATCTCTCAACTCTCGTCATTCACTTCAAAATATTTGAACAAAAAAAAAACAATATTTTTGTTGTTGTACTTTTCTCCCTCCTACAAATTGAATTGTATAGGGTGTCTAATATAATAAAATAAATATACATATATTATAATAAATTATAGTAAAAGAAATCTTTTTGTTGTTGTACTTTTCTCGCTCCGTCTAATGTAATAATCAAAATACACATATATTATAATAGTTTATAGCAAGAAGTGTGATCTGTTGTTCAAAATAAACAATAATTATTGCTATGAAAAGCAAAGTGCAAAACAAAACTTAAAATTAATTTTTCGTTTTTCTGCGTCAACTTTTGAATGCAGCGCAGTCCAGTCAGACACCCTGTGTATGTTTTGCTTGGCTATTCGAATTCCCACAAATATCTGTGAATATGCAATAACAGTAACAATAACACGAGCATTAGCGCATCTCCAAACTAAACGACCCATATCTCCCCCTCTCTCTCTCTGTCCCATCTTCTCACCTGGGCGCACGACGGCTCGCTTCGTGTATCAAAATTCGACCAGCTTTTTGCATACGATTATCGATTTGTGCGGATTGCTTTGCTTCGGCTACGCATTGTTTCTGCTTGTGGTTATTGTTGTTGTTGTTGCTTTGCTGCTGTTGCAACGGAAGAAAACTCAAAAGCTTGTTCGATTCGGATTCGATGGAGCCAATCTCGCAGTTTGACACCGTCGCAGTCGCAGTCGCAGCTGCAGTAACAGTGAGCGTCGCAGTCACAGTCAGCGTCGCAGCTCGCTTATATCATGCAAGAAATTTCAAATTCGTTTACTTTTGTGTGCATTTTTTATATAAATTATTTAATGCGCATTGTTGCGCATAATTTAACTCTAACCATAAGATGCCCCCCTCTCTCTGTTCCCCCTGCACTCCAACTATTACCTTAAGCAAAATTAAAAACGATTGGCATTTTATCAGTGGGTTGTCAAAGCAAGTATCCCAACCCAAAGAGCCGATTATGCGGCTAATGATGAGGATGAATATGATTCGTGGCTATGTGCCAATACTACCAATACTAGCAACACAACCAATACTACATCTCATTATATATGGTTGATCAATGACCAGCATTCCACTTACCCACTTTCCACTTTTGACGGGGGGAACACCTGTCTGCAAAATATCAAATTGTTGACTCATCTTCGATTTATTGATTCATCAGTTCATTTAGCCTGTGATTAGTTATGCAATTGGCAATTGTGAGCACTACTCATATTTTAAACACATATCAAATGCAATAATTGCAACATATTAACTGTTCATCTTTCTTTCTTTTCTTTTCTTTTCATTCATTATTTATAATGTTTATAATTTTTACAGTGCTGTAACACCATATTTACAGGGTGAGATATTCCATTGGCTTAGAAACATCCGTAAGTTGTATATTGTGGAATACCATCTCTATGTCGACTAAAGCTATGGAAAAAATTAAATAGACTCAAGGAACTTATGGTATTTATTTATTTATTTAATGTCAACTGACACAAATAAATACGAGAAGTAATAAATATATCTCTAGCTCTTATAGTCTCTGATATAGATCATCAAGAAGATATAGACATTAAAAGATCGGATTTGCTTCCATCTGCCTGTTGCATACTTTTCTACAACATCATTATACCCTTTTACCATTTTTATTGCGTTCAGGCTATAAACAGTTTTACAACTCGTCAACCTTTTGTACATAAATAAATTGTTGTGTTTTTTCTTTGTTTTTTTAAAGGTGCTAACAGAATATGATATTATTTCTCGATATATATTGTTTACAACTTGAATCATTGACTTGGTAAATTTATAGAGCAGCTTACAGAAATTCCACACACACACACACACACACACACACAGAGTCGATTAATACATATTAAGTCGATTAGTTTGGCAACGAGCTCATTTTGGGGCGCCCATTTCTCGATTTGGTTGAATTTCCGCATTTTGATAGTTTTGATCGGTTTATTTACATACTCGTATATCATCGCCACACGCATAATAAGCAGCAACCACACGACACAGATGGTTATATCATCCGGTTATCTACATTGTACAGATTCCAAATAAATGTATAATGCATGTGGATTTACAAAGATTCATTCATAACCATTGGCCAATCATCATACGGCAACGTGAGACTCAAGATTCGAGACTCTGACTGAACTTTGCGGAGCTCAGGCATTTTTATCGAAACTATTTAGCTATTTTACTGATCAGATACTTAGCACCCGGTTGACTATGATATCGTTGACAGGCACTTGAATTTCAATTTAATTGCATGTGCATGATTTCTAAGAATTTAACTATTCACTATTACTGCACAGCTGCGTTCAAAATAATAGTAGTTCACACATATGTTTTGAAAAATGTTAAAAATACGTTTACAAAAAAATAAATATATTTCAAGTAAAGTTTAAAAATTATGAGACTTTTATTTAAACGCAAGCAATCAATACTGAAGATAAGTAAACATTTAAAGTTGGCAAAGCTATAAAATCTGTTGACACAAGATTCAATCTAATATTTTTATATTTATTTATATTAAATTAATATTTAAATTTATCAATTATTTTGACCGCAACTGTGTATTATTTCTCTCTGCTCTAAAAAAGCTGCTGCTTTATAAATCAATAGGTAAAATGGATGATTTTCATTTAGTTTTCTTGCTGCTCTTTGTTCAGCAACCATGAAACATTTTGTGAAAATGTTGAAATTTGTTATGAATCAATGGCAAATTGTTTTCTTTGGCAATTAAAAACGAGTGAGAACAAGTTGCTTGTGCAGCTGTTATGGAGAACACAGTTGCCACAGTTGGCCCCGCACCGAGTTTGTGCATAAAAGACCCCTTCAAAGGCAGAATTGCACACAGTTTGCGTGGCAAGCTTACTCGGAATGCATCCGGAATACGAACCGTATATGATTCTGTTGCGACTGCTGATCCTGGGCTGTGGCTGGGCTGGGCCGGCTTACGGCTATCTGCCCGATGTCAACATATTCACCAACTATCGCACGGAGGTCTACAACGGTGAGTCAATTGAACAAAGCAACACAACCACAAAAACAACAACAACAACGGTAATGAATCCAATCTATGGCAATCCAGGCATTCCATCGGACATTGACACAACGCCGTTTGTACGGATCGGGGATAACTACTACTACATTGAGCCAATGAACAAGGTGAATTGGTTTCAGGCGGCGGCCACTTGCCGCACGATGAACGCACATTTGGCATCCATTGAGGATAAGCCGGAAATGGAGGCACTGGTCAAGTATATGAGGGCCAAGGGCTTCAAGAGTAATGATTATTTTTGGATATCCGGCAATGATCTGGGCACCGAGGGTGCCTTCTATTGGTCATCCACTGGTCGTCCCTTGACCTACGCCCCCTGGAACGGAGTCAAGCAGATGCCAGATAATTATGGTGGCAATGAGAATTGTGTGCACATGTTCGCCACCAGGGATCTGATCAATGATGCCAACTGTAAGATTCTCATGCAGTTTGTGTGCGAGGCCAGCGATCCCAAGACCTTTAAGTTCACCTACATTAAGTGGTAATAATAACTATATAGAAATAAGTTGGTTTTTTTTTTGGTTTTTGCGTGCAGGAAACACGGCATTTTTATTGAACCTGCTTCTGCTTCGGCTTCATTCGTCGATCATCATTTCATAATGATGATAAGTTAATTAATTATCGTCTTACGCATTAATTTGCTAAGTTGCATTACACATCAATTTTAGATTTTTAAATGTACGTTATGCAATATACTTAATTGTTTGCGAATTCGCCTTAGATGTTATATAGCTATGAAATTGTATTTGCCATATATGCATATATATGATATCATCATATCATAACACCTCACATATATACGTATTATATTCGCGTTCGATCGGCTTCTTTATATCGTTGTTATTATTACAGTACAATAAACAACAACAATCGCTTTAGCCAATTTAGATACACATCGATATATATATATATATGAATATATATATAAGTATTCGAAAATTACACATAACTCAAATACACGATGATACACACACACACATATATATGTGTGTGTGTATATATATATATATATATGTAAAAAAATCCCGTTACATATTACAACTTACTTAGCTAGGCAAACAGCGATCGGATATTGGAAAATTTACGACATAACCTCAACACTAATATTATAATATCCAGCTAGTATGTATCTAGTCTGCGTGTGTGTGTGGGTGGATGTGTGAGATTGTGCTACTAACATATATATACATATATATATATTTGTTTTAGTATATAGTATGTATTTTCTAAATTGTTTGCATAGCTTTCAAGTCTTGATGCTTCAACCTAACCTAATTTTGCCGATTGCTTAACACACGCACTCACACCTCAAATTCGAGTATGTTCTATGTATGTATGTATTTTATGTACACATGTATGTACGTATGAATATCTCGTTTTTTTTTAATTTCTCAATTATTAACTACACAATATATATTTATATATATATATATATATTCAACAGACGAGTGTGCATAAATTGAAGATTTCTTATTGCGACATTCTAACATTTATCGTCTACAATTTTGCTGTCTATGTGTATGTGTGTGTCTGAGTGTGTGTGTGTGTGTGTGTGCAGCACTTGATGCGTGTGTGTGTTTGGGTGTGGGTGTAAGGTGGGCTTCAAAGCAGCTGTCATCAAGTCCAAGTCAAGTGTTCGTCGTCAGCTGCTATCGAGAAATGATTGTGCTGCGGGCGAGGGGCGGAGTAGTGCATGATTGACATTTAGTTGTTGACAGTCAATAACTGAGTTAGCCAACACTGGTCGGGGCAGGGCGGGGCAGCAATGACAGCGCCTATTTATTCTGATTCACTAACATGCACAATAATATATCCTTATACGTTGCTTAAGTTTCTGTTTCTGTTTTTGTTTTTCTTGTTTCTCTTACAATTGGAAAGAACAGCCTAAATGTTATACATGTACAAAGTCTAAATGTTCTTTTCTTTTTCATTTTGTTTTAAAAACTTCTCTCAAAATGGCAGTAAGTTTAAGTTAGAGGAGAGTGTAGAATGGAGGAGAGGGGCGGGGGCAATTAGGAATATTCTAGGACATATGACGAAAGCGGCATCGAGTATGCCAATAAACTCATATATACATACATATACATACACATGTATATATCTTCACTAATAAATGGCAGGAATTGCATATATGCCTATAGTAAGTATATGATAATGAATAATTTTACACCGTTTTGGTTTTAGTTTTTTGTTGGCTTCGTTTTTTTTTTTTTAGTTGTTTTGCTTTTTTTGTTTTGTTTTCAAACACATTGCATTTCAGTGTGTGTGTGTGTGTCGGTGTGCGTGTGTGTGTAGGTGTGTGTGTGTGTGTGTGTGTCGTTGTGTGTTCGTTTTGGTTTTGTGTTGTGTTGTGCAATGTGTTCGTACAATGTTTTTTGCTTTTTGTTTTGCTTAGGTGCAGAATTTTAAATATGGTAATCATAATAGTAATAGTACAGAAATAGTATTGGGATATTCAATAATAATAATAATAATAATCGTAATAATAATAAAAACATTTGAGGCGTTAATAAAAGAAGCAGCTCTTATCGTAGATTTAGATTTTATCATGGAAATTACATAATGCTTAACGATCGATCAATTAAAAAAAACTAATTGCTATTTTCGGTTTTCTTTTTTCTCATTATTTTTTTTTTTGTTTTTTTTTTGCTGTTCTTGTTAGACGCACACAATTTCACTTAATAATATTCGCGTGAGAATTGCGCACAAGTTTTGCAAGATTTTCACGCTTATTGTTTGGATTGCTTGTACACCTTTCCTTTGCATACATACATGTACATGTTGTATGTAAGTATGTATGTATTTATATACATCTCCTCGTCCTCTATATATACACATACATACTACATATGCAGCACTTAAGCTATAAGCAACATACTACATTTATTTAATATGATAATAGTTTTCTACTATTACTTACATTTCTAACAGAAAAAAATAATGATAATAATCAAATAAACGATGAAAAAAATATCTATATAGTTGCCTTATAACTATATATTTTTCATTACAAATAATATTTCATATATATGTACTTCATTTCGTACTTCACATTTCGCTTCACATAATATCTTATATAGACTAAATTGGGTTTTATGTTTTTTCTTTTTACTTATACACTGATATATTTTAGTTTTTAAATGTAATGTTTTGTGTTATTTAATCAGTTTTATTTTTGTTTTTTCAGTTGTTTTCTTTCATTATTATTTTAGAAACAAAATGAAATTCCAACTAGCACACAAGGAGTGCAGCAAAGTGTACAGATTACCATATATATACATATATATATATATATATATATTTATGAATGTGTGTATGCATGTGTTTATATATATATATATACATATATATATATGTGAGTGTGTCTGTGTGAGTGGGTGGTAGTTATTATAGGATGGGTGCAAGCGAGACAGCACGGATGTGGCATTCTTAGTTAATGGTTATGATATATACAGCATTATTAATGTTATTTCTATTTTGCCTTACGATGTGTGAAGGAATTATCTCCCAGCCCCCTCTATAACATATATATATGTATTCATGATTAGCATCAAAGGTCGAGTCGAATCTGTTTCATTCGATCATATCGATATATATATATATATACCAAGATATATATATATATATTTACCCTGTGTGGAGGGTGGGTAAGAGTGGCCATTGCCGCAACTGCTGTTGCTCTGACCTATTTGTATTTTTGTATATATCAGCTGAACTCTCTTGGGTTCTTAGCTATCTTTGATGAAAATTTAAATATAACAACAGACTTCTTGGTTCGGAAATTAAGGATCAAATTACTATATCATATAGCTCACATAGGAAGAATCGGTAGATAGATTTGTTCTTTCTTTTCTGTTTACTTTGAATAGGCTTTAGCTGCTATTATATTTCTCACAGTTGGTTAAACAAAAGTATACCTAATCGGAGCATCGGAGCACTAAATCATATAGTCTGAGGAATATATTGAATACATATGTAAAATATTGTGCCATCTAATATGGCATATTAACACTTTCTGAGCAACATATGTACGAAATATGTCATATTTATATTCAATAGGAACACCGAAATGCAAAAATTGTTAGTAAGACAAATATACACACATATATATAAAAAGATGTGTAAAATCAAACTAAACAAAAATGTTCTAATCGAAGGCAGCTTTTCATGCACACATGACTATTGCTATCTCTATCTCGCTAACTTGCTGCTGCTATCTGTTTCACACGCACGCACACACACGCGCACACACAAACACACACAGGCACACACATGTGTATTATGGCTACGGCTATTCAGCAATCTTCAGCAGTGACCAGCTGGCCAGATGCGGAATCAGCCGATTCACCGCCAGAAGCACAGCGTGGCGAACGTGGCGATGAACCGGAGGAGCTGCCAACTGAGGATTCCGACGATATGGAAATGATTGACGATGATGAGTTGACCAGGCGAGCGTCTCGCATCTGCTGCAATCGACTGTGGCTGCTGCTGTTGCTGCTGTGAGCAGCAGTTGCTGCCACTGGGTAGGCTGAGGATGAGGATGATACTGTGAGCGAACCTACCGATCTCGATGAGCCTGATTGAAAATGATGACGGCGATGATGCTGCTGCTGCTGCTGCTGTTGTTGCTGATGATGATGATGTTGCTGTTGTTGCGACTGCTGCTGATGATGCAGATTATGGTGGTGATGCTGCTGCTGTTGTTGTTGTTGTTGTTGTTGCTGCTGCTGATGATGATGTTGCTGCTGCTGTTGTTGGTAGCCACCACTACTGCTGCTGTTGTTGTTGCTGCTGCTGCTGTTGCTGCTGGACAGTCGCAAATGCTGTGGTCGCTGCTGGTGATGATGTTGCTGCTGCTGCTGCTGCGAATGTTGTGTGTTGTAGCCAACAGTTTGCTGCGTGCTGGCGGAGCTGGACTTGGTCAATTGCGGCTGCTGTTGCATGTGCGGCGCCACATAAAACTGCTGACGATAATACGAAGTGGTGTTGTGACCTCTGTGCTGCTGCTGCTGCTGCTGTTGTTGATGAGCATAACTTCGTGTCGTTGGGTTGCTGCTGCTACTGCTGTGATTGGTGTAGACATTCACGCTGCTCATCAATATTGGTGGTGGTTCATCCAGTGGTGGTGGCTCATCGCTCAGCTGCTCCACGTCTGGCTGTAGTTGTAGTTGTGAAGAAGATATACATGTATGTTGGCATGGTTGGCCCTGTGGCTTGACGACGACTGGCATCATGCTGGCCGCAGTTGCTGCACCATTGTTATCGTTGATGATGACGCCGCTGCTGCTGCTGCTACTGCTACTGTTGTTGCTGTTGTTGTTGCTATTATTGTTGCTACTGCTGCACAACAACAACAATTGTTGTGCACGCGGCATTGCAGCATTTGGGTTGGTAGCAATTGCGGCCAGCATAACACAGCCGGCGGCCTGCTGCTGCTGCATGAGGCCGGCAGCCATTCATCATGTATCTATGCGTGTGGGTGTGTGCATTACCGACGAGCTGTTGCTGATGGGCAGCTGCTTGGGCGCCACAATCACATCCAGTCCGTTGGGCGGCGAGTTCGTGATGTCGATGATCTCAACAATTGGCTGACCGACAACTGTTAATGGCTCTCGCTCCCTCTCTCTCTCTCGCTCCCTGTCCCGCTCACGTTCCCGCTCCCGCTCTCGTTCGTTAAGCTCGCAGTCCTTGCTATCCTCGGAATCATCAGCGGACGAGGTGCTGCCTCGCCGATGACGCAACGCCGTCAGATTCAGCTGTGCCTGTGGCTGTTGCAGATGTTGATGATGTTGGTGCTGCTGCTGCTGCTGCTGTTGCTGCTGCTGCTGTTGCTGCTGATGATGATGATGATGGTGATGCTGCTGTTGTTGCTGCTGCTGCTGCAGTTGTGCAGCTGCTGCCACGGCCGCTGCTGCGGCGGCTGCTGCTGCTGCCGTATGATATGGCTGGGGCGCCAGTGCGTGCGTCTGCAGCACCGTGTGGGGATGATAGATTGGATGGACCACGGCACCGGAGGCCATGATCACATACTTGGCACCGCCATTCGTGTAGGCGGGCAGCGGCGAGATCGGATCCATGGCGGTCAGATAGTCAAAGTTCTCGCGTATCCATTCCCGATAATCGATCACGTCATCGGTGATGTGAATAATGCGACCTTTGATATATAAAAAAAGAAATGAGATATATACACATACATACATAGTATAATACAGTAAGAGAATAACTTGTACATTTCTAAAATATTCATTTCTTAATTTGTTTCCTGATCAAAATGAAAACTCTCTGGCTTAAAACTGCATATTGAGCTGGACAGTGAAATAGTTGTGAGGAGTTGCATAAAATTCAGGAAACTTTAATTTCTCCATTGATTTTGTTTGCAAAAGAAGCTAGATTTGAATGTATTCACATACAGAGCTTGAAGTTCGTCAAGGATCGTCACGAAAGAATATTACCAATATTTCGATCACAACTGTATGTGTGATTTATACATAGTCATATTAATAGTAATTATTTTTATGATTAAATTTCTACATCATGAATCGCATTGAATGTGTGTCTATTCACTGGTAACACTTTCTGTATATGCACTCACCCAATATGGAGGTGACATTGGCATCCGTTCCCCAAAGATTGAGTGGACTGACCGCTTTGGTGAGCTCACGGTAGGCGCAGCGGAAGGCCTGCTGGACGTGGAAGGCACCGTAGCTGCTGCGTCCGATATCGTTGCCGGGCGTCAATGGATCCTCGATGCAGAGCAACGATGGCCGATGGCCATCGACCATGTCGCGCTGCAGTTCATCCTTGGGCGTATAGCGACCGCCGTTCTTAATGGAAATGCCGACATTGATGTAATTAAATCGAATGCCATAATGCTCAAAGAACTCGAGCAGCAGCACGCCCAGATTCGGTTTGTCCGGGAATATGGCGCGCGGATGCAGTTGCAGGAAGCAAATGCACATGAGTATCAGTGAGTACGATGAGATGCCGCCGGTGAAGACCTCGTTAAGATCGCGCAGCAGCAGGAACTGCTTCAGCACCAGCACCAGCTTGCCAAGCACGGGAAAATCGCGCTTAAACTGCTTGATCAGCTCCGCGGACTGCACGCCCGACTGCATATTGAACGATATGTCGACCTTGACCTGCGTCTCCCGATCCGTCAGCTTGATGATCGGCACCGACGCCTTGTCCAGCACCCGTACCGTGCACGCCTCGGCGATGCCCCGGGACACCAGCTCGAACTCCAGCGTGCGCAGGGGTAATTTCTCCCACAGTCCTGCAAAAAAAAACAATGCGAATTTAGACAACAACAAAATAGAGAGAGAGAGTGAGAGAGAGAGAGAGAAAGAGTTGAGATAGGGAGAAAAGAAAGTTAATTTCGTGACTAATATAAAATAAAAAATGAATATAAAAATAACCTAAAAAATAATGACAAACGATTATCAAATAAAGGATACAATATATAAAGTACATCCACAAATGAGAGAGAGGACGCAAATAAAAAGAAATCCTCAAATATATACTGCAGATAACTGAACAAACAGTTTATAGACCAACATTTGGTTTGAATTATGATCGCTTCAATTTATAGTCGAAATCGATTTGGATGTGTTTCAGAGTCAATTTTAATTTAGAATTAGATTAAGCTGATTATTAATTAAGAGTGGAGAGTCAAAGAACTCGTAATGAATTTTGACATGTGGAAAATATACATAATCAGATTGTTGTGGCTGTTGATGTGTTGAAACTTACCCAGCACAACGAGATCAATGTCCGAGGTGGGTAGAAAGAGGCCGGTGCGAAAGGAGCCAAATATTTCAACTACAGCCTGCGGCCATATCGATTGGACAACGGCCTCGATGCGCTTGACGACCTCGTTGCGTATGGCATGCTCGCAGGGCGTGGGCAGCACATACTGATAGAAGTGTTCGATCTCCTCGTGCAGTCCAATTATGCCATCGCCGTATTGAAAGTCGCGCACTCGCCACGGGCAACCCTTATACTTGACTATCATGTCCGCGTGCTTGTTCAGATTCAGTGTGCTCGACTTGTTGTCCACGACACGTTTCCTACGCGATGGATTATAGTAGGTGTTGCTGCGCTCGTGCAGCGGCACCTTCGACGCGGGATTTGCTATAAAATTGGTGGTGTTTGTGGAGCTTGTGTTGTTGTTATTATTGTTGTTGGTTGTGGTAGTGGTGGTGCTGCTGCTGATGATGTTGCTGCTGGTGTTGGTGGTGGTGCTGGTCGTAGTGGTGTTGGTGTTGGTGCTGCTGCTGTTATCGCCGCTTGCTGCTGTCGTGGTTGTGTTGTTTGCAGCAGCTGTTGCTGCGACGACTGATGCTGTTGTGATTGCTGCTGCTGCCGCTGCGACGTTAGCAGCGCTTGTTGTTGCGGTTGCTGATGTTGTTGTGACACTGTTGTTGCTGCTGCTGCTGTTGCTCGTTGGCGAGTTATTGTCGTTGTTCGATGTGGAATCAACAGAGGTGTTGCTCGAGCTGTTGCGATTGTTACTGCTGTTGCTATTCCCCCGAGCAGGCGTCTCGTTCAACTGCTGCAGCAATGTCTGCAATGAATCCGGATCACACTGACCAATTGTTGAAACGTTCTCGCTTTTATTGTTGCTGCTGCTGTTGTTGTTGGTGGGCGTTGTGCTGCTGCTGCTGCTGACGATACTGTTGCTGTTGTCGCTCTTGCTGCTGCTGCTGATGTTGTTGTTGTTATTCTGCTGTAGCTGCTGCTCAAGAAGTGCGCCCATCTCCTGTGCATTCGTCTCCCAAATCTTTAGCCATGTGCGCAACGCTGGTCCCTCCTGTTCCTCCTGAAACCAGCCAACACACGGATCCATTCAAATACGGACGGGATTTGCTGCTGTGCTTTCCAGCGAATACGCCTCCTACTCCAACTTCCTCCTCTCGCTCTCTCTCCCTTTATCTCTTTTAGAGCTAGGTCTACTCTGGACTTTTCTCTTAAAATATTGTTGTTGGTGCCAAAGCTTATCCGTCGTCTAATTTCTATTGACGATTTTCATGGCAACTTCAAATTGTTATTTTTTTATTGTCAACCGGCTGCAACTGCAATCAAAATAAAAAATAAACGCATTCAAATATGTATTAATATTTATATCTTTATATGCACATCATCAGCTCCAAAACGGTACAAGCCGAGATGATGGCGTTGCCACTGTGCCGTACAGTAATAATTATACATGTATGGCAATCTTCTCTCTCTCGCTGTCATTTGACGCATCACTGACCAAAAAGAGATCAAAAAGTAATCGTTTGCATGTGTGTATTTTTGATCGTCTCGTGACGTCAAAAATGCGCGTTCTCATTGTACCATGACACTCGCACTCAGACACACACATACATATACGTGCACACGACGATCGCATGTGTTATCAAAAAGTGTATTTTTTTTAACTAAATAGAAAGCGCAAACAATTGCATTGCAAATTATGCGCTATTTTTCTACAAATAGAAACGTTGCAAAGTCGGCGAGACGCCACAGCTGCAGCTGAAGCGTAGAGAGCAATGCCGGTGGCGCCTCAGCTCTCTGCAAATATTCCGCTAATTTTTTCTTTTTATCAGAGCACAAATCGAAAAGGAAAAAAGAGGCCGAAGAAGACAATCAAATAGAATGGACACATACACAAATATGCATATGTATTTACATAAGTATGTGTGTGTGTTATCGCATTGACAAGTGAAGTGAGCAGCGCTGCTCACGAGACTACCGCAAATCACATCGCGTCTAGCTGTGCATGTGTGCGTGCATGTATATATCTGTCTCTGTATGTGTGTGTGCAAGGGCGTACAGGTGGCTAAATGACGTGGGGGAGCCGGGAGAGCGCGGGGCGAATGCAAACATAGAGCGCGCACATTGGAAATGTGTCGATTATGCAAAAAGTGCTAATTATGCGTATTTTGTTAAACAATTTGCCAACGCATTAGCAACACTCGCACTCGCACACATACACACACACTCATGCGACTCTACTTGGCAAGTTGTGTTTGCAGCATCGATGTTTAATTGCACAAACACAAACACGAGCATGAACATGCATGTATATTTTGGCACACACACAAACACACATTTATATACACATGTACAGAATTTTGACAAATGAACAGTTCAGGCTTTTCGTGATGCGTGTTTGTTATATGCAAACACAAAAAAAGCTATAGACTTTGGTTGGGCTACTGACTGCACTGTTATTAGCACAAATATTATTGTATAATAATTGAATTTGAATTGTTTAAAACTTTTCGTTGCACTGCATACGACATCCGCAGTTAACAGTTACTGCTTCGCTCCAGCGTTGTCGCATACAGGGATGTGTCATGTATATCGCAAATATCGATAGGTAGATATACACCACGTGCAATCGAACGATTGGATTAGGAACGATTCCAGCTGCACGCATACAAATTTGAATGAAAGAAATCGCAGCAGTGCATTTAGCAATTAGATTTAGATAGTTGGTAAAGTTGCTAATTAAAGTTGATAAAGCCAATTTAATACACAATACAAATTAGAGTTAAATCCCAAGTAGCCCATATCAAAAATAGTTTTTATGTTCATTTTGGAACCGGCGACTGCTCGCAGTAGTTGTTAAATGTTGTTGGCAGGCGTTGCCACCTAATCTGAGCTCGTCTAACAGCACTGTTGTGTGCAAAACTGCCAAAATGTGAACATGAGCATGTAAACATTGAATTTATGCAACGAAAGAAAAAAGAAAGACTGTATTTTAACTACAATTTGGAATAATAAGACTTTCACGAAATATATGTATATATAGTACACATTGTGCAGAGTGCAACGTTTGTATCGTAATGCTAGCTACCCACTTGCCCCCGCCCATAGATACGACTACATATACACACACACACACAACGAGAAAAATGCGCAATCGACGTCACACACACACATGCAAAAAAGAATCTGATTTAGCTTATTTTCTTTAGTCCGATTTGCTTCTCGCGTAATTCCGATGGAATTTTTCACACACATTTTTATTCTTTACCTTGACGAGTTTTTGTCTCGTTGCGTTTTTGTGTTGTATTTCAAGTTTAGCACACACACACTCACACGCACACACACATACAGTCATACATATGCACATGTGCTTCAGCAAAAGTAAAAATTCAATACGATTATTATTAGTATTGAGTAAATGTTTGCCTAAATTTGGCTAAAAAAAAAAAAGATCCATTTGTCATTGCAACATTTATTGCACTCCTTTTAAGCGTAAATGTTGCATGTGAAATGTTCGCTTTTCTGGTTGCTATGCCTTTTTATGCACATACACACACACACACACGCACACACTCAAATACGAATTGGTTTTTTCTAACTGCTCATTTTTGATTACCGATTGCAAAATTGTAGCCAATTGTTTTGTTTTATTTGTCAGTTGATTAGGATCGTTGCACTGCTTTTCCAGCGTATTTGCGTTTTTCGACAAAAAAAAAGGAAACGCCAGTGAAATTGCAATTTATCTACGAGCACGCGACGGGTACGCAGTTTTAGAGATGCGGAAAGTCCACAAATTTACATATCGCGCATATCGATGCCAGCAAACTATCGATATATGTCAAAGACAATGCGCACATATTTTCGATAAGTAAACGCGGACAATTCAAATTTATCAAATTTATTATTGATAGAATACTATCACAAAACAATAATATACACATATATATATATATATGTATATATATAAATATATATATATATATATATGATATTATTATGATAATATATTCCTTTTTTTAGCAACTCACACAAGACAAGTAAAAAGTCAGTTTTTTATATATATTTTTTGCATACACACAACAATTTCATGTTTATTTATTGTTTCAATTTTCTTAACTTGTTAGCTGGTTGCATTGTGTTCAACAATTGTTGGTAATAATATACACTTAGCATTAGCATACCGAAATACACAGTAAGCACATACATACAGATCGGATTCAATTCAATTTTATTTTTATGTTGTTGTTGTTGTCTTTGGTGTTGTCTTGAAACCAAATAACATCGTTTGGCCTTAAAGTGATTCGAGTTTTGAGTTTCGAGTTTCCAGTTAGTATATTTGGTCTTTTACTTATTGGGCTTTGCAGTAGTTTGTACCTTATGGAAATATGTTTATAAGTTTATTAGCATCATATTTATCATCATGTTTTGTTTCAGTTGTTGTTTTGCAGTTGAAAAGACATTAAATACGTATCGTACACTCTATAACGATTTTCCATTTGGTATTTTTTTTGTATTCATTATTATTATTATTATTATTATTATTATTCATGGATTATGTACTTAAACATGTATGCTTACATACATAGATACTCACACACATACATATTTAAGAATATATGTATGTATGTATTTGCCGTCGTCAGTTGATGTTTTACATTTAGTACATGTATACATATATAGGTATATACATAAATATATATATTTATATATATGTATTTATTTGTTTTTGCATTTATAGATTTTTGTTTTAAACATTTATAAATATGTATTTCATATTAACAGTTTTGCTTTGTTTTTTTTTTAGGTTAAACATTTATTACGAGCTGTATACTCAACGATTAGTAGATTTGTATACAGATTGGTTTGGATTTATTTTTAGGGGCTGCTATGCATTTAGTTAGGATCTTAATAAACCTTTGCAGTTCTCAAAAATGTCTGCCAATTCATGCGTACAACATTTAAAGCTTGACTATTTTTTCGTTTTTCGGTTTTTTGTGAGATATTTATTGATTTTGGGGTGTTTCCAAACTAGCCGCACATTTATTCTACAATAAAATTTCGCCACTTTGAGGGGCTTATTGACGCAACATTTAACACCTAAATATATACATATACATATATATATATATGTGGTATGTCTATAAAATTTTGTTCTGGTATTCAATTTGCTGCCCCCAGCCAATTACATAGTCAGCGTTAATTAAAGTTAATGGTAAAAAAATCTAAAAAAAAACATTCTCCTCTGCGGGCTTGTTTCTCAATAGCACTCATACCGATCTCATTATTTATTTATTTTTGCTTTTGGCATTTTATTTATGTGTGTAAAATTATATAATTATATGCTCTTGTTGGGAGGACACTACTATTATAGTTGGGTTGCTTAGCTGGTCGCCTTGGTTAGACTTGTTTATTTATTTTTTGTTTTTCTTATTTTGGTTTTTCGGCTTTCTTCGGCTTGAGCCTAATATTTAGGTAAATTTAAAACGCAACCTTTTTATTATGCTCGAACTTGGAATACCCTGTAGCATGTGGAATGCACAAACGTATTATTTGCTTAATTTAATTTGATACAGGGTATTTTATAGTCGTTCGCACTCGACTATCACATTTAATGAATATAATATTTATATTTCAATTTCGATTTCGCTTTTCGATTTCGTTTTTTAATACTCATCATAACGTTTGATGAAAAAAAAGCATTTAGTTGGTATTTGCTATTTCGTCTTGTTTTTTTTTTTTTTTTGTTTTTTAGCTTTTGCTACAATCAAATTTTTGATAGCTTTTAAAATATACATAAATACTCATTGTATTTGTTTTCCACAAGGTTTCCTTTTTTTCTGTGTGCTTTTCAAATTGTGTGCTTCAAATTGGACATAAATTTATTTTTAGTGTTTTTCTGTTTTCCGTTGTTGTTCTTGTTGTTGTTGTTTAAAATTTAATTATTAATATATAAAAAAAATAATGTTCAGTCAAATATATATGCATATATTTATTTGTATATATATATACACATATACATACATACACACATACATATGTATATGCCTGTTAACACATACGTACTATATAATAGCGTAGTTACGGATCTAAACAAACCTATAACACAGAACACATACATACACACATACGTAAATCAATCAACAATTATGAGACATTAAACAGTGAATTACTATATATACTACAACTAGTATGTATATATATATATTTACTATATATATATATATATGGACATACATACACACATATATATATATATATATGTATATGTATTTATGTATAAATATATATATATAGATGTATATGTAATTTACTGCTAGTTGCCAAAAATTCGATATGCCAAACTTAGTATTTAGCATATACACATATATAGACATACATACATACACATATATATATATACATATATATATATATATATACATATATGCATATATATATATATGGAAAAAGTGTCTCCCCTACGATATATCCTTACGATGATGAATTTGATACTTTTTGACCTCGTCCCTCGTCCCTCGTCCTGCTCGTATGACAAGCAATTTGTAATCCTTTAGTTTTTTCTTGTTTTTTTGTTTTTGGTTTTGGTTTATTATGTAATACACAATAATATGTTAATAATCAGTCGCATAAATGAATCACCTTGCTTTTGGCCTTGACGCACATCTCAAATAATCTCAGCACACACACACACACACACACACACACACACACACACACTCACACACACACACACACACACACAAATAAACGCCCTATTAAAAATACACCAAAAATACAAAAAAAAAACGTTAACAAAAAAAAATGGTGAACTTGCTTTGCACTCATTCAGTATTGAGATACATACTCATTTATTCATTCATTCACACATTGAGACACAGATTCACTCTACTGTTGCAAGATGCGCATCTTTTTGGCCAGCGTCGTCTCAGTTTGTTGCAACTTGCGCTTGCTGCTGTAGTTGCACAGCTTGTTGGACACTTTGCTTAATGTGATTGCGGATGAGGACATTAGATCGAGGGCTTGGAGTCGGTTGTCCAGCTCATCGAGGGCGGATAGGGGCGTTGTTGTTGCCATTGTTTGATTGTATCGCTCGCCGGGATCGGCATCGATGTCGATGAGCTGATTGGCCAACGGATCCTCGTCGTAAGGATCGTAGGGGGGTCTTAATTATTGTTTGAACACAAACAGACCCGTTGGGTCCCATTCGTTATCGTCGACGGGGCCGAAGCACTCATCGAAATACCATTCCATTGTCTTGTACACATGGCTAAGAGATCGGCCAATCGCATGATCCTCATCCGGATACACCTGATGGCGGAACTTCACCTGCTGATCGACCAGTGCTCGCACCAGCATCAGCGTATGCTCCTGATGCACCAACGTGTCCGCTGTGCCGTGCATCAGCATCAGATTGCGTCCCTTGATGTTGCCCGCCTTCATGGTGAGATCGGCCTCTTGCAATGCACGCAGATAGTCACCCTTCAACGGTATATACCGTTCCGTGAAGAACGAATCTGTAGAACATATACATATATATACCTATACACATATGATTGTAGCAGCTGGCTGGACTTACAGTGATAGCCAAAGCTGACAATGGGATTGATGGCGATGGCGCATTGGAGCACCTGCTGGGAATCATCGATGAGCATCATGGATGCGGCATAGCCACCGTAGCCCCAGCCAAAGGCGCAGATGCGCAACGGATCGATGAACTTGAGATTGTCGCGCAAATAGCTGCAGAGATTTAATCCACAATTGGAGTTGAGTGGGCCACGATCTCGATCAATAACTTACGTGAGAACACCGAGCTGATCCTCGACCTCGACGGTGCCCAGTTTGCCATGGACTTGGGTGCGCAACAGTTCGCCCTGGTAGCCACTGCCGCGTCCATCGATCTGAGCAACAATAAAGCTGCGCTGGCTGCACAGATACCAATTCCAGTCCACATGAAAACGCTCCGTGACCAGCTGCGATCCCGGCGAGGCATCGCTGTGTAAATCATTCAAATAATTTATTATAGCAATTATTACGTGAATATCACAGCAGCAAATCAAGAATTGCGAATAGTCAATCATTAATTAAGAATCAAGAATCTTCAATCTCAAGTCAGGCGTAGCCGACAGCCAAATACTCTGCTACCAATAGGTATACCATCTGATAAGACTTGCTACAGAACAGCCAAGGGGTTAGCCTCGTGGCATATGCCGATCTTTGAAGGACATCGCCAATAACCACCCAACCAAATTTGGTGACTGTTGCTTCAAAATCATGGAAGATATGTGCCTTAATCGATGTGCAATTGTCGATTTAATCGATTTCCTGTCCACCTAGTGGACGTAGTATCACAATTTTGACTCTTTGTCTGACGGGATAATCCCAAAATCTGACAATTTGGATATGTCTGTAAGGAAGGGAGCTCTCGGGAATTAAAGTCTTCTCGCTCTATTATATTCGCCTCCTAATAGAAATGGGATTATTATGAGCATATATTTTGGGGTGGGTTTTATTGTTATCGGAATTCGAAATGTATCGATATTCGAGAAACGGAGGCAGTTATTGATAGGTGAAATTGACTTGATCTGCGCGGGGTATACGAGAAGCTATATATTTGAAGTCTGCAGCTCTTCGATTCTCTGAGATCTTGAAAATGTTTCTAGCAAGTCGTGCCTAAAAATGATTTATTTCCGTTTCCGGTGCTGAAATTCAATTAGACTTACACATGGAGCACCAGTGGAAAGGCGACCTCCTCCTCCTCGCGCATGCCTGGCGGCAGGAAGAGTCGCACCTGGGCATGAAAGCCATGTCGGATCTCCACGCTAAAGGTACGCATCTGGGGAATGGCCAGCTGGGAGAGGCGATGACGCAACACGTCGCCGGCATTGAGCACAAAGATCTTCTCGTTGCTGGCCGTGCGCACCAGGTAGACACTGGGCGCCTCTGGGCCGAGGCACTCCTGCACATAGTAGCTATAGTCGCGACTGAACTGCACCCGATTGTACAGACAATTCTTGGGTATGTCATAGATGCAATCATCCGGCTCCAGTCTGGCAACAATATCCTCCCAGCGTCCGCCGCGTTGCCAGTCGGCTGCATTGGTGCTGCGGGCACGATGGAGGCGATACGTGGACTCCGTGTTGTCGCAGGTGAGGCAGGTGGGCTGCGTCGAGGTGATGTACGTGCGATTCGTTTCGGTGATGTTTAGTTTAAGGCTGATCTTGTAGAGGTGGCGCTCGCCCGGCCGCTTCTCAGGAGCAGCCATAAAGTAAACAATCTCGTGCGCTTCATCCCAGCCCACAATTTCGGTGACCTCGAAACGACCCATGGTCAACGGCACCGGTCGACGATCCAGCGATGAAATAAACACCACATGACGGTAATGACCATGTTCGCCATCCCGCACGGGCAGACGCTTCAGCAGATAGCCCCCGTTGGTTATCTCATACGTTGTCTGGCCATTTGTAACATTCGCCGGATTCTCAACGGTGGTGGTTGTGGTTGCATCCACTCCATTCTTGCCGGGATCGCTGACCATTGGCTCCTGCTGTTGGAACTGGAACTGACGCAACAGGCTGCCGCGCAGCTGGGCAGCGATGCGAGCGGAGAAGATGGGACGCTCAGCGGGCAGCACCCAGCCATCGTTGATGGTCACCTCGGTGTGCACCACCTGGCAGTGGAAGTGTGGTGCCCGGCAAATGACCGTTGTCGCCTTAGTCTGGTCGCGACTCGTCACCGTCACGGACAGATCGATGGGCGATGCCCAAGTCAGGCCGCCCACATAGCTGCCGTTGCTCAGCTCGGCGGGCAGCTTGATCTGTGTGGGAAAGATGTACTTGATCACCGATAGATTGACCACATTCACCGTCACATTCGGATTGCGGGCACCGGCCTTGGGATAACGTTGACTCAACACCGCCGGATACTTCACATTGTCGCCCATCCATGTGTATCTGCCAACAGACACAAAGATCCAATGAGTAACATGTTGGAGAGGGTTCCTTCGCCTCGAGCAGACTCGACTTGAACACTCAGTTGTTAAACAGTTAAATATTACAAATTAGATGTATTTAGATATTTCTTTCAAATTGTCCATTTTATTGTTATCGAAAATCGTTTATATCGATACAAGCAAAACGGCGACATTTATCGGTAAAATGAAATAAACTTTATCTGCATGTATGAAATACGAGAAGTAAAATTTCAAATTTGGAATTTGGAATGAGATCGTATTACGCATAGAGACTAAATCGATTCGGCTATTTATGCTGATCAGGAATATATATATATATATATATGTGTATTTTATGGGGCAGTAGTGCTTGGAAAAAAATATACATATTTTAACCCATTCTCTTTGAGTGTACAAAAGCTAAGTGAAAAGAATATTTAATTCCTCTCAAATTATATTTATTTACTTATTGTAATCAATTAAAAATGAATAAAATTTACCCAATTAAAGTAAAAATAAGATTTAAGTTTAATTTTAATTTACAATACATATGAAATACTTATAAGCCGGCTTCACAGAAAAATTAACAGATCTATGTAAGTTTTATTTTTCCGTCTCAAAAACGAATAACAAATTGCAGGTTTTTGAGAATTAAATTCAAATACAAAAATATGTTTGAACTTATCCTAAAATTCATTCGATATATGATGAGTTTAGAGCGGGGCTTATATATTATTTTAAGATTCAAATGCAAGCAACAAAAAATTGTTTAACTTGTCCTCAATATTAATACCAACGGATTGGATGGGAGTGTGGCAAATGTTGTAGTAATGTTCTAAATTCCCCACTTGTATTCACTCTTACTTACCCACTTGTATTCACTTGCATTCACAACTACTCAATGGGCTACTCACTTGTACTCGCTGACGTCGCTGTCGTTGAAGCTGAGGAAGGCTAGGAAGAGGCCATCCGGCGAGAAGACGATGCTGCTCCGCTTGCTCTCCAGCTCGGGGACATTCTCGTACGTCCAATCGGGCACGCCGTTGTAGAAGACGCCAGCGGCGCCCGTCTGTGTGATGCGGCAGACAAGCTCACCCTGCACCTTGGGCTTGTAGTAGATGTCGTTGTGGTGCACGAAGGCGATCGCCTGGTTCAGAGTATATGGCGCCGCCAACTTGCCACCATTCGCATTCGCCTGTCCGCTGCCATTCGCCGTGGCAGCTCCAGTTGCGGCACCAACTCCGGATCCGGATCCGAATCCGAATCCGAATCCGGTTGTGGGCGTCGGTTTGCCGGCACCGCCTGCCGCAGCCACGGCCAGACTATTTAATATAATGCTGCCGCTGGGCAGTGGCGACATTGTCGACTGTGCAGCACCTATTGCACTTGCAGTTGCAGTTGCAATTGTGGCAGGAGCATCTGCAGTTGGAGTTGGATGTGGAGGTGGATTGATGGGTGCCCAAACCACATGCTGCAGATGGGGCGCCTCGGCAATATTCTCCGTTGGTCCCAGTGGAAATGTGTTCGCCGTTTGCACCTCATACACGTGGTGTCTATTTCAGCATCAGTATTAACCAAATTAAACAGCTGCCACCACTCGAAGATCATCTCAAATGAGCTACGTACCTGGAGCCTTCGGCATTGCTGTCCGACTGCAGCAACACGTACTTCTGATCCGGAGCCACCAGAAACGTTTCAGCATTCAGTTGGCGCTGTGTGTGTGAGTGAGTGTGTGTGTGTGTGTGAGAGAGAGAGAGAGAGAGAGAGAGAGAGAGAGAGAGAGAGAGAGTAGATAATAGAGGAATATAGACGAATATAGAGGAATGTGGAGGAATTTGGGGGAGTATAGGGGAATATAGAGAATGGTTGGCGAAAATAGAGGAATATAAAAGGAATAGAGAAGAATTTATAGGAATACAAAAGAATATAGATGCCGGAGTATAAAGGAATATACATATATATGAATATGAATATAAAGAATTATAGGAATTTAAAGAAATATAAAATAACTTACAGAAATTTAAAGGAATAGGGTACATTGCATATATATATTTAATATATTATCGGCTACTCACAAATGTGGAATTAGTCATCAGAATGCGAGTGGTGTAGTCTGTCATATTCAGTATGGACAGACCGCCCGTTGGATCACGATAAACTAGCTCGTGATCTATAAAAGCATAAATCATTAACTGATTTGTTAAATGTAATATAATTTTGTGACGAACCATTGCTCCAGGTGCCGTTGAACGGCTTCCATTGCAAGCTTTTGCTGAGAATGTCGCTGGGCAACATTCGGCGACCACGGATTCGGAGTCCCTCATCCTCCGGGGACAGCAGGAATATGGAAAAGATGATCAGGCTGAAGACGGCAGCGATAACCAGCAGGGCTATGAATATGCCACGCCAATTACGACGCTCCGGCGATATGGCCACCAGTTCCTGCAACCCCAATTACAAAATTACATTTTAATTACCAATTACTATAAATTATGTTACTATTAACTGTAAACTATTTTAAATTCAATAACTCGAATTATATAGAATATTTTCTTAAGTATGTGAAAAACCTTTCAATTAAACAATATTAGTTGAACATTTTTATTCCGACTTGACACCCTGTATACAACTATTTTGATTGTACATTTAAATTAAAACTATATTTAAAATAGCATATAAATATTCCAACAAAATTCAATTCCTTATATTTTGTTGTTTCATTAATAAATTCCCAAACTTCCCAAACTTCCCAAACTTTGTTACTAAAGACGCCTTAAATCGATTGGGCTAATGGGTTATTTGCTGAGTGGGTGTGTTCGGGGCTCCGGGCTCGGACTTCCGACTCCGGATTTTCTTTTAGCTCATTTGCCAATTGACTGCTGCACCTTGTGCTAATTACTAATTATGCTGAACTTGTTTTGTTGCCATCGGCATCATATTAATCTAATCAAGCAAATTAAAGTCTTTGGGTATCGGCCATATCAGCATACTTTTATCTATACTTTCGAAATGTATTTACTTTTAAGCAGAGACAATAGAAAGTTACTAAATGAAGACAAAACATACAAAAATAAATTTAAATTGCCTTTGTTTTTGAAGTTAAGTAGGCAAAAGAAAGAGTAGTGAATAGTGTATCTTATAGTCGACAAAAGAACAATAAACATTGTTTCTACGTCTCAAATTTTTTTGGTTATTTTTTGTTTTTCTATTCGGACATTTGTGAACTTTCTCTGTGTATATATATATATATATTTGTGATTGATTGCAGTTGAATAGAATGGGAAAGAACAATTGATGATAATAACGACGATGATGAAGATGTGTTTGTTTGTTTCCAGTTATTTTGCCTCTTTACTTATTTTTTGTTGTTTTGTTAACTGGGCTTGCAATACGACTTGTGTTGATAGCGTTTATTGATTGAATTCCCCTTTGCCAAAGAAGAATCAATATGTAATTCAAGTTTGAACAGAGCAGACGCCATCTCTCTGAATCGCCCAAAAATATCCAAGACAAAAGGCAATCGAGGAACTCTCGTTTTCAGCGCGAACACAAAATGCGTTCAGTGTTGGCAACTCAAGTTGATGGGTGGGTTGGGCAAGTGCTGGGTAACAGAAGTCCTTGATGCAGCCTTAATTGACAAGCGAAATGAATTTAGGACTGCAGCTCTCACACATGCACACACTCACTCACACAGCAGTGGAAACATCACAAAACAACAACAAGTTTATAACTGAACTAAAACTATTTCCAAGCACTTTGCATGGTGGGTGTGTGGAACTGGGATTGCGAGTGTGATTGGGATTGGGATTGGGGGTAAAGTTCTGGTTCAGGGCCAGAGCAATTTACAAGCACATTTGACTTCCCCACTGCCCCCACACTGAACATTTGCGCCGTTGTCACGCCCCCTTTTGAGGCGTACCCATTTTTATTTTGCTTCCATCTGAACAAATTTTGTTAGTGTGCTTTGTTTAGTGCTGAAATTGAATTAAAAATTTATATGCAATGCAGTTTTTATAGACTTTCCGGTAATAGGATTTTGGTATACAGAAGTGCATGAAATGCTAATTGAAATTATTTACGGTTACAAGCCTTGGACCAGTTTAGGTTGTCAGAGTTTCAATTAGAATTAATGCTAGAATATAGCACTCAAGGAGTGGTTTACTATATACATAATCATTTAATATATATTATTATTACCCGATTCGAAAGATGTTTAAACGTTGTCAGATATTTTGGTGACATGAAATTAACTAAAGCTAAATTCAGTTTTATCTTTATCTTAAAATCATTTATGATCTCATCGACTCTTTCTAGATCTCTTTCTCATAGTAGCAGAAGGATAAGAAAACCATATCTTTTCGATATAGCCACTGAAATCACGAGATTCAACTTGGATTCTTACAGCTCTTACAATTCAGGCCTTTTTTCAGGTATTGTTTATTGTTTGGTGACCTCTTTTTAAGCAGACGGTATTCGAAATATATTGGAGTACATAAAAAATTATATTAACCACTTAAGCACACATAAAAAAAAACATATTTACATTTTTCTATATCAATTTTAACCGAAAATCATGTTTTCAAATTTTTAAATGAAGTCGTGAAAATTATCGATTGAAATTCAAAACTGTGACGGGAATCTGAACCGTAATTCAACCGTAATTCACAATTTAATAACGAGCAACCCAAGCCGACCGTTTCAGTCCCGAACAGATCGTATCGTATTTATTCCATGTTTATAGGAACTGTTTACTGATATTGACGTTGCACAAGAATATATATATGTTCCTAGTTTTTGGGTTCGGTGTCCTTCAGAACAAAGTTATAATACCCAAATACAAGGATATATCAATTAAGCGCACGACTTTGCCAGTAGATATAATATTATCTGATGATATCGTAATTATTTTATGTTGCTTTTTTCAAAAGTTGGGGACACACATTCTGTTAATGCGTATGTACTGAATTTTGAAGTAGTTCTTTAGTATAACAATAAAATGATGGTTTTTTACTGCCGACTTTAACGTTGCGAGTTGCCTTTGCCACGAATGGGGGTAGTAAAATATGCAATTTATATTTTAGCACCTAGATACTCAAATTTTAAGTAGTAGCTATATAATCCTTACAAAAGCTTACAACAGTTTTATCATTTTTGCCAAGATACACAAGACTTGCTTTTATTTACCCATTTTGTTTAATATTGAGTTCTGCAATCCAAAAACTGTTTAACAATTCATAAAAGACCGGAAGTAACTGTTGTTTTCATTTTTTTTTTATGTTATGCCTTTTAAATACCTATAAGGATATAAATTGTTTGTACTGTGTGAAGGTAGATTACTAGGGACCAACATGTAAGTCTATAGCTGCCACATAAGCGAGAGTTGCTAAATTTAAAGGGTACTTTGTGATTTTTAAATTTTACTTAACCCTCCTTGGAACATTTAAGCACGTAAAGTTTTTATTTGATTTCTTTTTGTTAAGTTTTTATTTATTTAGCCAGCCAGTTGATGACAAGAAACGTGCTCGCAATCAATGGGAAAACATTTGACTATCTAGCTACACGTTTGTGCCACTGTTGTGTGTGGCATGCACCTGGCATACCGGTTCATAACAAGATTTATGGAAAACACGTTCGTCCTTATATAAATATGGCATATATGTACACAGGGCTCTGCTCTTTGTACCACACTCAGCCTGCATCAACTATGCATCTGTGTGTGTGGGGGAAATGGGGCAGGCAAACGGTCACAAAGGATTGTTGCTTACCACACATTGCAACGTTGCAAGCATGATTGCATTTCACGACATTCGCTGCTAAGGTAGGCTCTTGTATGACCAAGGGCGTTAACAGAGGGGCGTGTCTCTAAAAAGGAAAATCTGAACATTTATTTGGTTTAATTTTAGAAGAGGTATCTTTTTATTTACTCGATTACAATATGTATAACAAATTACAATTCGGTCCCCCTCTTTACGAAAAGCTGGGTACTTCCCTGTGCACGGCATTTGATGTAAGCCAAAGCATCACTGCACTGTGAGAAAATGTTTCGCTATATTATGTAAAGTGTGCAAAAGTAACTTAAATAAATGTGTGAGTAGATTTCCTAGGGGTATTTTAAGGCTATGCTATGAAGAAGAATTTGATCTGATTTTACTTACAATCGGCTCTAGAAAAATAGCATGAGGCATTGGAATTCTGTTTGTGCAACAAAAACAAGTGAAATTTTCAATTCTCCACTTGCTACTTGCATCATTTACCACCAGCATATTATTGGCTTGAGTTTCATTCCATTTTGAGAGAGAATTCCATATTTTCAGTGCAGCTCAATGTTGTCTTGTGCAAAAGCCTGTTGGCCAAAAATGTAATTATCTCCAGGAATGTAGATGAGCAAAGGACTTTCGTAGAGCTTCAACCGTTGTGGTTCGAAAATTTGAGTATTCACTACAGGTCTCCCCCTAGTGTCGACTCGACAATGTTGCCGTTGCTTTCATTTCTCATGGCACTATTTTTTCGTGTTTTTTTTTGTCTTTTGTTTACTATGCCATAAATAATGCCAGCCACACACAGAGAAGAAATTCGCACTCAGAAAACAGTTGAGAAAGTTGCGCACACAAATGTTGCATCTGTTCTTTAATTCTTAAGTCGTGTTGAGTGTTTAATTGGATTTTGCCTCTTTTTCAGCTATTACATTGCCCCAGGAGCAGCTATCTCTCTCTCCCTCTATCTCTCTCTCTCTCTCTCGCTCTCTTCTGCTCTTTGTTGTTGTGGCTGTGGCTGCTGCCAACTAATGTCTGCGTGTGGGCGATAAGTTTTCCGACATTTCCAATTGTTCGCACACATCTTGTGTGCTTCAATTTAATTTTCATTTTCTATTTAATTGTGTTGCCAAATGGCCAAATGGCAATTGAGAAATAAAAACAGTTAAAGCTGAATCAAAGCGCATTTTTGTTGGTCAACAGTAAATAAAACCAAACGATTCTCCAATAGATTGTGTCTATGTGGTAAATGCTCTGCATTCATTTTCAACACTCATAACTTATCAAAAGTAAATCACATTCCTACTTTCTATATTTATTTGAAAATCAAATTATAATATCCCAGGAGAGGGGTTATAAGCATACATAAATAAATGAATGAGTGCTTACAGATACAAATACAAATATGTAGGCTAGCAGTATTCACTTTATGGTACACTCATAAAAAAATTGCCCTAAATTTTAAGAAATCGACATACTTTTTGCTCCAATGGTTAGTCACCTTATTATTCAGAAAACATATTTACAAAATTTATGGTTGTAGATGGTTCGAAAATCGAATATAAAATGTATATATAATTTCCAGAGTGTTGTTTTCTATGTGTGTGCATTGAAGAATTTATTTAGTGGCTTTGTTGTTACTTATATGTTTCATAAGCATTTGAATTTTTTGACTTCACATATTGAAAAAGCGACTCTTGGTTTGTGAACTAAGCGACTTAAACTTCATTACTGTTTGTGAATTTTCTACTTTTTAGAAATGTTTTTCTTAATAATTGAAAATAGTTCTAAAATTGCATTTTTTATTTTGTAAACTTCCGATTTAGCGCAAGTCTCTCTGAGTCTTAGAAATATTTTTCTTAATATTTAGAAATTATTTCTAAAAATAAGAATAGCTTTCTATTCTCTCAGGCGATTTAATAAAATTTAGGGCGGTTTATTTTCTGAGCGTAACATTGCTTAATTAACAATATCCAAGTCTAGTGAACTTTTTTATTTGGCTTGTCTGCTTAATGTATTTAATGTTTGCTTAATACAAAGGAGTATTGAGTTGCGATTGGCTTGGTAGCAAAATAAGTTTCGGGTAGCAAGTGAAAATGGTTTTGACACGTAATTAAATGTAAAAGGGAAGTCCTCTTTCCAACTCAATGCCAATGCAAATCGATTCACAACAGCCACAATAAAGCCAATATCCAGAAGAAGTAGAAGAAGAAGAAGAAGTATAAGTGTAAGAAGTGGAAGAATAATAGATGCTCTGGCAATGCCTCATCATTAAGAACTTCAGCAGCAGCAGCAGCAGCAGGAGCAGGCGCAGAAAGAACATCGATTCAACGATTGTTCAACGTGCATTTAATGAGCTGTAATCGCATTCGCAAAGCTTTGCACTTGGCACTTGGCCAAAAGGCTTGCCAACAATGACAAGAAAAAATAAAAATGCTGTAGTCGAGTCAGCTTGACTTGGATATACCCTGGATTCAGCTGTAAAATATAGTCTCATTTTTTATGGCTTGAAGTAAATTACTCAAGATTAAATCAAAACTAACACAGCGCATATATTTTTATTTCACAATTTATTTATTTTTACATATAACTATTGTATATACATATATGATTATAAAGCTAACTTTTTCTTAAAAATACAGAAATTGCTTGCGCTTGCTGAGATCATTATGAGAATAAATGTTCGATTGTAACTTTGGTGTTACTTATCCGATCTTGAGGAAATTTGACCAGTCGCTGAATAATTTATATCAATTGGAAATCAGTTTAAAAATTATGGCTTTCATTGCAATCGTAAGCCGATATATATCGAAATTCGCTGCTAATGCTGATTGAGAATATATATATTTTTTGGGATCGGAGATGCTTCCTTCCGTCTGTTACACCTTTGTGCACGAAACCGTTATACCCTTTTAACCTATTTTTAAGGGTAAGGCGAAGAACAAGAACAGTAAAAATAAACACTAAGCCAACTTCAGCCAACCAAATAGCCTTCGTATATATATATACAAATTATATTATATTATATATAAATATAAATTACATGCACATTTCTTGCAGCTTTTGCCATGACAATAGTCACACCTTTTTATTGGACAAGTCGCATTAGTGGCTAATGAAGGCACAGCAACAGCAACAGCAACAACGGCAGTCACAATGGTCATAGTAAGTGGACAGCAGACAATTCACAATTGTTGTCGCTAACCGCTCGCTTTGTGTGTGTGCGTGTGTGTGTGTGTGTGTAAATTTATGATGTGTCCGCTACAATAAAAGTTTTATATTTTTTTCACCATGTGCCTGCAGCTCACAATTGTATGTATCTGTCCCAGGACACAATCTCCCAATTCCCAGCGCACACTTAACGAGATACTCAGACACACACACACACACACACACACACACACATATATATATATATATATATATATATATATATATATGTGTATATTTATATATATATAGGTAAGCTCAGTCAGAGCAATTAATTTCGTTTTATTATCGGGTCATAATTTCTCAGCACATCCCAAAACTAGCCAACGGCAAAGTCCAGTCAATTGTTCTTCTTGCTCTGCTGTACACATATATGTACATATGTGTGTGTGTATGTAATTGGAGTTAGTGGAAAATTTAATGAAATATTGTCACTGGCTGGCATAGCCAAGCCATTTCCCAATTGAATTTTATACATTTTAATAGAATTTCCACACAATCAAAGTAAGAATAACAATTCATATATATGCTAATATATGCTGCATTTCAACAAATATAGCTTTAAAACTGAGAGAATACAACTTATTCACAAAATGAGACAGAAAATGAGACAGATGGCTAGATCGACTCAGTTATTCATTCTGATCAAGAATATATATACTTTATGGCTGACACTCGTTGGAAATACTTCCTTCTGTCTGTTACATACTTTTAGACAATTTTATTCTACCCTTTTTAACAGGTTATAAATATATAGTCCTTCTTCACGTTCAACATAGTCAAAGTGAAAAGTGAATTCAAGTTGAGATCAGGGTATATTGCAGTCGGATTCAACATTATTATAGACTCGTGATTGCATTCATGATTCCAAGCAAGTGATATAATTATAGTTTTATTGTTATCCATCCATTTTAATCTTCAATACAAATTTTGTATTTATTGTGTAAGCTTTCAGGTATTTGTTCGAGTTGCATAAATTTCGAAAATTCATCCAAAATTATATCTTAAACTCAAACAATACATTGCAATTGGCATTCTTAGTCTTAAATGAGTTTTTTCTTTTTTTTTTAAAGAATCGCTTTCAAATCCTGCCTAATACTGATTGTTTTTCCTTCTTGTTGGCATGGGAATGGAAATTGAATTGAATTGTGAACAAAACGCTTGCAAGTGTTCTGTGAAATTCGAAATACGGGGGAAGGGAGGTGGGATATGGTTAGGGGTTGTAGAGAGCAATAGACCAAACAGATGACAAGGGTCAACAGGAAATGGCCCTCAAGCGGCTGTTGCAGCCAAATGATTTTCAATATTGATGAGCGGCCGGCATGTTATGTGCGATAAAAAGCAGAGACAGAGACAGACAGAGAGAGAGGGACAGAGAAAGTGGGAGAGACAGAGAGATAGACGAGAGAGAGAGAGAGAGAGAGTTAGAGAGGTATCTGTGTTGGAATGAAGGAAAGTTGGCAAACAAAGTAGGCAAACACACACAACTCATTTCATTACGATGGTCTTTGGTCCCAGATCATTTATAAAGTAGCCGCACCTAGACGACCCATCCGAACCCGACCCACCCGACTCACTGGAACCAGTGGAACCACCCAATCTGGTCGAGGTACTTGCCACATATGCGTGCGCCTGTGCGGCAATTATTAATGAAAGGCTAAATCTACTTTGGTCGAGAGCAAGTAGGAATGCTCCAGTCAAGAGAGCTCGACCAGCAGATGCTCTGAACGTAACTCGATAGCTATCAGAATCGTCGCACACATTTTCGATATGCATACAAAAAATGCATCTTTGCAAAAAGTTGGTAAATATGTACAAATACAATTTTCTACCAATTTCCTACTTACATACTTGATTAGAAAGTTATATATTTATAGTTATGGGCTATCGATTTCTATCGATAATCGCGAAACAGTTATTGATGAAATGAACATGATCTACAAGAACTTCTATTCCTAGTTCTCAAGCTCTCCTAGTCTCTGAGATCGGCAAGTCACATTCTGTGTAAATAAAACACCGTAAGTTCAACGAAGCTGCAATTTTGAAATAGGATTCCTCTCAGCACTTTTGCTGAGCACTAAATTCTCGACCAGCCAATATGAGACTATAATACAAACAATACTCAACAACAACAAAAAAACCAAAAGACAAAAGCCAAATATAATTAAATTGTAAGAGTAAGGAGTAAAGAGCCAAGTTCAGCTATGAACAATGCCTGGTATGCCAATTATTAAATAATTTATGTTAAACATACTTGAACAATATATTTGATAGCAATTTATGCACAGATTTTGTTCAGTGTTCTTTCTTATCTCAGTTTGGATTTGCGTTTGGCTTTACCTGCATGTCCAAATTTATTGCCCACATTTATTTATTGAGTCATTCCTTCAGCATTTTCCTGTCCGCCATTTTGGCCAGTTTCTTACCTACATTCAGAAAAAATTGCTTTATAATGGAAGTCCCTATTAAAGATATAAGGTTTCTATATTTATTAGAAATAATTCGTAAATATTAGAATATTATTTCTAAAATTTAGAAAGGTTTGACCTAGATGAACAATCTAAAGTATATGTCGATCTTTCCATTTCATATCTATTATTAAGAAAAACATTTCTAAAAAGTAGAAAGGCAACTTTTATTTTTCAAATTAATCTGTATGACCTTAAAAACTATGTAAAATGTTTGTATACGTAAAATCTTAATATGCAAATGCTTATTAATAATATAAGTAACAAGAAAGCCCATATAATAATTCTTCTCAATTTACACATAAAACAACACCCTGAAAACTAGAAATTTAGAAATGCAAGCGCTCGCGCTTAGAATGCCGCAAACATAAATTTTTGAAATTTATTTTATGAATTAAATGGCTCCATAAGAATTTCGATTTACTACAATGTAGGGCTAATTTCGGTTCCGGTTCCGGAAAGTAAAGTGTAATGGTTCCGGCTAAGGTTATGAATTGGTTTCATATTTTTCTTCGGTATTCGTTTGCGTTTCTACTAATAATAATCGGTTTCTATAAGTGGCTCTTCAAAAATGTCGAGTTCCGGTTCCGGGTTTGGTTCCAAATTTCATGCGGTGTCGCTACGAGTTCCGGCTCAGGATTGACGCCCTACTACTTACAGTTCTCACAATGTAATTATCACGCTGCCAATTTAAGTTCTATATTAAACAAAAATAATTCTCAAAAGCGCCAAACCTTTTTCCAAATGAAGTACAAAACAATCACAAAAATAATTTGACAAAGTACAGCAAAAATAGCATACAATGCGGACTGGCTTCAGTGGTTGTTATTTTTGAAAAGTTTTAGTGGGGCAAAGAGGGTGCTTAACTGATTCATGCAAAGTTGTCCAAGTGACGGGTAGGCTGACAGACAGTTTATGAACTGCGCCAAACAAAATGAACACCCAAAATGTTCAACCATTTTCATTTCCGGCCTTGTGGGCGGGCGCGGTATGGAAGTGGGCGTGGCCTGAGTTTTGTCATTAGCAGGGAAGAGCTCAAGGTCGCTGTGGCTGTGGCTTTAACTGTGGCTGCGGTACTGTGCACACGTTCCGCCTACACTGAGCACAATTTCATTTATAATTTACAGAATTTTATTTTTGACCGCCTTTCGTTTTGTTGCAGGAGTTGGAAATAATAATAATAAATATATATAGACAATATGTATATATATATATATATATATGTATATATATACCTATATCTGTTTTATTTGAGTGTATTTGACACCGCTTAATTAGGATAATTAAAGGGAAATCAGTGCAGTGCTGGTTTGGGAATGCTCTTACTGCTTTATCTCTGCCGTCCTCCGAAACTTATCGTAAAATTTAATTTCAGCAAGTCAAAATGAGATTTGAACAGTTTTTCATGTGATGCTGACAGGAATGATGATGACAGGGGGATGCGGAGGCGGGGGCGGAGTGTGTGGAGACCGTGTGTCATATTTTAGTGTCGGGCCAGGGGTGTGGTGAGGGGGGGTGCTGTGGGAATGTGACAGGCGACAATAACGATGAGCAGTGGGAAAAGTTGAAGCATTTTGCAATTACCTTTTGGCTGACAAATTAAATTTAATTTCAACATAAAAATAGAAGGAAGCCGAATAAAAAGAATTATGAGAGTCGTAAAACATTTTGGCAGGACTGCTCAATTATTTCTCCCTTTTGCCTGCTGAGCTGGCTCTATAAATTTTATTTGTATTTTATTTATTTATTTATTTCGGCTTGCCTGCCAGCCAAACAACTTTTCAAAGGTAATAAAATAGGGGGAAGTCCATTGGCGTAGAGGGGGATAGGAATAGAAAAGGTGGGGGAGTTTTATTTATGGCCTCAAGATTTGCAGCAAAATGTTTGCTCCGACTCTGGAAACGTGTCGAGGCGGACAGCCTGTTCTTGATAGCATTGCCCAGGGCCTCAACAGTGGATGGTGGTAGGGGAAGGGGGAGGGGGATCCAAGCGATAGGCAATCGATATGGCAAATGGAGTTTATTTATGGCACGTTCCATAACGAAATGCCAGTCGAAAGTTGTTATGCCTTCAGCCAGTTTATAATTTGCATTTATAAACTGAAAATCTGTGCAATCTGTGCGCGGTTACCAATTATACCCTGTACAAGAGCTACGCACAACCTCACTGGGCATGCTCGACGAAAAGTATGCCACAATCATATTTAATATACGGATATATCTCTAGTCGATAAGTGTGTCACTAAAATGCTACTAGGTATTTGTTTAGTATGGCATGTCCCATTGTTTATGAATTTCGCAAGTGAGCTGCGACAACATCATAAGCTGAGGGGACCAACACAAAGAGAAAGACAGAAATGTTTTCCTATTTGTAATTTTATGCTAAGGATGTGGGCGCTTTGGGGGTTTTTTTTTTTGAGCTTAGAGCTTTGCTCAATATTTGTTTCCCGTTTTGCAGATATTTTTGGGAGCAATTGTTTATCTTCCGCGTATAAAACCAATTAAATGAGCCTAGAAAAAGGACTCCAGTTAATCCTTTTTTGCATGGCCAAAGCCAAAGACAATGGCGGCAACAAAGGACACAGCCAGGCAAAAACATTTGCATACTTTATTAACTTGCCTCCAAAAACTGTGTATCGCTCTCAAGGACAAGACATACACACATACATACATACTGACATACATAAAATATACCCATATGAAACACGAATATTTTCATGGCGACGCTGTTGAGATTGGAAAATTTGTTCTTTAATGTGTATATGTGCAGATTAACAAATATATATATATATATATATATATATATATATATATATTAATCATAATTTTTACACTTAAGATATACACAAACACTTCACACAGTTTATGAATTGGAAACAACTTAGACTCTAATTTAAAATCTGAATCTGAGTGAGTAAATTTCATTACTTGTTTCTGTTCAATTATAAGCAGTCAGCCTAAATGGTATTAAATATTCAAGATGAGAAGTGTTCATTATTATGATATTAGTCCGTTGTAAGCCAAATGGGCTGAACAGTAAACGGGAAATGTATACATTGGCAAGATTATTTCCGTTATATATACATAATTAATAGTCACTCAAAAGGACACTCAAGATGACATGCATATTTAAGTGAACATCTGATTGGATTAAATGAATTAATCGCGTTAACGTTTTCAAAAGTTGTCACAAAATATTTCAAAGACGACCAAAAAGCAAGACAAAATTTGACAGCTACAATTTATGCAATTTCCATAATATCAAAGAACAAAGAACACATTATGCAGCGCATAATTATGTAATTTACTAGTAACAATCCACTTCCCCATTACCCACCCCAAACTCACCTCATCCTTGGGCACCAGCGTCACCTTTTTGATGGTGGGTGCACTATTGTTCACCACAACTGTTTCTCGTTTCAACGAGGGCCGCTTGAGGGCCGAATGTGGCTTTTGTATTTCAACCATAATCGCTGATCCCGTTGTTTCTCTGTTTCTCTGTTTTTATTTTTTGATTTTATTTAGTTGTTGTTGTTGTTGTTATTGTTCTTGCTGTGCCTTGTTAATGATGATGTAAGTGGAAGATTATGATGATTATGATTATGACGATAATAATACTGATTAGTTTGTGGCTCAAGCTGTTGCTTGCTCACTTCCTCTTGCTGCTGTTGCTGTTGCTTTTGTTGTTGCTGTCTTCTCTTTGGAATTCACATTCGCATTCACATTCAGTTTTCAGCGCTCATTAATCACAAAATGGCGCCATTACACACGCATTGTGAATTAGCGCAAAACATTGCCAGCTGCGAACAGCACTGAGAAGAAAACATATATATATATATATATGTATATCTATTTGTGCACACTCAGCAATAATAAAATCGGTCTAGCTTTTCGAAAATCGCCCTCCAAAATTAAAAAAATTATATCTAAATATTGTGAAACAAATTTCTTAGACTTAGAAAGGCTAGCCCTAAATCGAAAATCCAAATAATATAACGATTTTCTCTATTGTTTAGAAATATATTCTCTTACTAAGAAAAACATTTTTAAATAGTCGGAATGCAAACCCTAATTTTTGGAAACAATGTTTTCTAAAGTTTAGAAAATCCATCTTAATATTTAGAAATGCAAACCCTAGTTCTATGTTCTTGTATTTTTTAAATTTTGATTAATTTTCTAATGTCTTACTAAAGACAACATTTCTGATTATTTAATTTTTGAAATTTATCTTGAATTAAATAAGTACAATTGAATATTAAAAATATGTATTATACCTTAAGTCTGATTTCAAAGCGTTTTTAAGCTTTTTGATCGCTTTTCTAAATACGATGGCATACAATATTGTTTTTTTTTAAAGTGTAGCAACTGGGCACGACCTTGTGGGTGGTTATGGTGGTGCCACTAAATGAACTAGACGTGCTGATGAGGCCCAAAGATTTTTTGTTGGCATTTAATGAGCTGCTTATGGCATGCATACGACGTAGCATGTTCTCGTAATAAATTTCTCAATGAAATTTACATAATCTCACACAACCAACCACTACCACTCCCCCTCCAATCCCCGGTCAACCCCAACGACAGGTTGATCTCTGCGCTTGACTTAAGCTCAACCCAAATATGACAATGACAATGACAATGATGATGATGATGATGTTGATCCCACAGATGATGCTGCTAATGATTGCTGACAATGATGATGATGATGAGGTGTTGGTCTTTGGGGCTGGTTACTGTTACTGATTCAATTTGGTGGCAAGTTTCTGGTAACGTGTTTGCCGCAGATAAACGACTTAGTGTGAAAATGCCAAAAATTGAATTAGTCAGCGTGCAGCGTATGTGGCGATATGCAAGTTATTAGCATAAACAGTGCCAGACAAGAGCCAAAAGCCAACAGTCAAAAGCTGGCAGTGGGGAGAAAAGTTTCGCTGGATTACACACAAAATACCCGACGCTTCTTCCAGTTAAGCCGACAAGCAATCTGAGCCATTACAATTTGCATATTGTTCGGCCCCAAAAACTTTGCCAAATGCGACGTGGGCGGGGGATGGGAGTTGGTGTTGGGTCGTAGCTACACTCAGAAAAAAGAACGATCAATTTTTGTAAGTCGCCATAAAAAATAGAAAGTTTTTCTATTTTTAAGAAATATTTGTAAAATTTGGAAACTCTTGCCTTAAATCGACAATCCAAAAAATATGGCGACTCTTGTAATTTTTAAAAATATTTCTCTTATTAAGAGAAACATAATTAATAAAAAATAAGAAATTAAGAGATACTATGTAAAATATAAATATGTGAAAACATTAAATACAAATGCTTATTAATAAAATAAGTAATAAGAAAGCTAATATAAGAATCTCCTCAATTTACACCCTGGAAATTAGACATATTTTTTCTAAATATTAGAAAAATGCAGACTGAAATTTAGAAATTTATTTTCCGAATAAATGGGTGACTGACCATTGGAGTCAAAGCAAAGGCGATTTATTAAAATTAAGTTGATTTTTTCTTATGAGTGTAGGCTAGCAGTCAAGTGGTCAAGTGCTGTTAGCTGCTGGCTGTGCCTCACATTTGCTCTCAAGCGACACACACACATACACACATACATATGGGCTATGCAAATGTTTGGGCCGCACATCAGTGCGTATGATTGATGTGCTCAAAAGGGCTGCGGTCGAGTTATTGTGGTTGTTTGCACAGGTCGTAGCCAATAGCAAAAAATTGTGTTCGGTGTTCAAATTGCTCGAGAAACCGCATTTGGACTGCCGAATAAAAAAAGAGAATAAATTGGTAAAGTCACTTGTGTGTGTGTGTGTGTGTGCTTATAGAAAGCCATTTGATTGATGGCGTCTCCAACATAGTGGTGTAGTTTTTTATACTTTATAAATGATGCGCCTATGGGCATGTTTATTTTTATTCTCGTTTTTGCCATTCACTTTATCTGCCATTTCATCAGTTTTTATTTAGCATATATACATAGTTTTTTTTTAGTCACTTACTCGATTTTTATCAGGATCTAATCAAATTTTTTTGCTGAATAAAAGCTCCAGTTAAACTTTACCTATGTATATATATTTATAAATATATATTTACTCTTGACATTGCTTTTCTATATTATTAGTTTAAGTACACAACTTCTGCGATCCAATCTGCCAATCAATGCTCACAATTTTGATAAGCTTGCACGACTAAATTGATGATGAATAATCTACCAATAAGGCTTAACTGAGCTATCGAATAATATTAATTGCAGTCATCAACCAAGTGCGGCAAAGTTAGCTATTAGGATATTGCATTAATATATTATTAAATATGATAAGGACTGTGCATTTTGATCGAACGGAACTATTAGGCAAAAGTTGAGTTCTCTATGAAAATCTTTTTTGCATTTGTCAAGTTAACCCAATCAAACTCTTCAGTTATGAATGATATTTTTAAATATTATATTTCGACGAAGTTATTGCAGCTCCCATAGGAACAGTTTGTATATTTCTTAAATTTATAGGCGGACGGACTCCAGTCTGTATGGGAATGTGAAGTTCGATATCTTCATTATAATGGCAATAAGGCTGTGGTCAAGGTTGAACTGACTGCTCTTAATCAAAATAACAATGACATCTCTTTGTCATATAAAGTATCTAGTTTTTCATATTTTTTAGGATACGTGTGTGTGTGTGTGTAGCGTGTGTATGAGTGGTGTGAGTGTGCGTGTATGTGTATCAATGACAATGGCAATGCAGATTGCGGCAGCCACAACTAAATAAGTGGTACACATATATCAATGCCTTGCCACATTGGATATACATCAAAGTCTATGGACACAGACTGATATACTTGCAACAGCAGCAAACACACTCACATGTGAAGGCAGCCTGGAGCTGTGTGTGTAAACAAATGGGGAGGCAGCCAAGTTCTCTGCTCGGACGGACAGGATGAAAACAAAGGCGATGGCAACTCTTGGCTGCCTCCTCTTCTGGTAGCTGCGAGCAATGTGTGTGTGTGTGTGTTTGTGTGTGTGTACATATATATGTATATATAGATGCATTTGAAACAGCTGCTGCTGCTTGCTGCACATTTGACACAGTTTGCAGTCTCTATTGTTGTCGTCGTCTTGGGACGCATATTAAAAATGTCTTAATAGATTTGTGTTTGCCCACACACACACACACTCACACACAGCACACATACACGCATAGCTGTTTTCATTAATTTGTTGCCCAATGGTTTTGTGTTCATTGTTTTACTTTGAGAGAAGGTGGCATAAATGGCGTAACTTTTAATTTCCATGCACACACACAGCCCACACACACCCCATACACACCCCACACACATACACACGTGCACAACAATAATACTAATAATAATAATAACAGTAAATGTAACAAGAACAGCAACAACAGCTGTTCAATGCTAACAACAACAACAGCAACTTGGCAGCAGGAAAATCAGCATTTTCCTTTCAGCCCAATTTCCAAGCGACGACTTTGTTATTTATTTTGAACACTTTGCCACTTTGATATTTTTTTTTATTTTTGTTAGCCCGTTTTTTTTCTTATGATAACATTTTCTGATGGAAACTTCTCAACAAACTTGAATATAAATATGTATTTTGTTTTGCTTTGCACACCGATAACAACAAGAGGAAAACCAAAAAAAAAACCAAAAAAACAAAACAAAAAAACACGGAACGTGAGGAGAAAGAGAGAGAGTCCAGAGACAGACAGACAGAGAGGAGAACGCAACGAACGCTTCCGTGCGGAAGTCAAGCGACGACTGAAAGTGAAACTGAATCAAACTGAATTGAAACAGGCGCTTAACTGGAAATCTGCGTCTGCGTATGTGTGTGCCTTGTGTGTGTATGTATCTGTGCCTGTGTATGTGGCCAAGTGTGCAAGTGTGTGTGCATGTGTGTGTAGGTTGCGACAGCCCGACAGACGTCTGCACGGCAAAGTAACTAGGGACGCTTCTCGTTGCCATCCTTGTTGTTATTGTTTACCTTTCATCACACACACATACACACACACACACACATTGAACAAGGAACACACACACAAATAATGTTAATCAGCTGTTTTGTGTAAGCTCCTGCGTAGCTTTCTCTGACTTGGTTTATGTTTGAAATAAAAGCTGTAGTATATCAGTTTAAATTCCACCTTGCTTTTTTACAGTTGGGAAATAACTCAACTTAATTTGCAATTTATGAAATGAAATAAATGTAAGCTCTTTCAGTTGGTACTAAATATTACTACTTACTCTTTAATTTTATTTTTTATATTTTTTTTAAAACTAATTTTTTTTAATGCGAAGAAAGATTTTATAATAATGTAACCAAGCTGTAGCTCCCAGTTAATAAGCGAATAGCATTATGAGCTTGACTCGGTTATAGGGCTAAAGCTTTTCCAAAATGGTTTCGTTCACATTCGCAAATAAACCAAACGATTTTTGATCAACACTTCAAGAGATGAGCACATTTCAAGTAAATGTGTTGAGCTTACCAAAGCTTTTCACAAGCTTACCCAAGCTCTTCACAAGCTTGCCAAAGCTTTGTATGTGTAATTCAAAATGTTTGGCTCAAGTTAAGCCTTAAGCTTAACCAAATAGACAGAATCCTTAAGGATTGCAAGCTGTGCAAAGCTGTGTGGCAACTTTTGTCCGAGTTCTGCTCCACTTGTGCCACATGTCAAATGCGGCAGCCACAACAAGAGTTGTGTAGCCGCAACGAGCATCCATACGGAAAGGAGCAAAATCAGTTAAGACTGAGCCAGTCAGCAAGTATTTGTTCAGACCAATCACCCCCAATTACACACAACACATAAATTATTCAAGTCAAAGCCGAGTGCGTATTTACATCTGACAGCTTTTTTCTTTAACTGACTACACTCAGAGAAACATACAGTCACAATAAATCCGTGGAAATATTTAAGAATAACTTAACAAATTTATTTTTATAATGAACAAAATTTTTCTTTTTAAATTTTGTGCAAGTTTTTCATTTCCTCGGATCAGAAATTGTAATTGATTTCAGTCAAAATTCTATGTTTTTTAAAGGTACTGAAATTATTAGTCTTTAATCTTTAACGAAATATTTACACTTTACGTACCTGACCCTCAATAAATCATATATTTTCTATGAGTTTTCGGAATGTAAAAAAGAGTTTTCCAACAAAACCAAATAATTTTCACATCCCGTTCGCAATTTCTTTAATTCAGCACATCTGTTTTTTTCTTTATATCTGTATGCTTTTCACTTTCTGTTTTGACCATTCGGTAATTGTTTTTTGCTTTCTTTGTGTGTACGAGTTACGAGTGAGTTCTTGTGTGTGTGTGTGTGTGTGTGTGTGCGTGTGTGTTGTAGGTGTCATTGCCACATCGGCGGTAAAATGCTGCAAAATTAATGTGAAATCAACACCCAAGCATTGAAGTTGAGACAACAGCACAATCTACTTTGGCCAACATTTCGTTTTATTTCTATTTTATTTTTATTTTTATTGCTGTATTTTTATTTTTGAGGTGCTTTTGGTAATGGTTGGCGGCTTTCGGTTGATTTACAATCATTGTAACGACAGTCGACGTACAAAATAACAAGAAAAAAGCATCTGAAAAGGAGTTGAGTGCGTATTAGAAATACCATCTGTAATTCCCGAAACTTCAGCCTTGAAACAGGGTGTTATTTTGAAGCAATGTTAATGAACTCGTAAGGTAGTCGAATCTTGATTGCATAATTGATGCAATAAGCAAAAGTAAATTACAATTAAAACGATACATTGATTTGATTTAGATGACAAACTTGTATAATATTTTCTATGACTTTTTTTTGTAGATTCATATTTATTTTCAGACAATGCTCATTATGTTAACTAGTATTCCTGCCTATTAAGTATTACTTGAAACTTAAACTAAACGGTGCCAAGATTTATATCTGCCTGTGCTCGTCAAACAGGAACCGAAATTGCAGTTGTACAATTCAGAATCACTAGTAAAATGCAACATATTTTTTAAAGAAGCAGTTACAAGAACCGATTCCGATACCATAACGGAACGGAATACCGAAATAATTTTGGGAAGCAATTTAAAACCTTTACACTTTCCATTCCCAAGCGGGAATATGATTTGACATATAACATAACATTTTAAATATATATAAGTATAAATAAATATATAAATAGATATGTATATATAAACGATAATCCCCTTTTGTGAGCACTCAGATATGTATATATAATTTATATATTTTACATATGTATAATAAAATTTAAATTGTTAACTCAGATTAACAAGTAAGCACCCTGTAAAATAGACTGAAGCAGCTGGTAGATGTCGCTGTGTGCCGGTGTCTATTGGCCACAGCCTCAAGATACAGCTACAGATACAGATACAGATACGGAGATATTCAGCTAACCGAGACTGACCCTGGCATGCTTATTCCCATTTATGTTCATCGATGAGCACGTGCACGTCTCTCTCTCTCTCTCTCTCTCGCTCTCTCCTCTCTCTCGCTCCTCTCTCTCTGTGTGTGTGGGTGTGTGTGCATTTGTTAACTATCGTATTGCAATGGACAACGATGGCTGGCAAATGGAGCGACCGAGTTTTTAAAAATGTATGCCATAAAAATGGCGATTTCATATGCGAGAAGTGTTTCTGCATATTTACACGTAACGCAGCTTAAATTGTTTCTTAGTGTGTGTGTGGCTGTGTGCATGCTCGTAAACAGGAAACGGAAATCAACATGCAGGCACACGCAGCAAAAGCAGCCACAATAACAAACAACGCCAACAACAATGGCCATTGTTTTTTGACATCCTATTGCCATTAAATATGGCATAAATCATGTTGAGCTAAAAACATTGCCGTTACCACATTATCTATTTTTGATTAGACGCAGACATAATCCATTTTGGCAACAGCAATGAGCAATAAAAGTTGCTATTTAATATATGCTACAAATAAATTATGCTTTGCCTTAGCGACTGTTCTAAATGCTGCGATCAGGGTATCATGCAGTCGAGCTGACTTTGACGGGTCCTTTCGACCCGATTTCAACTGCCCACATTTTCGATATGGCCGCAGTTTAAAGCTTTGTTCAACATTGCCACAAAACACGTATTACCAACTAAAGCATAGGTGAACGAAAAAGACAGAGAGAGAGAGAAAGAAAGAGAGAGAGAGAGGGAAAGCTTACAGTTTTAGGCATATTCATTGAAGCGATTATTTGAGTGTGTGGTATTTTGGTACACACACATATACACACACACACACACACACATATACATACACACATACACACACACGCAAGTAATTACTGGAAATATATTTCTAATGTGTACATGAGCAAAAATCGTAATTGCAGAAATAATTCATTTCGACTAAATTAAGCCCCAATGAGCTTTAATTATGATATATCCATTGAAAGATGTATTTTGGGAATCCAATATTATTTACAATAAAATCGCTTAAGCTTAAATTTTATTTTCACTTTACGAGTATAACTCTTAACCCATAATTTTTGTTTCTTGCTATCACCAGTTACAAGAACCGATATTATAAGTCCATTTATCCATATATGGATGCACTTCATAATTTTTGGCGTAATCTTTATTGTTTATCGATTCGGTTTGATATCAAATTTGTAATATGATGATGATGGAATTCAAGAAAATATTCTTATTGCTTAAGCGCTCATAAAATTGTTCCTGTTTTATAGTGCAATTCGCTCCACAAAAAAAAAAAAACATAAATAATGCTTTATACTTTATGACAAGAATCTCTTGATTTTTATACTCTCATACGTTTCCATAGTGTGTGACTGTATGGATAAATACATACATATATATACATATACACACGTATGTACATGCATTTGTATAATTATATATATATACATATGTACATTGTGTAGCAGCAATTAAATGAATGCGCATAGAAAATGAAGCACCCAAAAACAAACGAAACAAGACATAAAACAAAAAGACAAGTTAGCCATGCCGAAGATTATATACCCTTTCGAAACGAAGTCCACCTATGCAGTCACTGGAAAATATAAGGAAAACCACAGACTGTTCCTATCTAAATAACACAAATAAATATGAGTAATATAAGAAGATAATATAATAAATAAAAGTTTGGTTAGAATAACTTGGTAAGCAAAAAAGATCTCAACTTTTGACAAATGAGAGCTATATGATATAGTAGACCGATCCGCATGGGGGACTAGACAGACAGACAGACAGGCAGACGAACTTGCCAATATCGACTCGACTCGGCTAGTGATGCTGGCCAAGAATATAATCTACATAATCAATGGCTCTTTCGATGCCTTACAAAGTTCAGCACAAAGTCAGAATATCCTCTACAGGGGTATATATTAAAAAAACAAAAGGGAAAAGAAAAAGAAAAACTAGGCAACCAAGTTAATTTATGGACCGAGTCGACGACTGTGCTCAACTTAAAGCTGAGTGTTTTCAAAAAGTGTGTATCATGAAAATACAAGTGTCAATATATACATATATATGTATATATATATATATATAGCATATGTGTGTTCTTTTGTGTGTGTGTGTGTGTTTGTGTGTTTGTGCGTTAGTGGCTTGGCCGGCTTTCAGTTAAGCAAAAAGTTTTACCACCTGCGTTTTTCATTTACATGAGTAAGTTTCCACATTAAACGCAACGCAAAATGAAAATGAAAAGCAAAATTATGCCTTTGCCAACGTGCTGAATGCTTGGGTTGCTCTGCTCCCATGGAGGCCGGGGGGGTTGGGTTCTATGTACAGTCGGCCTTAAAGTTTTTGTGTTTAACAGAGAATGCGTTCCCCAACTTTATAAGCAAGCATTCTCACAAAATTCTGGCAATTTTTATGAATATCATATTTTTGCTTGCTGATGTGCACGTGATTTGAAATGCTTCATTGCTCGGTGAGCCGCATTTCTGTTGCATTTTTAAATATGCCTGGCGATAAAAAGCAATAAATGGCCGAATCAATTGAGTCAATTGAGTTAACTGACATTTATTAATGCTATTCAATAAATATTCAACCAAATGCAAATGTGATTCAATTTAAAAATATTCGTGCTGAACGCAACAGTGATTTTTGTGTTTTACATATGTTGTAGGCCATGTTTAAGCTTCACTCCCACTGAAATATTGAAATAAATAACAAAAAAAAAAGATATTTTATTTAATAATAATATTTCTTAATTGGGAGAGGGAAAGTTGAAATTTGGAAAATTAATGAAATTAAATTAAATAAAGAAATAGAGAGATATATAATGTGACATTGATTGAGAAACAGAGTTAGAAATATATACATATATATATATATTTAGAAATATATGTGCATATAGATATAGAGTTAGAGATACAGACATAGACATAGAGATAGAGATAGACAGGGAGACAAAGAGATCGAGAGATATATAGTATAATTGCTCATACTTTGACCATATATCATTCCCTACACATTGTCAGAAAGTTGAGTTTGCTTACGTTGCCATCACGAACTGATAACACACGACTCACGACTCATCACTCACGACTCACGACTTAGGACACATAAAACGTCCATCACTGTCAGAGTTATCATGGCTTAAGGACACCGCTTGTGCTTGTTGGGCGAATGTGAAACCAAAGTTAAATACATAAGCGCCAGTTGATTAGGCAAAACTAAGCTGGCAAACTGGCAGCTTCTCCTCATGCAACATGGTTGCTTGCTTGCTCGTTTGTGTATACAGCTAAACATGCGTGAGGCGCCCGCGGCGGCATAAGGCACAACCACAACCAGCAGCAACACCACCACCATCACCAGCACCAGCACCATAGCCACAGTCAGAGAGTAATTCCATTGTGCCCGCCCAGCTCGTTTCCCGTTAGCTAACCAACTTGCCTGACTTATTAACTTAACAAAATGCTTTTGGGACTAGCTTTGACTCTGGGATTTTATTTTTTGACGTTGTGGCACCTGCAACGTTGCTGGAGACGCAGCTGGCGGCGCACTTGAATAATAAGTGTCTATTATCAACTGCCAGGCTCCGTAACGAGCCTAGACAACTTTATAGATACATATATATACATATATTTAAATATGTACTGTCGAATATAGATTATACATACTTGTATATATATATATATATATATATGTTTGTAGCCCACAGTCTTGGCTCAGCTGGCTGAAGCAACGGCTTATTTGGGCCTATTCGCTTGCCGGCGGCTTTTAATAATTATTTCATTTCGCTTTTGCGCTCAAATATTTTATTCATCATTATTATTATGATTATTGTTATGATGGCCAGTTGTTGTTGACTTGCGCCTGCCAAATTATCAGTTATTTTATTTGCTACCGGAAACAGCTTAAACTTTAAATTTTGCCGCACAATTTTCGACTTGCGAAGAATGTGAAAAGTTTATTATTTATATTTTGTTGGGGATGCGGGGGAGGCATGTTTAATGCTGCATGCAGCCATTTAAAATGTATTTAAAATGTCTTTGCGAATCTTGAAATGTCTGTGTTTGAGTGTGTTGTGCACAGTGCTCAGCTGCGCCTGGCGCTATGCAACACTATTTCGAACAGGGCCAAATGCAGGCCACAATTTCACTTAATTTGCAGCCAAGTTTTGTTTTTTTGCTTAAAGGCATTTAGTGCTTGTTTTTTCTTGTGTTCTCGATATAAGTTTAATTTTTTAAATATTATTTTGTTTATATAATTAAATTAATAATGTACTTTTCTATCCATAAGAAGTATCTTTTAAGTGTTTACTTATCTTAAAACAACATTTCTCCAATGATTCTTTTTGTTTTTTCTTAGTGCTTTCACAGCGTTGTTCAGATTAAACTTCTGGATAGACTTAAATGCATTTGAATGTTTTTCAAAGTGATGGCAACATACTAACACTCTTAAGCACACACACACTCACACACACACGCACACACGTATGAAATTCAATTAGAGTTTTGTGTTCTTTCATCAGCCCCTTTTACTTTTGCAACTTGGCTCAGGCCTATTCATTTCTTCCCACCTCTCTTTTTCTCTGCCCCTCTCTAGCTCTCTCTTTCACGCTGTCTCAATTTCTCTCTCTCACTAGCACTCATTATCGTCCTTGTCCTCATCCTTGTGCTCATTTTGGTCTTGGCTACTTGCTTTCATTTGCCCCACACACCCCACAAACATACTCGACAAAGGCTTTGGGCGCGCACACAGCGTGAAATTGTTCTAGGCTCTGAGTTGTGAGCGGGGCGGTGGCGGGGGGCTAAAATATGGAAAGGACAACGCCTGGTATCCTTACCTGCGAAGCACGGATACACAAGAGAGCAGCTGAGCTGTTGAGCAGTTGAGCAGCAACCAGTTTTATTTATTGTCGTCCTGTTCTCGTTAGAAGCATAAAGCCAAATTAATCATGACAGGTCGTCATAAAAATAAGCAGCGAATGACTTTGTTTTTTTCTTCCTTTTTTGCTGGCTAATAAATTCGAATACGAGTAATGAAATCACGTGCTAATCGCATGTGTATGTTCCGTAATCATGTTTCTCTCCAATTTCCCCAAAGATTACTCGAAAACTCTATTGAATTGTGATATAGCTTGAATGCTTCGAAGACGAATTCTTAAACAGAAATTCCTATGAAGTTTGATGCAGTTTCTTCATCAAGTCTATTTAATGTAATCGATAACTGCCACGAGACACGAATACCAATAAGCATCGCTTTCCGATAGCCATAAAATACACAATTGTAAGGAAATTCACATTGAAATTTATATATATATATATGTACATAAATTGGAAGGCTATATCCTTAGAATTCTTTTCTGCTGTTATTTCAAATCGACTTGTTTCGATATTCGCAGCTATCGATAAGGGACTTAGATTCCACTCTTTTTAGTCTCTGAGATGGCCAATTCATTTTTCCCGTTTTGGTAAGCGAAATTGTTATTTGCCTTGAATATATGTATGCATGTGTGTGTGTGTGTGTGTGTGCATATGGGTGTGGGTGTGTATATATATAGAGATATGTGAGATATATAATGCAACAGCTCAAGTGCCTGAGGTGTTGCTGGCTAAGCAGTTATGCGGTGCGACTGTGGCGGCTCTCAAACTCTGCCACGGGCAGCGACGACACCAAGTGGTGGCGCCACAACTCAGCCTGGCTGCCACTTTGGACCACATGATGGGCGTTGATAGGCAACAAGCAGCCGGTGGCAGACACTCGACTGGAAGATGGCGCAGACATTTGGCCTTGCATTGGTTACACATACGAGTCCGAGTAGCTGTTGTGGTAGCAGTAGCAGTGGCAGCAGCAGCAGTGGCAGTGGCAGTGGCATGGGGTACATGTGGCATGCAAGACTGGAAGGCATGCTGTGCTGGGCTGTGTCTCTCTGTGTTGACAGTTGCACTAATTGCGAAATGCTGTTTGCTCGCCTGCCATTGTCTCTGTCTCTGTCTGTGTCTCTATTGCTGTCTCTGTTGCTGTCTCCGGCATACTTATAGGCAATTTGCATATTTCGCTAAGCAGCTGCAAGGAAAGCTTTCCTCGCTCTCTCTCTCTTTCTCCCTCTCCAGCGACTGAACTGTGCCCACATCTGTTCTGTTCGCTGAACTTGTTTATTTAGTGCGTCAAGCTGCGTTTCGTCTCTTGCAATTTAATTGTGTTTTGTTTTTTTGCAGACTGCTCCATGCTGCTTTCTTATCGAGGGTATTACACATTTTTCGAGTAGTTTGATACGCATTGAAGGCGACTTCATTCTACAAGGATACGCAATCTTCGTCCTATTTTGTTCTTTCATTTTACTCATGCTCATCCGCTCATACTCTATTTTCTGTTATTTTGCTCTTCTCATAATATGTTAATGATTTGCTTTTATTCATTATTTGGCTGATGAATATTTAATCAAGAGCCTTGCGTTGATTTCACTCAACTAATTGACAGTTTGATTAATTGATTGCTGCCCATCAGACGTATACGCAATATTTGCTCGCTGAATTAATCTAGCATCTCGTTGACCTTTCATTTGGATTTATATTTATTTGCGCAGCCTTAATCGAATTATCCAGCATTTTGGGTATTCGTCATGTACTCGACTTAAATGAATGTACTCGTTTGATAATCGTTACGTAATGCAGTATTTGACTTGTCAATTAAATCTTAAGCAGGTGCAACTGGAGCAAGCTATTTTCTGCAAGGGTTTCATTTCCATGCTATCAGGATTTTGCAGGCTTGCATTTTATTTAGTTGTTTGTCAGTCGCTTATTACCGATTGAGTGTGGAGATCCGCATGTTAAGTCCATTTTCCGCATTTACCCCCCATTCACCCACCCATTTACCGCCCATTCATCCTGCCGTTTCATATTTGAATATGTCATCCATTCGTTCTGTTTCTGGCTCTGAATTAATAGCTTCGGATGTCATCGAGCAGAATGTACTCATAAATATATGGGCATGAGATGAATTTGCATCTGCATATTGCATACAGTCCAAATATTTTTGATTGCTCCATGTATATGCTCTTCAACAATTCAAGTCGTATAGTTCTTTAATGGGGTTTTCGCCCAACTCTTGGGCAAACTGAAATCCATTCACAATTCCAATAAAGAAACACATTTCAGTTTGCTGTGTGGTTGTTTTACAAGAGTGTCGCTTGCAGTTTGGTTTAAGTTTTAGTCTTCTTTGAAGTTGCCAGATCGAAGATCCAAACCCAAATTCAAATCTTGCCAAGAAACTTAAATTCATAGTCCACTAAATAAATACTCGTTACAAAGTGTGTGTGTGTTTGATTGAGTGAAAAAGGGTGGATTGTTCTGCTGCCAACAGAAGTTAATTCTCAGTGGACGTGACTGAATCGCACTTCAAGCTATAATTATCTGTGTGAGTATGCCATAAGTCGGCTGAAATCCCATATCTCACTTATCAATCCTACATATTGCACTCAGGGAAAAAGTCAAACGGAAGTTTAAAATAATCTTTTGATTTTCAAAAATAATTTCTAAATATACCTAATTATTTTTTTAATTTGATGGGTCTTTTTCTATGCTTCAGAAATCTTATCTATTATTAAAAAATATATTTTGCTATTTTTGATTAGTCAGCTGTGAAGTTTGTAACTGCTTGCAGTATAAATAAAAATAAGAGAATATAAATAAAAAAATAAGCATATTTAATTTAATTTCTAAAAAGAAGAAATGCAAATTCTGCGTGTAGTTGTGTTTTTTTTGCGTGAGTGGTTGCTGTGTGTGTGTGTTTATTTGTTTAATTAAATTTGAATGACAAGGCACTTAAGTACACTAAGTTGGCCATGGTGTGAGACTTAATCAAATGTCTCTGTGCATATTAATTAGTTGCTGCTACATAAATGGCAGGCAGCTGACCGCAAGTATAAAATGGAATTAATTCAGCGACAGCTGCAACAACTACAACAACAACTGCAACAATATTAACAAAAGCAATAACAATAACAAGAATATCATTATTATGAACGGGCCTCAACAGCATCATAATTATTGTGTTTCCTGTCGATTTGGCCTCTGCCCTGCGGAGACTCATTTGCCAAACCCTTGGTAAAGCCAAGCTTGTTGCGGTTTTCGTTAACACGCGGTTGAACTTAATTGCCAAACACACACTAACACACACACACACACAACAATACAGGCCCTCTTCCTGTTCGGAAAGCGTGTAATAAAACTTAATGAGGGCGAAAATTCTTATTGACGCGCTTTCTGCAATGCATAAATGAATAATAGAATTCAGCGAATGACAATATGATGAAAAACTGGGCTAAGCTGCGATATGCCTGGCACGCCCACAAAAAACAAAATTAATAAAAAAAATGGGTCATCATCAGCATCAGCATCAGCAGCAGCATCAACATCCACCGGTTCATTTTCGATTATTTGATGACGCAGTTACCCAAGGGATTTGTTTGCTGGCCGAATTGAATTTGATTCGAGTTTGTTCCATTGCCCTCAACTTAAATGTGGCCCATTGCGGAATTTGTTTGCATACAAATGTTGTTCGTCCCTTAACTGATTTGGTTGGTTGGCCACTAAAAGCCGCTCTGACATCACCCAAGGACGTGGCCCTGGCAAATGCTTGATTGAATACACGTGTGCGTCTTCAGGCACCGTGCCTCAATCATATTTACTACACGCAGAAAAGTATATAAAGTATTTTATTTCTGAAGAAAAGGAATAAATTACATTAAATTTAAAAAATCACACTGGTTTTATTTATTTACTATTCTCAGTAAACAAATCGCGCTGAAATTAACTTAATACTTCTTGCTGAATATTATAGAGTACTATTTTTAAATGAGAAATTTATTTCTTAACAAGAGAAAACATTTTAGAAAGGGAAAATCTGTGCTAATTTTAACAAATTTATTTGTTCTCATATTTAGTATATATTTGTAAGAACCAGAAAAAATGTTTAACAGTTTTTTTCTGTGTGTATACAGACGTTCAACTAAATCATTCACAGCCATTGGCAAGAAAACAAGAGCCATGCCACAATAATTGCATTTGGTCCGTAAAGAGAAGTGTCAACAATGCGCATACGCCACGTGGATGCAGTTAACTCTAAGTGATATATTGTCTTCAAGGCTGTTGTTGTTGTACGCATTGTGGCCACAATAAAGGTATCAATCTGCTGTGTGTGCTGATTAACTGTTTGTTCGACTCATTAGTTGTCGTCCTCCAGAAGAAAGCTGAGTTGAGTTAAGTAAGTACAAGGACATTTTGATGCCCAGTCAGAAATTGTTATGCCTGCCTTGATTTTATTACGCTTGTGAAAGATGCCCGGCACGTGATGCACACCCACGTTGCGACTTGTGTATGTGTGTGCATATATATGTATGTGAGTGTGTGTGTGTATCATGTGTATGTGAGTCAGCACCTGACAAACATTATAAGTAAGCAGTAAAGTGTCTTTTCGTTCAGTTTGGTTGTTTGTTGGCTTATTCTGCAAAATGTGTCTGAATATTTTGAAATAATTTCCACAACATAATTTCTTTCAAAAAATATATATTTTAAGCGTAGTCCCCTGTGATAAAATCTGTATATATACATAAAAATAATATTTAAAATTAATTTGCTTACGTTCACTTTATTATTAAAACTGATATTAAAGCTATATTTATATTTAATTGCGTAACACATTCATTTACTTCCGTTAACTTCATTTTAAAGGCTTGCATAATATTTACATTTAAGTTTTTGTTTTTTTTAGTTTATTTTCAACCTTTTTATTTTGTAAATTTGTCCCGGTAAAAAAAAAGGAAAAATACAATCTTAAATTAAATAAGGGGGTTCCCAAATAATAAACAAGTTATTTTAAATCGTTTACTACGCAACATTCTTTAAATGTTATTGGGTTTTCTGTCTTTAAAACTTAGCTTGACATATTTAATTAAACATAACAATTTATACAAATTTTATATACTGCTAGGACTTCTTTAAGCCGGTTCTAGGTCAGGCTTAAAGTGAGACTGTGATCGCAATTGCAATCATAATGTAAGCCTTTCTAAACCGTTTTTTGACTGTAAGTTAGTTTAAAATACACAAAAAAAAAAAAATTGTATCTAAAAATGTCCCTGAGAATGGGGATCAAATGGACGGCGTCAATTTGGGTCACGAGCGCTTATGGTCTGCGTGTATGGAATTATTTCGCCATGTGTCCGGCAAGTCATGTAGGATATGAATGCCACTTGGAAGTGAGGAGCGTGTTAGCTTCTTCGTTGCGTGGCAATGCCAGTTGCATGAATGTGCCTATGCTTGGGTTCTATTTCGGTTGCCGGGGGTTGAACTATTGGCTTCTGGGTACGAAATGTCTCACACGCACACACGTGCAGACACCCGCAGACCGTTTGCCACACGTGCCACCAGCTAGCCAGTTAACATAGAAAAATGTGCTGCAAACACTTTTGTGCACTTGGCTTTGTAATTTTGCGAATGGCAACCGACTCAAAAAAAAAAAGAAAAAGTCGCAGCCCAAAAGTTGAAGTTGTGCAGCACCTGCCGCAAATTGAGGTGCCGCAATCGCTTGGCAAAATTTTAAGGCGTTGTCACGTTTCAAAATGTTTCGCAATTTTCCAACAATCAACCATTTTCCCTCTCTCCTTCTCTCCTTATCTCTCTCGCTCTCTCTCACAGTCTGATTGTTCAGTTAAAGTTTCGGATTTCTTTTTTGCTACTGTAGTTTGTGTTTTCTCGGTGTGCTTGCCTTTACAGCAATAATGACGACAACAATGTTGTAAGTTATGAGACGAGGCGAGCTTGTGACGCATGTTCAAGCATCGCGACAGCTTATGCTTCATCCATGCTATCTACCTTGGAGATCAGTCAAATGAATTGGGTTTATTCCGGTCCCTTTTTTTCTTTATTAAAGTTCTTTTATTTGTATTAAATATGAGAGCAAATAGGAGTCTCGAATTATGCATACTAGTTTGCCAAGGGACACTTGCATCAATGACAACTTGCATCAGGCTCGAGCTTAAGCATGTCAAATGGCATTGCAAATGAGCCGCAGACAGCTCCGTGGTACGGGGCTTGTGTTGGAGGGGGGAGGATTGTTGAGCTTAAGCTTTCTCAGATATTCCGCAAAGTATACAATAAAGTATATCATTTTATGAATCTGGTCCGGGGCCAAAGAGAAAAGTGCACGGAAATAATGTTAAACAGCATACGTGGAGGGGAGTAGAGCAAAAGCAAAAATAGTAAAAACTAAACTAAAGAAACGTTTATAAATGGCATAAGGCAAAACAATAAATTAGGCCAAGAGTGGACAGTTAAAGTGCCGTGGCCTATGCAAAAGAAGAGCTGAAGCGTGACACGAGGGAGCAGCGACGAGGGATACTAATATATGCGAGCAAAATAAGTTTACATATTAAAAAGGAATATAAAATCAGAATACCAGCAAATTTGCATCAAAAGTGGAAAGCGGAAACAGAGCGAAAACATTGGAATTAGAAACAATACTGACGAGAATTGGAACGGCAAAGTTACCAGAAAAAACTAAACACAAAATAAAAAAGCTATCTGAAGCACGTCAGAGAATAAATACCTCAGTAGACCGGAGACAAACTGCTCACACATCTAATATCCTATAAATTATTCCACATTTTTATCAGAGAGTGTGCTATGGTTGAGTATGGATAACTCCATGCCACAACTTTTTCACTGGCTTTCATTCTTCCACTGATTTTTGCTACGTGCTGCGATGATGATAATTTTAAGGCCAAATGTGAGACACTCAATAAGCTATATTTATATATGTTGTGTAAAATTAAGGTTTTCAATTAGAGTGATTCTTTCCAGGACAGCTATATGATATATTAATAGTAGTTAGTTTCAACGAGATATTTTTGAAACATAGACAGACAGGTGGATTGAAAATAAAGAACATGGCTATATCAACTCGGCTACTGATGATGATCAAGAATATATATATAAGATTAAAATAAATTATTTAATTAAAATTAAAGCGACGACAAAATTTAAATACCTTCCACAGCGATACACAAAACTAGCAAAATTACAAATTCTAACTGAACTTTTGCAGCAGATAGTTGAGGAAAAGTTAAATACTAATAGTATAGAGAGGGCAAGGCTATTTCGTTATTTTAATTAAAGGTATGCCCCTAATTGAACAATTACTTATTCATATACTCAATACATGCATATATACATGTATACATATATATATATATACATGTATCTATATATATTAAGGTAAAATAAAAAAACAACCAGCTGAATAATTTTATAATGCGAGCATCATCGCATTGTTACTGTTTGCTAAAACCCTCCCACATTTTTATGTATGTATATACATGTGTGTAATATACAGATATGTATTCATGTACACACACCCCCACACACACAATCATATTTACATATACATTGTTATTGTTGTTGTGCTTATTATACTACTAAAAATGAGTCTGGCTGTGATTTTATGCGCATCGCATGGATGGATGCCCATTATGCTTTTTATGATCGAGTGTCGCGAAGTGCGGGGCGTGCCACTCATTAATTGAAGCACTCACATATGCCTGACGCCTCTCAGTCTCAGCTTGATGACTACTCCCCATCCCCAACATTAAAGCCCTTAAAGTAGGCCACGAGTACGACTATTTATATGTGGTTGCCATCGTCGTTTCATTTTCACTTGATTATTATAAATTTATTCGACTCTTCCACCGAATGGCCATGCAAATTGACTGTTACGAGTGTGTGTGTGTGTGTGTGTGTGTGTGTAATATTTAGCATATGCACATAGATCATGTATTTGAGTTGAGTGCCTCCTAATGGAAATCGCCCACCCCCCTCTCTCTCTCTCTCTCTCTCTCCCGCAAATGTGAGCCAATAAAGCAATAAAGATACCAAAATGTTAAATCCATATATTTATGACCCAGCTGCGAGTGTAGACATCTGTTCGATCTGAAATACACATATGTTTGAGCATAAATTTATTTCAAGTTTACTTTACCTATTTGCTGCTATAAATATTTTCCGAATATTTTTATACCCCGAACCCATTGAACATGGCTAAAAAGGTTATAATGGTTTTGTGCAAATGTGTATAACAGGCAGATGGACGCATCTCTGACCCCATAAAGGATAAGTATTCTTGATCAGAATCAAAAGCCGAGTCGATATAACCGAGTTAGGATCAGTCCAATGGTTATTCAGACATTGATTTAAATTTTTCTGATAAATTTACAAAAATGTATCGAATACATTTTGCATTAAATACGCTTAAAATCGTATAATATAATTGTTTTCGAGAGAGAAAAAGGCCGAGAAAAGTGTGCTTATGGATGGATATAAATATGTGGACAGCTTAATCAATTCAGCTGCTTGCCAAGGCGACTCCTTCAGGTCAGTCACGCACAAAAACCAATCAACAGCATCAGAACAAGCCAAACCACAACATACCAGACCAGACCAAACCAGACACTGGACAAGCAGCTGGTCAGAAGTGCCAATGAGCTGGACATGTTCAATGCAAAGGCGCCCAAAAAGTGGGCGTATCTTTTAAATTTCTATGGAAACGTCTATAATAAATTGGTCTTCCAGTTTTGTGGCCAATTTGTACACACGCATAAATACACACACACACACAAACACATACAGCTGCGGTCAAAGTAATAGTAGTAAAGTGGCAATGTTTTTTAAAATGCTAAAACTAATTCTTAAAATCAAGTTAAAAAATTATGCAAATTTTATTTAAACACAAGCAATTAATACTGAAGATAAGAGTATATTTTAAGTATTCCAAGATTTCCCAAATTCCCAAACATTTTTGTTCTGCCGAATTTAATTTTTCTTCATTTTGAAGATTTTGAAAAGGTCTCGATTTGATCACCATAAAATGGGTCATATTTTTGTGAAATGCATTGAGGAGCAGTAGTACTATTATTTTGACGACAACTGTAGACAGATAGGATACGTATGTGTATGCAAATTTCTTTAAATATGTATTTCGTTTGGTTTCGACACGTATCGTCCATTTGGCACGTAGATGGAACAGTGATCAATTAATGGCATTAAATGGCCGATTAATTGAAAAATAATGCAAAAATATGACAGTGGATGCAATTAAAACAGAACTATAAGCGGTGGGGCGTATCAGTGATTTGACAAGAAGATAAAATTCACAACTTGTCAATTTAAGTGGACAACAGAAATTAAAAATATCTAAGCACTTAGGCGAAGTTGCCTTCAAGTATGTTCATGTCCAATTGCTAAAATTCCCTAATTGCTGATATTATTTCTTAATCTAAATTTAATTTTAAATATGATTTTTAATTTCCACTGACTTTAGTTGACATTAAATAAATAAATAAATTAGTCTTAGTAAATGTTTGTGCTTAATGCATAGTTAGCTTGTTGTATTGAATTAAGCTAAATAACCGAATTAAAAATGCAGCTGCCAAACTGACTCTGAAATTGCGTTAAAAGCATTTCTCGTTGAGTGTGAGCAATTTGTGTGGTTGAATCTTGACGGATTTCACGTGGCAACCGAATAATGCCACTGAATGAAGTAAGTTTCCGCTTGTGTGACTTTAAATGCAATTAAATGTAAAAAGTTGTGGTTAGGATGGGGCAGGGAGCGCGGGTGCCCATTCGTCCCTCTCTCACTTGAGCAAATGGAAAAAATCAATCACTTTTGCAGCACAGCTGCCGAATACAAAATGCTTTGTCATTTATACCGCTAACCATTTTGCCTTTCAACCGTGTGCACTATAGGAAAAGCAAAAATCGTTCTGCAGCTAAAAGTAAATTTCGAAAGTACTACTCCAAGTTGATTATATAATTTTATGCTTTGTGTTTAAATCCAAAAGTATTTGGCATTCAATGAAAATGGAAAACCTCTCATAGAAGTGTGTAGAATTGGCCTTTTTGCTCCGATTGGATTCAATAGAGATGCTATTTTTTTACACATAAGTTTTTTTAAGCTTCTATTTTGTACCGGTAATAAAAACAAGGCATCAAAACGGAACTGAAAACAAATTTGGAAACGATTCATAATATTCAGCGGAACCTTTACACTTTACGTACCAGAACCGGAAACGGAAACTGAATCCTTTTCAATTGTATGTCGAACAAAGTTCGATTTCGAGAGACGTTTCTTCAGTTATGTCCGAAATTCGAACATTTTTCTCAACAGTGCAGCAACAGTGCGGCGAAGGCGAAGGCAAAGGCAAAGGCAAAGCAAAGAAAAACATGAAAAACAAGAAAAACAGGAAGAACACTTGGCCACCGCTGAAAAGCAGCTTGATGGCCATTGAATCAATCAAATACCGGCACGCTCGAGCGACTCTTGAAAAATTGTCGAACATGTACAATAATAATGTTTATCGAATGCCATCTCCTCTTCTTTGGAGGGGGGCGTGACGATGTCTCTTGCCATTCCTCATGTAATTTCTCTTGTTATGCTGCCTGTCATTGTACTCAGTACTATCTCCGTGCCTGTGTGCCTATGTGTGTGTGTGTGTGTATGTGGCATACATATGAGCGCGGATGTTGCACGAATATTGGTGGGATTTTGTAGTTGTGACTTGACATTGGTTTTTATAACAAGCGCACAACAGAGACAAATCGAAAGTAGTAGTAGTAAGCAAGACACAAGACAGCTCGACTACGAGAAACAAGCGGGGACAGTTATCGATAAATATATAGATTATACACATTTGATAAGCGCTGATACATGAGTATAAATATTCCAAGTGTGAAGTCCTTAGCGCTCATAGACTCTGAGATCGGCGTGTTCAAACAGACGGAAATGGCTAGATCGACTCAGCTTTGGTGCTGTTCAAGATTAAATATATACTGTTTGTAGTCTCCAAAAAAATCTATATTTTTTCCTGTTACATACTTTTGCACAACATCGTTATACCCATTCCCCAATTTTATAGGGTTGAGGGTATAATGAGGACGAGGAAGAGGAAGGGCAAGGGAAACTGTCAAACGTCAACGTGCATTTCTAATGGCTTGACACACAAGATAAAAAGCAGCTGAGAAAACTGAAAGTGTTTTGATTTATGTTAACAATTTATTTTTCGCCTTAAAATTGCTGACGTTAGTGGAAAAGTTTCCAGATTCTTTGCTGCCGCAGCAGCAAAGTTTTAAGCCAACTGCTTGGATAAATTGTTAATGGTTTGGTAAATTGCTAAATTGTATAAAAATTGATTGTCATTGGTATATTTTATAAAAGCCACGCATGTCCTCCATCATCGAAAAATGTTCACTTTATTTTGTTAAAAATATAAGTTGATTTTTAAGAGGATGGCATATTGGAAAACAGAACAGGCAGATGACATACTATAAAAGTCGAAATCGGCTTAAATATTTCTTTCTGGGTCATCTTATGTGCTAGATAAGTTGGTAAGGAAGGGGGCAGGAGACGTGTATCTTTGGCGTTAAATAAAAATGGAAAACTGTGAGAGAAAAAATCAGAAAAAGTTCAGATAAATTAAATTGTTTTATTGAATTGGAAACTATATTTGCTCTTATTAATATGTGTAGTAATTGAGAGAGTTTTAATAAGGTAAATTTTCACCAAATTGAGCAAATAATTTGAAATTCACTTGATGTTAGCTCAATTGCTTAAGTCTATTGATCGAATTCCAATTATTCAATTATCCGCAAATCTCGCCCATATCCCTTCTACTGATTTGCCAATTGTGTTGCAATTTGAAATGCACATTTGCCAGCAAATAATCGAATGAAAATATCGTGGATGAAATGCATAGAAAAGAGGAACTAGAAGCATCCACTGGATTTCGAGCTTCGTTTCAGACTTTGATTTGATTTAAAAATGCCTCGTGGCTAGATGGCGAGATGACGCCTGGCTGGCGCCACTTGGGCGACTGCCACTTGACTTTGGCGCCCGTCCGAATGCCGCACTCAAATGTTAAAGGGTGAGGTGGCCTGTGGCATGTGGCATGTGGAGAGTGTGATTGCTGCAGGTGGCTGGTCTCTTACGACATAAGCCGCCTCTTGGCTCCGGCTCCAGCTCCAGCTCCGGCTCTGTTTGCATTTAGGCTATGGAGCGCACTTCATTGCGTTGGCATTCCTGAGAAGAGTGCTTGAAATGTGTGTGCCAAAGGCACGTCTTCCAGACCAATGAGACCCCGGCTCCAGCTTAGCTCAAATATTGACTAGCACACTGCATTTGACAGGCTCACAAACTTACTACACTGACTGACAGACTGGAACTGACATTAAAGTCAATTTTGTGTATTGATGCGCTACATTTAATATGCACGACGCAAAGCTGTTTGCATCGTTGCCTCTTTGGCTGTCTGCCACAAGTAAAGTACTCGCAGCAAGCATCAAGCATCGTTTTCAATTAACTGTTCCAAGAGTTTCTGCCCTTCATTTAATTCAATTACAGCATCACTTTACGTAAACACACATTCACACGTGTGTGTGTGTGTGTAAATTGTTATTTGTTGCCAACAGTTCACAGTTCAAATCTTGGCTTGAAGCTCAAGTCAGTGCTCATCAGCGCAAATTGGCATGAAGATATGTCAAAATACTATGTAGAATATAAAATATATCTGATTTAAAATTTTCTGCAAGGATTACTACTACTAAAAGTAGCAAAACAAAAAAAAACACTAATCAGACTGAGAAATGTAAGAGCTTAAGAAGAGAGACGGAAGAAGAGTTATAGATTGAGAGAGAGAAAATAAAAAATTAAAAAATATATTAAAATTTTGTATATAAAAATTGAAATACAGGAGTGAATAAATTGAGGCTTGCTCCACTGTGCAACTGAAGTGTGCATAAGGTGAAAGGTCTCAACAAAGCCATTAAGTTGCATAGCTGAGTTGCAACACACACACACGCGCAGAGTGTCGCCCCGAGACTCACAACGTGACGTATACGTGTTAATTTGTATATGCACCTGTTATGGATGAAATTTGAGAAATATTGCAGAAACATGCATAAAGATTGTGAAGTCTATTATAAGTTAAGCTTCTCAGAAATATTTGGCATGCATGTGTGTGTGTGTGTGTGCGTGTGTGTGTGCGTTTGAGGAGCTCCTAAGTACTACAATATGCATTTTTCAATTATTCTTACAGGGCACTCAAACTCTTGGCATTTTTATAATCTCCTAAGCTTAAACAACACAGCTTGTGCCAACATATATATTCTAAAAGTGAAAACATCTTGACTCAACACAGTAACAAAGTTGGCAACACGTTGCTATAAAAAAGGTTACAAATTGAATGGCAGCCACACAAATAAAAAAAACAACACGAATGTAGAGTAGAATGAGGAGAAACCCATGCGGAATAATCTGAAAATCCATTTAGCAAAGCGAAAGACTGCTTAAAATAAATATGATTCAATCGAAAAGTAAAAATGTGTCAAATTAGAAATTGCCTTCCTTATTGGGAAATTGAAATGCCAATCAAGGATTAAGGATTAGCCAAGAGCTAAAACTGTTCACTTAACACTGATGCATGTTAAATACGTTTGAATGTTTGTCAACTTCAGCTTGAACTTATTTCGATACACGCAACGTACTTAGCTTGCCACACATGCCACTTGCAACACATTGTACAAATTGAAAACTAACAAGCATATCTATATCAATCATCTCAAATGCATGTGTGTGCGTGTGTTGCAAGCTGCTCACATGACTACGGTGTGAAACGAGAAGCTGTCAGCCTAACCAAGCATCACATGACACAACAAGCAGACACCCCCCACACACACACACACACATGTGTAAGTTGCAGGTTCAACAATTCGAGAACAGTGAAAATCTGTCTTCACTTTAACACATTTTACTCCTTCGCCTGCAATTGGCAACTTTTTGCATGCCCTTTTTTTTTTTTGTGTTTTGTTGTTCCTTATCTGAGCGACAACGCTGGCTGTTTGATGGTAGCACATAAATCATGCATCAATCATTCATCATCAATCATGGAACAGAGAGACAGTGGAGCCATTAGTATTACTTTGCCAACCGCTAAAATTGTAGCTCAGAGTCCGCACTCTACTCTGTGTTCAGTGTTCAATGCTCAGTGTTCTCGTTAGCCAGCAGCTTGTTACATGATATTTACGAGTAATTTGAATTGCCATGTCACTGTGAGGGCAAATTCTAATCCTATAGATCCTATAGGGTGTGTGTGCTATGTGGCGTATGCGTAACATGAGGCGCTCATTTGCTTTAACCGGGCCAGTGTTGTAAACTACGCCTGATGAATTCAGCATCAGCAGCTTTGTGTCATAAATAACGCAGACACATCGCTGACATCATACAAATACAGCTCCAGTTTCATGAGTTTATCACAATGCACAATGCCATCGCCATATCAGCACCCAAGCCAAATTCTAAGCCCTAATCCATTGCCATATCCACTCCGATTTCCATTCCCATTCCCATTGCAATTCTCATCCAGAATTCACCATTTTTTCTATCACACTCAGCGTTAGCGTAAAATGAAAAAATGCTCCGAGCAACTACTAAGTGCATAATAAAATTTTATTATTTTTGAGCTTAGAGCGGAAATGAATGTCGTGCAGTAAATGTGCAGCAGACACATTCATACACACACACACACACACACACACACACACATAAACATGAGTTCAGCTGCTGTTACTGTTTCAGTCTCGCTTTTTTGCATGTCTCAAGTAAACGGCAGCAAATTGCATTTGAATCACATTGTTATGCTGTTGTGAGAGCAGACATCTGCCGCAGCCTTCAAACCATCGTATGAGAAGTGTCACGTTGATGGAGGGAGAAGGGGGAGGAGGAGGAGCCGGTTGGAGTTACTTCAATTACAGGACACGAATGTTGACTGTTGCTTTCACTCTATGTGAAGTACTGCTTATGATATCAGAACTCTGCTTCAAGATTTAACCAGTCAACAAAGTTGTCCCCTTCAACAATGCATCCTTGAGCTGTGAGTGGAGTGTCAAGTGCTTGCTGAATGTGTAAGGATTCACACATACACACACACACACACACACAACACTGCACATTGAATTATATTTGCCTGGACAAGCGATTCCAGTCAAGATGAACAGCAACGATATTTTTAAATATTTAACTACTTCATGTGGCTGGCGAAATTGATACTGATGCAGGTACTTATATAGGTATATGGTAAGAATATCCCCTGCAAGAGGTTGAATCTTAAGCTAGTCGATCAATTGAAAGAGAGAATCTTGCAAACTCTCAAATACATCTCAAATTAGAGTGTCAAACCGAAACCGGAAATGATAGATTCAAATTAAGAATCGGATTCGCATTTAAAAATTATCAGCACTACGTAGATAAAGATATACGTAGCCAAATGCATAGCACACACACACACACACACACACGCGCGCACACACACACAGATGCGATCAGAACAGTTGCAATGACAGCGAATGCAAATTAGTTTCAGCTCCTTTCATGGCGCACGTGGCGCATAAGACACGTTGCACGCTGCACGCTGCACGCTGCACGCTGCTCGCTGCACGCTGCACGCTGCACGCTGCTCGCTTTTGCATTTTAATGACTAAGGCAAGCACGCATACCGACACACACACACACACATACACACATTGCATATGTGTGTGTGCGTGCGCAAGGATTGCTGAATATGCAAACAAAAAAACAAAAACCAGCTAGTTGTGTCCCTCACACACAAAAATTGCAATAAATATGATTTAAGCCTGGTGGTGCCTAGCTTCATCCACCGGACACAGCGAGAGTCGCATAGGGCTAAGAAGTATCAGGGACACACCGCGCCCCCGCCCCTCACTCCCCCCTCATCTAGTCCCTCTCGTGTACACATCACCCATTCCTGCCTTCTAAATACTGTTTCCTTTATTTTTTGATAAAAGATATACGTATACAACGAAAACTTTGCCGACCTGTTTTCTTTTTTTCTTTGTTTTTCTCTACCAACTAGATCTAGTTGGCTTGTGAGGGCGATTCCGTAAAGAGGAGCAGATCGGGGGCAGGGGGAGGGTAGAGGGGGCTGTGAGTATCATCGCAACCCCAAGCGGATTTGTAGCATTTTATTTTGGCTCTGGCTTTATATAAGCCACCAAGCAATGTCGCTCTGGCTACACTTGAAAAAAAAATATGCCCTCCACTGCAGCAATGCTGAAAATGTACAAAATACTTAAGAAAATTAAAAATAATCAATCACATTTTGGTCAAATTTAAATAGAAATTCCTGAAATTTTTGTTGCTTTTTTACGTTTCAGAAAAGCTTAAAAACTATTTGAGGTAAGTGGCAGCTAAAGAGTTAAAATAGATAAAATTAGCATACTCTTAATTCAGAAATATTATTTGCGAATTCTTTAGAAGATTATTCAGATTATAAACAAATAAAGTTTAAGTGAAGCATTCTCTTTCGACTTTTCTGAAATGGGTTTGTTAATATATAAAAACACCACTAGTAAGTGGAGAGCTTAAAGAGATAAAGAAGAGACGATTTTCTTACGTTTAAATTTGACATTTTTTTGAGTGTAACTGCTGACTGGTGCTAGGAGCAAAAGGTGGGGGTATTTGGTTGTGCGTTGCTCCTGGTTACATGTGCGCTGCCAGAGATTAGCTAAGCAGAATTGACGGCCAAAGCGTGCAGCATCTCAATGTGTGTGTGGTGTGTGTGCGTGTGTGTGTGTGGTGTGTATTGTGTGTATGTTTTGTGGCGGGATTGACAATGCTGGACATATAGTCGAATTAATGTTGCAGAGATCGCTTTGCGGGCAGCAACACGAAATTAGCCTCGTTAATAAAAAGGCCAGCGACTGCGGCGGCCAAAGTGGCATTTAGGCACTTTTATGGCCACACTGTCTTGCCGTTCAACACCGAAAGTTTGACTCGTTCAAATACACTTTTTTTTACGCTTTGTTGTTGCCCCACCAATCCACGATATCTCTGCAACTTCCCATCCACAATAACTTTGGCTTTTGCGCGTTTTTCGCTTTTCGCTTCTCGCATTTTCGCTTCGAAATTTACGCGACTTGGCCACTTTTATAGCACATTTGGGTGCGACTCCCCCGATGGTGTGTGTGTGTGTGTGTGTGTATCTTTCTATCTTGCCAAGTATTGTTGTCCTTGTTGCTGCTGAGCTGGATAGCTAACTGAGTTAGTGTAAGTTACTATGCTTTCGGCCAAGATGGTCGCCGCTCGCAATTAAATGCCAGCCAAGTTATCTGCGTTTATTCGGGTTGGAGGGGGCGGTAAAACAATACCCGCTGATTGAGTTGCACTTGCGTTAAAAGTTTGTTTGAGCCATAATTCCTAGATGCCAACACGAAGAACGCAACAACTTTTAGGGGGTGGCAAGCCAATCAGCTGCAGCATCCGTTGCAACTGCAGCTGCCGCGCCGCACTCCTGGGAGCCATGGGCTAAAAGTGATGTTTTTCCACGACTTATAAATTGTTTTTATTATTATCAGCGGCATTCTTTAGTTGTTCCCTTGGGTGAATTCTTTCATAAGTATCGTAACAATCAGAGCACAGCTTTTGCACATTTTTTATGGAATAAGTTGGAATGCTTTAGTCTAGTCTCAACCGAAAATTTCCATCGAAGTTTCAATTGATTTCTGGCAGCTTATCTAAATGCCACTGATATAAATGTGGTTTTCAAGTGTCTTTTCAGTCTGCCATGCAAAACACCAGCTTCTGCCATCGACCACTTATCGAAATGTTATTTTTGCTGGCCATCAGCCATCCGATATGAACTCTTCCGCTGTTGTTAAGGACAATATAAAATGGACAAATATTTGTCTATCTAAAACCACATTTGCTTGAAAACTGACCCCTTGCCACATGCCACATTTACTTTTCACAATATAATCCAGCTTTATTTCAGTTTTCATACATTTGAGGCTAGAAAACTGTTAATTGTTAAAAGCTTGACAAATAGCACCGATTTCTATATAGCATATTGACAATAATCACTGTTGTCCTTTCCGAATTTATATAAATGATTTCCCTATGGCTGTGCTAGTAAACATGACTTGAAATTATAATCATCTCTGCTTGTTTGCTACGCAGAATTTGAGCGCCTTAAAGTGTTTTTGCTTTACTCATGCAAATATGTTATTCCTTGCCACACATCATACACACACACACACACATAGGCACACATAGGGTGTAGGTGCCAAGGTCAATTGTAGACCCATTAATTTTGCTTTGTTTTTGGTCTCGTGTTTTGAGATTTGCGCGATGTGCTTTGTAAATAAATTCAAATTAAAGTGAAATAAATTACAAAAATGCGCTTTGCATACTCCAAGTGGGGGTGGCATTGAGAGTGGAGGACAGAGACAGACAAAGGCAGTGTTGGAAAAGCAACTTTTGTCACGTACAGCAATCGCAGTCGACGTCAGCGTTGGCATTTTTACATCTTTTGTTTTAAGCATAAATCGTCGGCGAGTCCAGCGACAACCACATTTACAGCCACTCCCCAGCAGCCTGCCCCACCTGCCACATAACATCCGAGTGGCACCCCAAGTGCCACAATTGCCACAATGTGACCGTCTTGTCTGTCAGACAGAGTGTCTGTATCTCCGTCGGTGTCACGATTGCGTCTCTTCTGTGTATTTCACAATAAATTCGACAATAAGAGCCAACAATTTCCATTTAACATTAATTTTGCGTTTCGGTTGCCTTTTCTTTCGTCTCGCCGATAAGGCGAAAGTGCGACGGCCCAACAGCATATGACAAATGAAGAAGCCACCGACCAAATGACATCGACTGACAGCCTAGTTCAGTATTCAACTGGCTAGGCAGCTTCTCAGTTCCTGACCGGAAAAAACAGCAAGTAACAATACTGCAGTCGAAAAAGCTCGACTAGGAGATGCCCTGAATTATACACTTCATTTAATTTAAATTAATTTAGTCAATATTTAGTAAAGGTGTACTCGTTCTCGATTAGAAAGATGTATCTTTCAAACTGTGATTTTTATTGATATCACAAATCGATTTATATCAATATTTGCGAAACAGAAAAAGTTATCGATATACATGTAAATTATATATAGTATATTCTGATTGCTAAATGTTTTTTTTCAATGGATTTAGGGTATAAGAATGCCAGAAGAAGAGCAAAACAATTGGCGGTTAGACAAATGAAATGAGACTGACCATTTTTATGCTCCGTTTCCACTGGTCACATTTGAATAATACTCACAATGGGCAATAAACTGTTTCTACATATTATTTTGTTGTTTGTCTTATTGTTATTATTGTAAGCATTATTGTTGTGGTTCTGCGTCGTTTTTCTTTTAGCTTGATAAAGTGTGCCCAATCAAAGGTCTGTCACTTGAATTGAATGTTAATGTTATGCGCCTCGTGCAGGGAGTGTGAGAGACATTCAGAGAGATAGAGAGAGAGACAGAGATGGAGAGAGAGAGAGATGGAGAGAGAGAGAACTGCCTCAAGTTTTTAAGTGCAGCAAATTGGAAATGCTGCTTGGTTACCATTGAGGTAACAATAATTGAAATTTGCTTTGAATTGGAATTGAATAGGATTTGTTTTCAGAGCCATGGTAAACCAAGCGAAACAGCAGAGTGAAACCAAAATAAAATACATGCTTCAAATAATGAAAAGCCGATTGTGAAAATGTTGAGAGAGTTTCTAGAATGAGGTTTGCAAAGAGAGAAAAAGGTAGACAAGCAAACAAAATGCATTTTTTAAAGAAAACTTGAATAATGTTAATGCTTGCATAGCAAAAAAGTGAGCAGTGGGAGCAGGAAATACATACATACAAATATAATCCGATGGGATTCGTTGAGATTCTGATATATACGAGTCCGTCTCAGGCATTGCCCATTTGAGGACATTACTATTTTCAAATAAACTTATACTCAACTTCAACAACCTATATACAACCATATTTTTGTAATTCACCTCTGAGCCGACAAAATTTCAAATTTAATTCAATTAGTTGTCAGTTTTTTTCCTGTGTGCTTCCTCCATGGCTGGGGCAAGCAAATAACATATTTAGTGGCACATTGTAAGTACATATATGCCCAAAAGACCGTTTTGTGACCTGCCCCAGAAGCTCGCGCCCCCCCACCATAAAAAAAGAAACAGACAAGAAGATGCAGGGGCAGTAAAAAAAATAAAAGAAAGAAAAAAATCGGTGCTCGTAAAGGGAAATTTAACATGTGTTTGACGTGAGGTCGTCGGCCAGGCATTTGCCAGATTGAGGGACGCGGAGCTTGGACATATCTTGACGAGCTCATCTTATGCCACAGACCGACCCGTTGGCCCTGCCCCAGCCCTTGCCCCAGCCCATGCCCCTGCCCCTGCCACAGCCACATAAACGTTTGGCATTTCTTTGTGTCGGTTGGTCTCCTTTCTTATTGTTATTTATGTACTTTTTTTGCTCGTTGTAAATTTTTGGTGATTTAACAAAATTGATGGCTCGCTTGTGGCATGACTCGACGAGGCGGCTGGTGACAAAAAGCACAGAGCCAAGTAGATGCTTGATGTATTCAAAATGCATGGATGCCTTGATTTGCGAAACGGCAAGCAGAAAAAAAAGGATTACACAGACAAATATATACAATACTTGAAAGCCTGAAGATCCATACCAATACAGACACAAGTAATAGTCGAATTTCGTTAAGTTGAATTGAGTGAAAGCTGCCAAGATGCCATCTTGAATGGAACGTGTCGAAAACACACATTTATTGCTTCTACACATTTCGCATAGGTGAATCTGTCAGTGCACGTGAATGTGATAAATGGTAGCCATTTGCTCTGTGTATCTAACCCACATTTTACATGAATCTCAAATCTCAAATATTTATCGAACCGTAGCAATGAGCAGCATCCACTGCAAATGATTACGTTCTACGGTGCAGAGCTGACTTAGGTTATATAAATGCTGTCAAACTTGAGTTCGATTCGACAACAGCACTTAACTGATACTGTGTTTTGAGCCCCTTTACCATTATATATATTATTAATTCTAATTCTATGTACATGGCATCTTTTAGAATAACTATTATCTTTTAGTCTAGCCCCGATTAAGCTAGTTATTGATAGCAGATGTAGAATATAGCTTGATTAGTATGATAATTCTGATATGGAAAGGTATGGTCTATATAATTACAGTTGCGGTCACAATAATATAGTCCATATATAAATACAGTATTGTGCTGTCCATCTAACTGAATTAATCTCTTTGTCAAACACTTAAAGGAAAGCCTGCAACGCCGACTTAAGTGGTAATTAAAGATGCGGCTAGCTGTAGCTGCCAGGAATTGCAAATGAAATCTCAGGCTACGGCTCAGGCCATCGTCCATCGGCCAACATTAACGACCCTTTTTGGAAACACTCCGAAAGCGGAAATGAACTGCCAGCCAGTGGATTCTTTCATTGCGATTGCGAATGAATGATGGCTGCCAAATAGTGGCTCACCACATCCCCATATCCAGAAATTGGATTCACTGCGACGAATGTCAGCCTTTGGCCAATGCACATTTTATGCTACCCATTTTCCAAGCAAATTCCCTTTTAGTCATCTCGTTGCATTGATGTTTCAATGGTTTTGTCTGGTTTGCCCTTCAACGTTGCCCCATTTTTGGTCATTAGCAATAACTTGGGTGCCATTTGGTAGTGCTACCTGCACAAAGATCCTTGAAAAGTTATGCGGTCTTCATTTGACATGACTTCTTTAGCACAACCCACTTTTGGGTAGTATGCAAAAACGGAATTTATCTATTAATTGAATATCGTAACTGCAGATTTGCAAATCCAATTAAGATTAAAATACCAAACTTGTATACCCAGGCTATGAAGAGTGCCAGATATACAGTTGCGGTCAAAATAATAGTAGTGCTGGTTCTCAATTTCATTTCTTTAAAGCCTTTAATATGAACAAAATATCAATTCGCAAAAAATGTTTGGTTTTGTAATTTGGGATTGTTTCAAAATACTATTAATTTCGAAACACTAAACGTGGTAAAATATATAACAATCCACATTTAAGGACTGTATTTTTTGTTAATACATTTTATATACCAACTTTTAATGTTTACTGGTATTCAATACTGAAGATTGATTGGCTTAAGCTTAAATTAAATTTTCGTAATTTTTGAACTATATTTTAAGTATTTTTTTTAACAATTTGCAATATGTGAGCACCACTATTATTTTGATCGCAGCTGTCTGTATGTGCATGTGTGCGTGTGTATATGTGTATGCTTATGCTTGTGTGCATTTAGGTGAGGACTGTCACACCTTGGGCCACGCACCACATGGCGGATGGGCGACGTGAAAAATCGGTGTCATGCTAATGACCGATTAGCGCTGTGTGTGTGTCCCACGTGGAAGAAGGTGTGCTTAAGAGCCAAATACTTGCCACATGGCCATGTGACAGGCCGTTGCGGCCACATTTGTATGCCGAAACTATGCCCAGGGCTGCAACATCAATTAGTTGACGGAAAAAAAAAATGCGAATATTAAAATCTTAAAAATCTTAATGATTTTATCGATTCAAAGTTAAAGCAAAGATAAGTTGCATATATTTATAAAAGCAGCAGGCAAACGCTCGACTTACCGTTAATAGTGGAACGTAGAAACAGCAACGTAAGCTGAAGGAAAAACACGCCCCACTATTTCGTGCTGGTCATTCTTGACCGCTTCTGCTTCTGGCCAAATGTGGCGCGTTGGCTCAACTCGATTTGCCTTTTGGGCGCATAACAAATTTAATTTTGGCACGCAAAAATTTGTTGTTGAAGTGCGTCAATGTGCCCCATACGTGGACGCTGACTCCACCACTTACGGGGCGTGGCGAGGCGATTAAGTCCATGCCACTTTGGATCATAAATGGAATTTAGACTTTGTCGCAAAATAACTTGTGTGTATGTGTGTGTGTGGGTGTGGGTGTGGGAGTGAGTGTGGGAGTGTGCGTGCGCATACCTGGAAATTGGATTTGGCTTTATGCAAATTTATGCGCACAGATTGAGTGACATTAATGGATGACAATGTCGACGTCAACGCCGCTGCTGACGTTGTTGCTGGCGTCATGGGGTAACGCTCCACCCCTCCACACCCCTCAGCTTGCCCCCAACCCCCTTTCTGCAAGTATATTTTGTTTGTAACCAAACTGACCTGCATTGCACGAACATGAAATCAATTGCAGACAAAGCACACAAACAGCCTGTAATTTAATTGGAAGCATTTTGTTGACATGCTCGCTAACTTTTGCTTTTGTCGCTTGCCACATGCCACATGCCGCATACCCCTTGGCCAGAGCCAACTCATTAGGGGCCCGCTCATGTTTCTTTCTTCTTTTATAACCATTTAAAACATTTATGGCTGGCAATTTAAATGGCAGGTGAGCCTGCCACGACCTTGCTCCTTATATTGTTGTGCCGCCTCCCTGTCTCTCTCTCTCTCTCTTGCCCTCTTCCTTGCTAAGCCTGCCGCTTTCTGGGGTAGACCCTCCATTGTTTGTGTGTGTGGAGCTTGAGTTTGTTGCTATTTTGAGTTTTCTGGGAAAACCCTGAATTTTTGTGCCAAAATATGTGTTCAAGTAGACAACTTGGCTTGTTCAAAAATTTGGTAATAGCTACAAAACAAAAAACGGTCCTTAAAAATGATCAGATTGCATTTATATTTATATCTAATTACCTTAGCTCATTTAACTTTTAAGTGGTCACCAAATAATGGAACAGTATGCTCAATGGCTGTGAAAACAGTTGTTTGCTTGTGCAATGCTCAAAAACATAGTTCGATCCTATAAATTAAACTCCTCAGTTATGGGCAAGCAAGTGTAGTTTTTGTCCATAGTACAGCGCAGACTGTTAACTGTTTGATGTTTGTATACGCTGATTGTCACTCTTGGCAATTTAAGGCGCGATTTCACAATTTTTACAGTTGAATTTTTTGTTGTTTTTGCTTTACGTTTAGTTTGCTTTTTATTTGTTTTGCTGTTGTTGCTGCTGCTGCTGCCGCTTCTCAAAAATTTAATTAATACATATACTTGTTGTTGGGACGCAAACTCTCATTAGGGCCAACTCCTCACTCCAACCGGCTCAGGCCCAGGACCGGGCCCGGGGCACTGAATTCTTGTTGGTCCCTTGTAGAATCGTTGTTTGAAAAGTACTTGAAAGCACAATTAGCCTTGAAGTAGGCAATACACTTTTTATTTGAGTTTAGCTCACGTTTTCTTTGTCAACTGGCCTAATGTGTTCGTTTCGTTTCCTTTTTTATTACCTTCCATTTTTTGTTCCAATTTCCCTTTCTCGCTTATACTTAATGATCTGCAGCACAAAAATAATTCAATCTGTGCTTCTTTTGTCCATAAAGTAATGTGGAAAAGGTTAGCCTTTTCTGATATTCCATTTAATTTGTTGAGTTGCGATTTAAAAAGACCGCTCCTATGAAGATATCTTTACTCTTGATTTCAACTAATTTCATATCACATTAACACAATAACATATAAACCTCACGCTTGGCATAATATTTAACTATACTCTGCACCCATTTAATTTCTGTAAAATGTGCAATTTGAATTTGCAAACAAAACAAAGCATCTACTGTGCAGTATATATGTTCTTTACCATATATCTTTGTCTGTCTTTTAGAGCAAATCACAATCAAAGTTAATTTATTGGATCGATAACTCTTGCCATTACAAAATGAAGAATTACACAATTTTGAAGGTATAACTCTTCAATGAATATATTTAATATACCTTAATATATTATTGACGAATTGTAAAAACTTCAACAACATTGGCTGAGAAACACCCCTCATCAGCCATAGGGTATCTCAGAGTCGAGCTCGCTCGCTTTCTCGACTAGAGCAATCTTACTTGTTTTTTTTTAAGTTTTCGTTTATTTTCCTTACTTTGCAGCTAATCGAATTTGTTCATTTTAATTTGTGCCCATCATTTGGTAGCCTCCGCACGTTCGTCTGCCAACCAATTCAATTACAAATGACGACCCTCACTGGCGACTGTCTTGATGCCCAAACCACACTCAGTCCTGCTCCCTTTCAACTCAACCTCTAAAAAAAGTATGAGACAAGGTCCTTGAAACTGGACTGTGCTTATCAATGGAATTCAGCGAGACACATTCACTGAATATGGAATTATTTTGGGAGCATGCACTTTCAATTGAGTATAATTACCTCCATTTGGGAGCCCTTCTTGCCCATGGAGCCGCCACCCGTGTGGCCGCCGCTCTGTGCGGCATTCATCTTTGTATTTGTGGCGTTGTTTCTATATATCTGTTATATCTGTTGCCTCTTGCCTCTTGCCTCCACGACCTCCTGCTCCTGCTCCGTAGTTGGGCGCCTGCTTTTGTTAAGAGATCCACACACTCGCGGCAATTGTTAATTATTGCTGTTATTGCAACAGTCTGAGTCACAAATTATGGCCAACACGCGGACCGGCCAATAAATCCAAGCGGTCTTCGTGTGGCTGCTGCTGCTGCCAATTCGCAGTCTGCTCCTTCTATTTAAATTTATGTGCTGTTCAATGTTTCACACTGTTTTTGTTGTTGTTTTCGTTCTATATTTGCTTGCTTTTATTTTGTTATTTTTGTTTTCGCTTAATATCAAGCTTAAATCTTCATTTATTATTTAGTCACTTAACGCCATAATGCACAAAACAAAATTCCTATATTTATATGTACGCATATACACAAACATATATATATATATATATTTATATATATATAGTGAGTGAGTGGTATTTACTTTCATATTGCTGCTGTTTTGCACTTTGGCACGCGCTCAAATTCAATTTGCAATTTCAAGTTGCAATTCGCTTGCCGGCGATTTTTTTATGTACATACTAATAAGACGATTCTATAACTTAGCAGAAGCGAAAGAGTGATAGACAGAGAGAGAGAGAGAGAGAGAGAGGGAGAGGGAGAGAGAGAGAAGGGCGTTGACACCAACACTTGAGCATGATCTGGCCAAACAATGGGAATGGGACCAACGATGGCAACCAGCTCGAATGACAGGCGACAGGCGACAAGCGTGCTGAGGAGGGGAAAGCGTTCAAGTGACAGCGACAGAAACTAAAGTTGAAAATTAAATAAGACAACGACAAGGACAACGCCGCCAACAAAACCAACAACTGAAACAACAGAACAACAATGCACAATATCATTTCAGTTCAGTTCTCTCATTTAATGTAACGATATATGCGAGAAAATCTTGAATTTGGCTGCCACCCTTTGCACTATATAGTATTGGGGCATGATGATGGGACTTATCACAGACGCAAGATTCTTGAATTTTTAGTTGGCCTAATTGATATGGTCCACAAAATTCGAAATCAACGCTTTAAACGCAAGTAAACACAAACTGTTGGCAGACAGGCAGACAGCAACAACAATTACAAAGTGCAAAGTGTCTGTGAGCAACATCTAAATATATCTTTTTATGCGTTGGCGTTCTTGGACTAACTTTAAAGTTGTTCACTAGACACATTTCAAAATTATCCTGTGCAAACCAGTTGTTTTTCTTTTGGAAAATTATTTAAAACTCGTTTGTTATTTACTGCTATCTGCCTGTCATCATTTTGAGTCAGTGAGTATTTGGGCGAAGCTAAGAAGGAGAAAAAATGTCTGGATTTACTTTGCATTTGAATTTCATACTCTAGCTGAGCACAATTTAAGATTGCTGGTATAATGTCATGCGGGTTGACATCAAATATTAATAAACTGTACTCGTAACTGTGCGTGAGTGTGTTTGGGTGTGTGTGTGTGCGTGTGTGTGTGATGGTATATGATGGTGTGTGTGCGTGTTCTTGACAGTTTCCTGCATAAAAATGTGCTACGGACAATAAATGGATGAACGCATTTGCACGTAGCATTTTAAGTTGAATCGAAATTGAGTTTTTAATAACACTAAGCAAGAGAATGAATATGAAAGACACACACACAGAGAGAGAGGGAGAGAGAGAGAGAGAGAGAGAATGAAATTAATGCATTGAGGACATGGGCACAGCAGCCAGTCAAAGTGAAATATGATGAAGGCAATTTGTTTGGGGCTGATTCAAGCCTTTGATAAGCACAGCAACAGCATCGAGAATTAGAATAAGAACACAGGGCACAAATCGCCAGCAGATGTGAGTGACAATGGTTTGGTTGGAAACGGGCCCAGGTTGCTGGGACCCTCCCTATGAGGGTCAGCCAGCCTGGCCATATAAGAAATCCAACATTGTTGTTGTGTTTGTGGTTCTTGGTATTGAAGTTGCTGTTCTTAGCTGCCAATTTGACTAAAAGTTTGCACAGTGATTTAATAGGCTCTTGTCCACAGAGTGGTCAGGGTATTGAGCCAAGATAAAAGCGATAAGGCTAAGGGAATGCTTGCTGAGGCCATAATCAATAAGAACTGTGAATGGTTTGTTGTTATGCGTTTGCTACGTGATTTAATTAATTTGCCTCGTTGCCAATTAGAGGCACTGGCTACAGGCATTTGTCTATGGCTAATTACCAGACATTATTAACATATTGCAGTCACTGGCATTGGCCTAAAGTGTGGAGCACGTACACACACACACACACACACACACACACAAGACTAGCAACAACAAAAGGAAGAAAAACAACCGAGACAGAGAGATAAGCGCAACATCAACGCTGTCTGCTAGTCACTGTGATAATATGCCAGGACAAAGATGAAAACAAAGACAATGAGGCATGTCGAATAAAGCCAAGTTGCGAACTCGACTTCAAACTACCCAATAACGACTAAAAAATAACAAAACAAACCTCTAAATATCTCTGAGTACTATAGATACAGCTGCCGTCAAAATTATAGTAGCGCACTCATATATTTTGAAAAATTCAACATTATAAGCATAGCTATACAATTTATTATTAAACAAAAACAATTGTATTTCAAAACATTCCCAGATGAGAAACCAAACATTGAAAACTTTGAAGAGATATTGATTTTATAACCAATAAATGAGGCATATTTCTATTAAATGCTTTGAGAAACATCACTACTATTATTTTGACCGCAAATGAAAGTCGCGTAACTGTTCGGGGGACAGCATATACCCGCTTGAAGAGCAGTTGCTGGGCATTAGAAATGCCGCAGCACGCAAAAAAAGCCAGAAAAAAAAAACAAAGAAAAGAACTTTGCAGGAGATTTCAAACTGGATTTCTGGCAAGACAATCCCAAATAAATAAGGTAAGAAATCAGCATGCAAACGGCGAACTCAGTACTTGATATGGGTTGGGGGATGATGGAGGGGCAAAGAGAGTGACAGTGGTTGTGAGTGTGGATGGGGTTCCCTTCGCTTCGTTTCATTTTTAGTGCCTGGCAGCAAATAAAAAAAAAAGTAGCATATATATATGTACATATATACCATGCAGCAGCTGCGCGATTCGGGAATCTGGATGCGGCCGGAGGCGGATTTGTTGGCATTGGCAATCAGCATCAGGCAGACCAGGCCAGAAGCCAAAAGTAAAGATTTGGTTGGCTTTACCACAGGAAACGAAACGGAACGAAACGAAACCAAAAAGAAGACACTCAGATAAAATGCCAGCGAAAAAACAACAACAAAATTGCAGAAGTGGCAGCAGCAAGAGCAATTTGCAACATTTATTTAAACAATCTGTGGCAACAGGCAGGCCAAGGGAAACCAATTTGATTGAGGCATTCTTCTTGGATCAGATGGCGATTTGACTTTGATTGTACAACAACAGCAACAACGATACTAGGCGACGCAGTCTCATCACAGTTTGATTGAACAGGTTTATCTGCAGTGCAAAGCCCATTTTATCCACTCGCCAACATTTGTTGCTCTTGGCGGCAGCTGGGCGTATACTTGATATGATTTGTTCATCTGCACAAATAGACCAATTAGCAGCAAAAGTCTTCGTCTATATTTATATATACATAAATATTTATATATATGTTTATATATATATATATATATATACGTTTTTTACAATTTATTTGTTTGCATCCATTTGACTTAGCTTAATTATATTTACTATTTATATATTTACTTTAAATATATTTTTCATTGATTTTTTTAATTTTTTTTGTTTCGTTTTCTATCACAATAGTTAATTATTGTACTTATTAAAATTTAATAAATATCATAAAAGTGTATTTGATATTCTCATTGACACACACTTTATTTGGATTCTTTGTTTTTGAAATTGTTCAAGATATTTTATATGCATATATTCGATTGCATTAATTACATTTGATTTAAGCTAGTTCGTTTTTATTTAAAATATATTTAGTATATATTTTACATATTTAGTTTCAATATTTATTTTAATTTTTTTTATTTTAACATAATAGTTGACCTATTGCAAATTTGATATATATTCTAAAAATATATTTGTTGCGCTCACTGACACACATTTCACTCGGATTCTGTGCACGTTATGCATTGTGTCAGTTTATACTTTTCATTCAATTTTAATTGTATTTTGCCAACTTTGTGATTCAATTTTGGGTAATTTACATTTTTGCCACCATAAATAAATTAACATTGCTATTTTTTTTAATGTGCCACTTATAATACAAAAAAAAACTATAAAAAAAACGCGCAAGATTAGAAATCAATTGCCAAATTTAATTTACAGCAAAATGATGGGCGCGCAAAAATTCAAATTGTCAGCCGATCGCCAACGCCGACGAGAACAAAAACGAGGACGAGAACGAGGACGAGGACGAAATTATACCACTCGATTCGCGTATTTGTCCGTATCTGGAGTCCGGAGTAACAGTCGCCCGGAATTTGTAAGTGCGTCTGTGCGGCACTGCGACTGCAGCAGTTGGCGTTGTGAGCAGAACTGAGAGACCGCCAGACGAACGCACATGTCGCAGCGCATGGCATGGCAAGCCAAGGCATGACAAGGCATGGCGTGGCATGCCACTAGCCGCTCCTTCAGCCACGTCCAGTGGCATGCCAGTTATCATACAGCATGCGGCAGCAGCAGCAGCAGGCTCTTGTGGTAGCTTTGGCAAACATCTGCAGGGGAGCTTTTGGTGTGTGTGTGTGGGTATGTGGATGTGTGGCATGCAAGCTTTTGTTGCCATCACGTGGCATACCCGCCACAGAATGCGGCGAGCAAAACAGAAAACGCGCAACAAAAAAAAAACCAAAAACTGAACTTTTGGCCACAAATGCGTATGTGTGTGTGTGTGTGTGTGCGTGTGCGTGTGCGTGCCACGTATATAACCGCATGCTATGTACTACGTTCCACGTGCCGCCTGTAACATGTATGATGTGGGATCTTAGCTAGCGATTTGCTGCTTGTAAATTTGATAGCGAACCGAGCTACTGATCAAAATGCTCGCATTGCGCATACGCCGCGTTCGCATTGCCAATTGCCATAGGAGAGTTGCTCCCTCCACCACCACCCCCTTTCCCCAACCATAAAATCAAAGCAAGGCGGAAAACCTTTTCTGCTGAACTAAATGAGCTAGCCAAGCTTGAATGGAAGCTATAGAAAATGTATGACTGAATGTGACCAGGTGGCATGCAATATTCTCAGCTGGTCTTTGTAAGCAGTTTCTTGCCGTCGGCTTGTCAACTGCGTCAAGTGAATTTGAAAACACTTTCAACAGCAAGGTTTGCCAAGTTTGCAACTAAGTGCTGAACATTTATGTCAGCAACAAGCCACACAATCAACTTGCTTTTGCACAGTTCAATTTTTTCTTTCTCAGAACACAGCAGGCGACAAATTTTGTTAGTTCCTTCTTGGATTGTGTGCTGCGGTGCAGCACGGCGTATGCTCAACGCAGTGTACTGCACAAAACTAATGATTTATGTGCTCCTAAGGATGCTTTTGCTGGCAACAGACACAGACACACACTCACGCACACACACACACACGGTTGCTGTTTTGTTGTTCATACTCCTGTTAGTTGTATTTTATTTGATTGCGACAAAAGCCGTTGAGAGCTTTTTGTGGATTGCATTGCAAGCTTGAAAGCTTCAGAGCCCTTTTGGTATGTCACTTGGAACAGCCACAGCAAGCTTGAATTTGAGCTTCCTTAAAGCTTAAGATTTACCTTCAAGCTTTAACAGCTTAAAGCTGTTCAGATGGATAGCTGTGCTCTAAATATGGCGATGTTCTAGTAAAATATATATTGCTTTTGGAGTACTTCAAATTGACTTGACGATTCTTGCCCAACTCCCATTTTAGTGCTCGTCTTTAAAAGGAAACTAAGTGTTCAATTCAATCAATCAATCAATTTAAATGGAACAAACTATATCAGCCATTGATTCCTGGTCTTCATTTTAGGCAAGGTGTCAAACAAAAACCGAACCGATTGAAATTCAGAACCGGAACGGAAACATTCCAAATTTTCTTGAATCCAGTAGTTGGAAACAAATATTATAGGTCTCGAAGATACCGTATTGGATCTAAGACATATTTATCCAGTGTACTTTACAAATAACTACTTTTTTTTATTAACTTATTAACTTAAAAAGCTTTTAACCAATTTTTAATTTTTATGGGAACCTTTTCACTTTACGTGCCAGAACCGGAACCGGAACCGAAACATTAATTCATTTCGGTTTTATATCCTACTTATAGTTACGGTGATTTTTAGTTAAATTTCTTAGCATTTTAATTTAAGCGGAAGCTAGAAATACCTCTGGTATCTTTAGTACCTCCAGATCTTATAGAGTGTGGGATCATAAGGCTCATACAGACAGAACCATATAGATCAATATTTATTATGTGATTTTAGTGACCTTTTCTGCTTCATTAAATGTTACAATATTGGTAATAGACTTATGCAAGCATTGGCTTTCACGGCTATATATTTCTGTATTTCTGTATTTTTACGGAGTGCCTTTGTTGCTCAAACATTTGTGTTCGTACTGCAGGCAAATTCTCAAGCAGAAAAATGTTGCAAATTTCAGTTATTGTGGTATTTTTTGCTACTTTGCACAACCTGAACAAATTCCCCAAAGGTGCAACAAGGAATAAATTCGAGCATCAGCCAATGCGGGACACAATTGTGAGACTGTAAATTATGTATCTGCCTCTGTGTGTGTTTGTGTGTGTGTGTGTGGGTGTGTGTCTGGGACTGGAGATTGATGGCAGTTCTTATGCTGCGTCTTGTGAATTCATCAGCAGCAAAGAAACGAACAAAAATGGAGAAAAATGGCAAACTAAGACCAAGATGCCCAAGTTTCAGTCAGTGATAGAACTCGTAACGCCAGAGCACACAACAAACAAACAAACACACACCCATCCAGAGTGTGAGAGACGGATACGGATACGGATGCGGACGCTGTGGGCGTAGCCGGATGTGTTGACAGCCAAACGACGTTGACTTTGCCATTGGACTTATGGCAAATGCATTTGTTGTGTGCAACACGCTGTCTAAAAATAGGTGCACTCACAACGAACACAACGAACACAACGACAACGACAACAACCACATCAATACATCAACACCAAGCATTAAAATGTTGTCCATCGTACTTGCTGCTAGGTTTTTGCATTTGCATTCTGTCATTCGTTTTAAGCCCGATCCTACCGACAATTTGATTGAATGTTATTTATTGTGAGCAATTAGAATCCAGATGGGTACCAATGATGATAAAAACTAAGGGCAACGATGTAAATGCGGGTTTAAATATAATTAAAGTGCTCGAGTTGAGGAATACCCCTAATGTCTTAGACTGCAGTGCAACGCGGATGAAAGACTTAAGGCAAATTATGTTGGACTTGGGCACAGCTTAAGTGTAATCAATGCACTATGTTGTGTTAGCTGGCTGAGCTATTAAGGCGATAAATAGCATTACACGATTCATAGGAATGTAAGTCGTGTGTTTTTTGATTTGAGCTTAGTAGCACATACAACAAATTTCAACTAAAACTGTTGTGAGTGTACTTTGTGTGCTCTGCCTCACAATTGCAATTGTGAACTAATCCGAACTGAGGTCGCAGCGAACTAAACAAGCAATTGCCATGGAAACACAGTTGATAATAGCGTTGCTCAGCATTTGCATTTGCCAATGTCTGGCATCGTCGGGTTCGGAATGGGATATAGAACTGTACGAAAGGGATAACGAGAGGGATGCCCTGCTGCCGCGCGAGCCAAGTCGTGAGATGGATGCCTCCTATATTGTGCCCGATAGGAGACTAAGCGCACTTGGACAACAGGGCCAGCTCGAGATGAAGCTGAAGTTTCAGCCAGAACATCAGCGGCCACATTCGCAGAGCAGAGTCGCCCTTGGCGAACACTTGTATCGATGTGCCAACAATATTGACAAGGGAAAACAAAAGGTGATGCAAACAACACCAAATTATGATGACTATTATGATGCTGAAAATACATCGGATGATAATGACAGCATCGATGAGAACAACGACAACGACGACAATGTTGATAATCAAGACGTTGATGATGCTGATGATGATGACGACGTTGATGATAATGGCAAGGACTTTACAGCGCGTATCTCCTGCATATTGCGCACCCTAAACGAGAACACTAAATCCCTGTGCAATGATCTGAAGACACTGTCCGTGGCCCTCACGCCCAACTCGGCCAAGTCATCATCGGAGTCATTCAAGAAGAACAACAACAACCACAAAGCTAAATTCAAAAATCGTAGCCAGGCAGTCAGATCAAAGAATCGTTTGCTACTCAAGCAGGATGGCTATGTTGATGCGGACAATTGCGATGCGGATGCCATTGATGGAGATGAGCTGATGCCCAAGCAGCTGTCCAATGAGGTGAAACAAGTCTCACTCAAGCAGGAGGAAAAAGATTGGGAACCGGCAGACATCATTGAGGATCAGTTTTCAGCCGATAGGTGCAATTTCCAGCACATGCATAGGCCATTTGTGGTGCCAACGGATCGTTTGATTATACAACCATTACTACAAATGCTCAGCCGTCGATCCACACTGCCCCTGACCCTCAAGAGAGCCCCCAATCAGGGGGGCAGCCGTCGCTATCTGCACGCCTTCAATGAGATGCGCTTGGACAGGGCGATGCAGGCAGCGAGTGCGGCTCGCTGTCAGCGCCAGAAGAACAACATCTATCTGCAGGAACATGTCGACAAGTTCAGGGAGAACCTGAAACGCATTATCTCAAATCGGGCGGCCATCGAGCGACGCGTGTCGGGATTACTTTCCAGCCTTAGACCTAATTAACTACCAGCTTAAATATATTTTATTAATTAATATTTATATCAGAAATCGTGTTTATGATATTACTCTAATATAAAAACTGAGCCAGTAAATTTAAATACTTATTATTAAGATAGCAATTAAATATATTAAGGGTTTCAAATTTTTCCTGCCAACACCAACATGAAATAAATGTTAGACACAATTCAAATCAGTTTATATCGCTGTTGCCACTTGCCACTCGAGACGTTGATCAATGATCAATCATCAATATAACGCAGGTTCACAGTTGCTTATCGGCAGTGTCTTTTCACCTGTTTATTTATTAGACATTCTTGCTTTTGTATTTTCCACAAATGGCTTTTATTAGGTTAATTGTATTTACAATGAAACTTAACTTCATCTGGGACAAGAGTGCGAAATTTGGGACGTATCTTGCTCAAAACGCCAATTTCAATGTCTTTGGCATTTAGTTTATTGGGCGTGATCACCGCCTTCAAAGTACGAATGGCGAGACTAATGGCCCTCATCTCGGACATATTATTCTTGTAGTTGCGTTCCAAATATTCTTGGGCCATTGTCATCCTGGCACCCGTAGCGCAGGCACGATAGCCGCCATAGTTGCCAGTCGGATCCAGTTTGTAGACACAGGGACCAACTTCATCATTGCACGAAATGAGGATCATGGAGCAGGCATGCGGACGAATCACAGCGATTTGTGTGTACGCCTGAATGATGTCGGCCAGGCGGTCACACAGCGTATTTACTGGCATCTCGAAGTCGAAGTCAGTTTGGAACAGCCCCGCCTCGTAGCGGGCCTTTGCCACCTGGGCCCGTGAGTCGCCAATGCGACCGGTCATCACACAACCAACTTCATTGCTGATGGTAAACATTTGGGTGGCTGTCGCCCCCACAACGAACTGATCCGTCTGCACTTTCTGGGTGGCAATAACGGCACACTCAGCACCCCGCACACCCACACTGGTGATATTCTCCAAATTGATGGCCCGATTGGCATACTCTACTTGATAGACACGGCCGTTGGACGAGAAAACTGCACAACTTTTATCGGTACCGGCGAAAACTCCTCGAAACATTTTTATTGTTTTTTATTTGCTTGCTTGCCCTGTTGTATTTTATTTGTTGATTTTACTCTTCGAATTCCAAATTCATAGCTTGAAGAGAGCCTGCTTATTGACTTGACTTAAGGCGAAATTTACAAAAGTCACCAAGTTTCAAATTTGAAAATGCTTGTGCCCATCGAAAATGTACAGTGCAAACAATGCGAATACAAACAGGTGCGGTCAAAATAGTATTGCCAATAATAATAAAAAATACTCAAAGCTTAGTTAAAAAATTATGAAATTTCATTTAAACAGAAGTACTCAATACTAAAAATAAGTAAGCATTGAAGGTTGGCATAGCTATATAATTTATGAACAAAATTAAAATTCTTAAATTGATTATTTTCTATTTATTTTTTATTTATTTATATTAAATTATTATTATAATTGAAGTGGAATAATAGCGAAGTTTTCTGCGGTTAAATAATATTTTCAAAAACTAGATATGATGTGTTGGATGTATTAAGTTACTTTTATAATAGTATTTAAGAACATTTCCAAATAGGAAACCAAACAGTTTTTGTTTGGCCGAATTGCATTTTTCCATCATAAAATTAGACACATTTTTCAGAAATGCTTCGAGAAACAGCACTACTAATATTTTGACCGCAGCTGTATATTAATCTGCTAAGTATATACGTATATATAAAGATATATATATATATAATGCTTTTAATCTGTCTGGCTGCTAGCCAATCAGTTGGATGCTGTTAAGCGCACAGTCGGCTCGAATTGGCAAATGTGAATGTTGTAAGACATATGAATGCTGACAAATGGATGCGGCAGCTGCAGCAAGAACTTCCGAGAGTGCACTTTGGTGTATGTGTGTGTGTGTGTGTGTGTTGTTTGTGTGCAACTGCCAGCGAGAATAATGGAAAAGGATTGAAGGCAACGGCGACTGTAAATGTAACAGCCTTGTCACTGCCACAAATGCGCATATGTGTAGTGTATGTGTCTAGTTGTGTGTGTGTGTAGGTATAGGTGTGCAAGTGTGTGGTGTGGTGTATTTTGTGTGTTTCTGTGGGTGGTTGGGTGGTCATGCTTGTCATCTTGTCGCTTGAGTTCTTTGAAAATCGCTCAAAGCCATTTTCAAATTGTTTTCGCAATCACAACAAAATCGATTGGTAAATATTCGCTATTAACTTAGGCTTTACATCACAGCACACACACACACTGGAACACACCCATAAGTGTAACGCCCACTTGACACATACCCACACACTTACACATACACATACACATACACACAGCCAGACATATATATGACATAAAGTGTTCTTATCGTTCTTTTGTCTACTCGGAGGTCCTTGGACAGATTTGCCTTGCTTTGCCTTGGCTTGTCTTGTCTTGTCCTGCATTTTATGAGCCCTACTCGCATCTTAGTCGACAATTATAGGCGGGTTCACACAGCTCAAATCCATTTCATTGTCAACTTCAGGCCAGCAAAGAGGGAGACAGACACAGAAACACAGAGAGAGAAAGAGAGAGAGAGAAGATATGTCGGCATTCTGCTCTCGGATATCGTGATTTATATTTGCTGATAAGCGCAATTTCAAAATCGATTTGCAAACGCAAATGATTCGCTCCACAATCCGCTAAGCTGCCGCCCTTTGTTCTTGCCACCATTTCGCGCTTTTCTCTTCTCTCCTTTCTCTGCTCTGCTCTGCTCTCCTCTCCTCCACTCTTCGCTCGTCTGCTTAGCCGAAGCTTAGGCAGGACTTAAGTTTAGCCGTGACAATTGTTTTGGTTGTCTGATCTCAGCATGACGAAACACAATCCACAATCGCGTATGCATATCGATTGCTAGATTGGATTCAGTTCATATATAATTTTAATGATGACAAAGAAAAATATTTGTGTTTGTCTTCCATTAAGTTGAACTGGAAGAATATTCATTAATAAGAGAGCATACCCAAATATTTATCTATGTGTGTGTGTGCGATATTTAAACAAAAGAATCGTAATTAAATTTAGAAATTCAATCTACACTTATTGCGCTATGACAGTAAAAACAACTGGATCCGTTTATATTATGAATATTTCTTACATTTATATTGCATTTTGTTTTTTTTGCAGCTTGGGGCGTTTTATTAAATTCAGAAAGAAATAAGGAAGAAAACAGCCAGCATGAGGGCTTTATTAAATTTGAAGGCATGCGGAGCGTGCGGCTGTGTAATAATGAAAATAATTTGCATAGCTCGGCGCAACATGACGTATACATGATATTTTTGTTATCTGTTAATGCTGCCTAGCTGATGGGCCAAAATAAATATCCTTAAAGCGAGCGCTCACGTGAATTATGAGCAGAGATTATTGTGGACCTTTGCACAGTGCAACGATGCACTCGGCACTTGAGGTGGGCACTACACACTGTGTGTGTGTGTGTGTGTATTTTTGTTAGTTTTGCAAGGCAAGGTTGAGCCTGGCAACGTTGTGAACTTGAACTTTTGTTAGGCTGCTACTGATGCTGTGGCTTTAATTATGGTAGACAGCAGCTGTGCCAACGTTTTTGGCCAAGGAGCCGCTGCACCCACGCGCAATTAGACGCCAGAGACGTGTGGCAAGTGGCAGCAAAGACGACACAAAAATTCTTTACACGCTCAGCGCATAAATTGTCCTGCCAAGAAGAAATTTGTGTGCACACACTTTAAGGCGACTGGCACGCATAATTCTACTCCATTCCTGTGCTATTTACTTAAGAGGCGTACAGGTTTTTTTATGAATTATGCGCATGGGCCACATATCCCCTCCTGCGCCCCACCCAGCACTTCTTCATAGACTCAACTGCCAGTCGACATGACGAACTAATAGCATTCCAGGAGCAGGCAGGTAGCCAACCAAAGTAAAAGTCGCTTTAGCGCCGGCGGCTGTCCATTAACTAGCCAGGCCAACAAAAACAACAAAGAAAGGGAAACAGACTTTTGTATTTGGCCACACTTTTGTGTCGCTGCCACACTTTGAACTTCATGCTGAACAGTCTCTGTACTTGGAGCAACGGGGGCAGTCGCATTAATCTGTGTCTGTCTGTGGCATGCAGCAACTGATGAGCTCACATCTTATAGCCAACATATGATTAAACTCTCTTGCAGCTATCCAAGTAGAAATGTATCTCAAAATAGGATTGCATGAATTCTCAGTTGTAACTGATAGCAACTCTCAAAACTATTTCCAAAATAAAGTCAAATAAAGCCAAGTGACAGTTTAAAAGTAATCAAATGTTATTTGTTGGATTTGAACTGTTTTTATTGTGAAATGAAAGTACTGCTAAAATCTCGACAGATAATGCCATGACAGTTAAATGTTATAGTTATAGTCGGATATCGAGCGATGATTCTACTAACTATAAAGTTAATTCAAGATGACCCAGACAAGATCTGGGCAAGTTGCAACAAAAGAGCCTCGATGCATGGTTCCACTCAAATTATGCTAAATCAGTATTAAATGTGTTGCTTTCAGATTCAGATTCACACAAATAGTTTGGCGGCAAACTGACCGCATTTATTTCGCAAAGAGTCTGTAATTACTGGTGGGACATTAATCACACGACTTGTGGACACATATAATATAATAATGGTACATATACATAGACACAAAAGTTGAAGGGGCAACAAATTAATTAAGGATTTAATTAGTTAATGAGATTTCACTTACCGAATGCTGCCTCATTTTTAGTATTTTGTGTACAGTGAGTATTTTATTATTATTTTTTTTTTTGTTTTTTTGTCATTTAATAATTTAAGTTTTGTTTTTTTTTTCATAGACACAGATACACACAAGTACATTAAGTATATATTGGATTGGTTGGGTGTATTAAATGTATGAGTTGTTGTTGTTTGTTTGTTGTACATATCGTGGATTTGTGTGTATGTGTGTGTGTGTGTGTGTGTGTGGAAGGGGAGGGAGTAGAAGAGAAAAAGAATAATTTATTTTAAAATGATTACATATTACACATTTGATTGCTGCGCAACAGCGCTTCAATCATAATTAACATATATATAAATATTATTTATGTGTCTGTGTCTGTGTCTGTGTGAGTGAGTGTGTCAGTGTGTGTGTGTGAGTGAGAATAAATGTTGTCAAGACATGCACGAGATAGTGAAGATAGACAGCAAACTACATTCAATATAGGCTTACAATATATATACAGATATGTTTCTACTACCACTCACCTGGCCCACACAGCAAACGAGCAAGAAAATCTAATAAAGCCCAAAGCAACTGACAGTCTCCAGTCTGTTGGCGTGGATGCAGGGAGCGGGGATGTGGGAGTGCGCCAGCAGGCATTGGCAACTGTTAAATGCTGACATCTATTGATTCTGACAATAAAATATATACTAGCGCCACAATAGCCGGCAAAAAAAAGGGGTAAAAACGCAAAACTTTATTTGATTGTTTGGCACCCGCAACCCCAACAAAAAAAAAGAGAGAAAAATACTAGAAAGGGACCAGAATGGAAAATATGGCTCTAGGGTGGCTGTGAAATGGGTTTCATTGCCATTGCCATTGCCGCAATCAGCTTTAACTGCTTTCTCTCCCATATTGCTCGACATTTTACATGACACTTCAATGTGTGTTTCTGAGTGTGAGTGTGACTGTGTGTGTGTGTGTGTGTATATATTAAAGGCCTGCGGAGGTGCCGGTTGCCACAGCCAAATGTCACGTTTCGTTTTTATTTCACTTTGCAATGTGAGAGCGCACAACAAATCTGATTTTGAAGTCAATCAAGCCTGTCGATTCTCGACTAACGATTACGCCATATTGTCTATAGGTTGACCATGCCTCTCTCTCTGTGTGTGTGTGTGTGTGTGTGTGTGTGTGTGTGTGCAGTTACTATGACAACAACGTGGCCTGCATTTAATTCGATTAACGTGCACAACCATCCCCACTCAGCACTCGACTGGCTGTCAGCCCTGGCTGCTTGACAACATCAACACCAGGACTTATCGTCGTCGTCCTGGCGAACTCATCAGTAATGCGACTGTTGTTGCAAGCGTTGCCGAATTTGTTGACGTTTCCTGCTCTGCACTGATCCACACAGGTGCACAACCTGGCTATCAACATAGCAGATCTGCCAATTACAGTTCCAGCCAGAATAATAGTAGTACTGCTTCTCAATACATTTCATAAAAATATTACTCATTTTATGGCAATCAAATCGAGGCCTGTTCAAATTCTTCTTAAAAAAATTCGGCAAAAAAAACAATGTTTGGTTTCTCATCTGATAATGTTTTAAGATACTGCTATATGTTATAGTATTTTAAAATCATATCTAGTTTTTAGACATATTATTAAGCCGTAGGGAAAGCTGAGAAAACTTCACTGTTATTCGACTACTATTATAATGATTACTTTAAATAATAATTCAATAACAAAAAATACTAAAATAATAAATTTAAGGAATTTACTATTTTTTGTTAAGAAATTGTATAGCTATGCCAACTTTAATGTTTACTTATTTTCAGTATTGATTGCTTTGCTTAAATCCATTTTTTATAATTTGTAAGCTGCATTTTAAGTATCTTTTTTTTAACATTTTCCAAAACATATGTGTGCACTACTATTATTTTGACCGCAGCTGTATGTATGTAGTTTCCTATGGCTGTTACAGCTGAGCAAATCAATTTGCCAAATTACATAAGTCAGCCCAGTTGCTACGCCCACGGGTCACGCCCATTTTGCCAATTTCCAATTTATCATAGTAATCACAGCGCATCTGATTATATTTGTTAAACTACTTTTGCCAGCATCGAAACGTGGCTGTGATAAGCAAAAGGGGTTTGTGATGCGCAAGATTAGAAAATTTCGATTACATTTATGACACACACACTCACACACACCCACACACCCACACTGCCACGCTGCGCTGCACACATTTTCGTAAGAAATACTTTCTATACAAATTTCGTTGCTCACATGAAACGAAAACCAAGCAAGCAAAAGGAAGATTTATAAGACGAACTAGGCATACTCTTTCATGCATGAACTGCAGCCAAAAATATAAAAAATTAAGTGTACAGCTTAAATGCAAGAATTCATGCAGTGCTGAAGATATGTGTGCTAGGATATACATCTTTCAAATAGGCCAGTGAAGGTGCTTAATGTTTAGCATAGTCCTGGCTTGGTAAAGAAATGCAGCTGACGATGGTGGCATGAAAATGTGGCACGCAGTTGAATGACACGTTTTTTGAAGGGAACGACGAACATGTGATGCGACAACGGCTTTGCCGAATTTTATATTTTCTACCATATTATTTTTTTTTATATTTTACTATTGTATTTTATTTTTATGGAACATAATCCAATGGTTGAATTTGCCATTTTAATGAGCTTGCTTCACATATCCCCTTCACCCAATACAAAAACTGCAATCAGACTGAAATATAAAAGAAAATTTAAAAGATACGAAGCGCATCTACATCCGTTTATTGGGCCATATAATACTCTGGTGGCTGTTTAATTTGATTGAGTCACCATCTGAGTTTTTTTGGTCCCTCTCTTTTGCTTGTTGGTTGGGCTTAATTAAATTCGGGGACTTAATTATTAGTCGGCACTTACCTGCAGACATTTTAATGCTACACTTTACTGTACTGTAATTTATCGCATTTGCTGCTGGCAGTCACAGTCAGAAACTAGTTCAACGAGAAACTCGATAACAGCACAATAGCGAAAAGATTGCAATCGCTTTTCCTTCTTTTTTTTAATGTCCAATGTGCAATAAGACGAAAGCTTTCTAATTAACACAACCAGCTGGGAGTATTAATAATACCAGCGAATGGCTCTGCAAACTCTACAACAAACTGCCACACGACTATGCAGCTTTGCTAAACACAAGTTGGCAGTTGAAGCACACCCACGTCTTCATCTCATAAATATTTGCTAATTATGATCAGACAAATTCACACGCAGTGCCATAAATATATTCAGCTCAAGCTGGGCTAATAACATTTAACTGCTCATTAACTTTAATAAGCATCCCTTTTATTTAATTGTACTTAAAACTATGCATGCAGAAACAAAAATAACACTTGAACTATATAAGAAAGGCTGGCTACATCTTGCTTAACTCACACATGTGGAAATTCTCGCTACACTAAGTGAGTAATATAAAAATATTACTAACACCCAATACACTGATTTGCTTTTAATAATGTAGGTAAGCAATTTCTGCACTCCTCACTAACTAACTAACTGGATTATTTGCCACCTCTTCTGGAAATACTTGTAATTGATGCATTTTGTTATTACCTTTTGCCCAATGGCATCTTCCATGTAATTATGAAGGCTTAAGACCATTTCACAATTTCAACGAACTGCACGGGAATTATTTTGAAAAAGTGGCACAGAGTTTAAGAATTATTGAAGTTATTTCCTGTTGTGATTAAAACGAGCCGTGTTGTTGTGCCGATAAAACCGATGAGAACCAATCGCAAGCGAAGCTTAATCGCAACTGAATAAAAAGACGATGATTGATTAAGATAAACATATACAGAGAATATATAGATGTTTGTATATGCCTTTTACCTTAATACCTTATGCAATACTTGAGCAGTTTACAATTCATTATAGTCTACGATACTTACGCTGAGCGTTGCGAAAAATTGTGAAGTTTAAAGTAGTTAAAATACTAACTAATTAGATGCAGAGAGTAGCACATGGACTTATCGAAAAACTATATATATGTATGTGTATATATGTATTTGCTAGTCAACAGCTGCCGTAAGCGTTGAGGAACAAGTTGCAATTACTTTCAGCTAATATTAATAACTAGTTAAACTTTGGGCACAACCAAAACGGTGGTAGAACAAAATTGAATGGAAAATGGAAAGCGGAAAATGGAAATGGTAGAAAAGCGAGAGAGAAAACGCTCAAGAAACGCCGAGCCGGTTCTGCGGCTGGTATTTACCACAGAAAAATACTAGAGCTAAGTGTTAAATGGATGAGAAAATTACAGGAAAAATTTGAACTGAAGTAGAAGATGATGAAGAAGAGGGGGAGCGGAAGCGGAAGAAGAAAGAGGAAAACCAAGTCAAATATTTGTCTAGCTAATATGCACGCCAATGAAAGTTTGCGTTTTTTTATTGCTATAGATATAAAGAAATATATATATATATATATATATAATTGTATGTCGTATAGAGATGTAGTATACAAAAATATATATATATATATATATATATATGTATGTATGTATATAAATATTTTCATCTAGACGTCACGCACTTTGCTACTTAGTTAAATTGTGGATTAAAAGTGAGGTAAAGTAAGTAATTGTAGTTGTAATTGTAACTGTAACTGTATTTGTATTTGCGGTATGTTTGTTATGTTTGTATATTTCAATGGAGTTGCAATGTTTTGTTGTTGTTTGTAAGTGATACTCACCCCGATCCGTCCCAGCAGCAGGGCGTCCATTTCGCCACCATTTTGAGCCACCGGCACTGTGGTTATCACGGATATGGTCGGCTCCTGTTGGGCGCTCAAATCCACCGACATTTTGATATAGCCACTTTATGTGTATGCTGTGATACTGTATATTATATATACATATATATATATATGATATATTGAACTCGTTGATATTGTTGCGAAATGCGCGCGTTGTTATTCTACTCGTTGTATTAGCATTAGTTTTAATGATTATTATGATTATTTGTATTATTCTTATTGTGTTTCACTTGTGGCTCAGTCGCAATACTTAGTATCTGCAAAAACACCATCGACATTCAGTAACTCAACTTGGCTTGGCCCCCGTGCTGGCACCAGAGGGTTGTAATCAACCCTCTGCTTTAGTCCAGACACCAGCGTAACTTTCAACTGAATCGCTAATTGGTGGCAACGCCAATCAAATCCACTTTCACTAGTCGGTTCAAAAAGTTGCTAAATGCAACTTACCAACCAAAACAAATCAACTTTGCTTCAACCATTTGGCTCGATTGGGAAATGCCCTTCATAAGTGCTTCGAAGCAGTCTTCGTAAGTGCTTCAAGTCGATTATGTGATTTGTGTCTGTCAGTGTCAGTTTGCATCACAAATCATTTCCCATTAGACTCAAATATATTGCACTCGCGAAAAGATTCTAGAGCACAAAGAATTGAGTTCTTTGCAAAATTGAGTCAGCAGTGATTCAATCAACTTCAAGCAGTTTTATGCTCAATATAAATAATAATAGTGCACACATATCTTTTGCAAAATGTAAATAAAAAAATACTTAAAATATAGTTCAAAGCAATCAATACTGAAGATAAGTAAAAATTAAAAGTTGACATACCTATTAAATTGAAGCTCTTAAATTTATTATTTTTTTTATGTTTATTTGTATCAAATTATTATTTTAATTTATCATTATAATAGTAGTGAAGTAATAGTGAAGTTTTCTCGGCTAAATACTATTTCTAAGCATATGTTTTGAAAATACTATAATATATAATAATATTTTAAAACACTCCATCATATTGAAGATTTTGAAGAGGTCTCGCTTTGATCACCATAAAATGAAATATATATGAAATGCATTGAGAAGGAGCACTACTATTCACCGCAACTGTATGTACATATCTGTGTCCAATTTGGACGTTGGGATATGCCGTTAAGCTGGCAATGCCAATATAATTCCAATTCCAATTGCAATAAGCCACGCCCTAAAAAAATTAAAGTTGTCAGCTGAAAAAGTTGGGCATCTATTGCCCTCGAGGAGCAACTGACAGCGATGTCTCTCAATGAACACCGGAAGACATATGACAGCTGGCTGGGCGGGGGCTCCATTTTTGAAGTTGTTGTTGGTGTTGCTTCTGTTGTTGTTCACTCTGATATGGTATTGGGGATGCTGTCGCTGACATTTTGAAATTTTAATTTTCTACGTAAAAAAATACATATATATATGTATATATATATATGTATATATATGTGTATATATATATGTATATATATATATGTGTGTGAGAACATGCCCCACCTTGTCATGCCGCACGCGTCGTATGCGCAATTTGTAAGTGCTGAAATTGGTATTAACGGTATTACACGCGCTTTACGAGCAGTCAGAGCGGAGAACACACACAGCCAAATGCCATATGCCACATGCGACATGAACGCGCCAAGGTCCTGCCCAGGTGACAATCACCAGACAGTCAAATTGTCTTTATACAGCTACACACATATGCTGTATACACGAGACAGTATGACAACAACGCCAACAGCAACAACAACAGTGTCAGCTAAAATTTGATGCGCCATCAAAGGTAACACAGTGATAAAAACACAATGTTTATGTGCGACATGCTAAGGCGAATGATATTTGAATTAAAACGAAGGCAAATATCGCTGCCAATTGGATCACGCGATTGACAACTCAATCAAATGGCAGCTAAATAGTTTCGCCATCCTGCATTAACTTCTAATTGAAATCGATATTAATCGATAGAAGCATCGCTTATTGGCCAACATTTTGCCAATCTGCTTCCAGCTGGCGACACAATAAATGGCAACCAATATGTATTTATAGAAACAATAACTATTGGAATCGATTTAGTAATAAAAATAAAAACATTTTTGCTTTCTTTTTTAAATCGCATTGGCGATATAAAAACTGATAATTATTGTAAATATATATATTTAGTATTGTAAAGATTACACTAAAATATTGTTCCTTATTAGAAATTGCGACGTATTGCCACTTTTATTGGAAAAAATTGTTAGCGTATCTCTTAAAGATAAAAGTACAAAATCGCACATTTTTGTAACAATATTATCACACACTCAAAATGAAGTGTGCGTGTGTGCGAGTGTGGTTGTGTACATATATGTTCAAGGCCCAATAAATATCAAATTTTAGCCATCAAACTGAACGCACTGAATTTTACGAGGTGCCAAATAAATGAATGAAAGGAAAGCCGTTCGCGGTTGGTGTCGTAAAGTGAATAAATTCACTAGAGTTAAGTGAAAGCCACAAAAAAATACTGGTCGCGACTACTACTTAAAAATTAGAGACAAAAAGTGTGCTTGCGACGAGAAAAGCAGGTCCATTTTAAATACGAGTATATATTTGTTTTAAGGGTGTTGTTCACGTTGCTGCTGTTGTTGTCAGATGATTGACGACGAATTGATAATTGAAACGGAATGATTGCGGTCAACAAGTGAACACGCCTCTGGCGCTTTTAGCCTGGCCAGACTGTGACAGTGCCGCCAAACAACACTCACGGGAGTTGCGCTTAAGGCGCTCCTATTCCACATCCACATCCACATCCATGTCGACATCAACATTGGCGCTAATGCAAGGCGACACGTATGACATGTGGGGATGGGGGGCGACAGGGCAACAGGGCGGCAGGGTGACGGCTGTACGCCCACTTTAGGGGCGTGCTAATTTGTGTTTAATTTGCATTTTAATACGCAATATTCATAACGCACATACATACAGCTACGGTCAAAACAATAGTATCGCACACGTTTGTTTTGCAAAATGAAAAATACTTAAAATATAGTTTAAAAAAACTATGAAAGTTTGATTGAATCAATACTGAAGATAAGTAAACATTAAGAGTTGTCATAGCTATAAAATTTATTAACAAAAAGTTAGAGTTCTTAAATTGATTATTTTTATGTTTATTTTATATATTTTTTCATTATTTGCATTAAATTATTATTTAAATGTGTCATTATAATTTAATTTAATTGAATTATCTAAGAAATCTATATGTTTTTAAAGAACTACGATATATAATAGTATTTTAAAATATTCTCCGATGGGGCACCAAAAATTTGTTGTTTTGCAGAATTGAGTTTTTCTTCATATTGAAGATTTTGAAGAGGTCTCGATTTGATCACCATAAAATGAGTAATAGGTGTATGAAGTGCTTTGAGCAGCAGTACATCTATTACTTTGACCGCAACTGTACATACACACATCCACACACACATAGTGCTGGCACACACGGCGCATGTGTAATATGCATAAAACTCGTGTCAGCATAAATATGCAAATCAGAGGCCGCAAAACGCCAACGCATTGCATAATTATGCAGCTCGTAGAGCACAGCTTCCATTTCACATTTTACACATGCTGCGACGACCTTGCCGTCGTTGCAACTCCAGCTACTTGCCACTTGCCGACAGCATTTCATTTTATGTCCGCCACAACACTAATCCAAGTGGAGGGCATATTTAGTTACTGGCTTGTTTTGAAATTTCAATCAAATTGCACAGCTGATTGCCATGTTTTACGTCAAGTATATAAAGTTGCCTTCGGCTATGGGCTATACCTAATTTCAATATTCTTCAGAAACTATTTATTTTTTAAATACATAGATATACAAATATATGTTTTAAAATGTTTGCAATAACACTTTACTGGTTGTCAGCTTATTTATGTCCGCTTGTGAAGCATGCAGCACATTGAAGGAGACGTCTCCGTTCCCTTAACTAATGCCATATTTTTGAAGCTAGCTAACTTGACAATAAATATATTGGAGCAGACCGGATCGAATCACCATATCAAATAGCTTCAATTGAATCATCGAAATTGGGCCACTATATCATATAGCTGTCAGAGGAACAATCGATCCGCTTTGCCGGTCTGCAAGGGTATGTAATCTTCGGCTTGCCAACGATTCTATTTTTTATTTTTATTTTTGTGTGGTAAAAAGTTTGCAGCATGCTAAATGGCAACCAAATGGCAATGGCCACAGCCAGTTTGAGCGCAGCCCAGGAATTATGCATGAACGACTGAATGCCCCGGCAAGTGCAAGTACAACTGCTCCCTCTATATACTTTGCACCCCCTCTGTCTCTCTCTCCCTCTAGGTTGCATGCAACAGCAATCGAAGCACTTTCAGATGTTAGAGCAACAGCAAGCGAAGCAGCCTTGGCAACAGCAACAAGACCAGTTTGCGTTGACACATCCAGGTCCGAACCAAAATGCAAATAATTGAAATGAACTTGTGGTCCTTTACCGAGGACACCGCCCAAAATGGAAAAAGAGAGCAACCATTAACTAGAGTCCTGTTTAAGAGGCAACCGCAACCGCAGCGTGTTTCGCCATTTGTTGTTGTTGGTGTGGGTCCTTGTTGCCCAGCGGCTTTGTCTCCAATATGGCCGAACATCATTTCCGCTTTGCGTCGCCTTCCATCTTTCCATCTTTACATTTTTATTTACTTTTATGTATATATTTTTTTTTCATATTTTTTCTGAACTTGCTCACAGACAAAAGCCACGTCGCGAGAGGCCAAAGGCAAACCGTGGCACGCTTCGTTAGTTTGTAAAAATCGCACCCAGCCCCGAAGCAAAGCTTACCACAAGGTCGATGGGCACGCCCACATTAAGCCGCTACACCAAAGCAAAATATTCCACTTTGTTTTTCTAATTAAATTGCAATAGGCAACAACAACAACAATAAGAACAATAACAACAATACCATCAAAAAGGGGGGTCGAAGCACTTAAAGTGCCAAAGTTGTCGAATGTTACCCGAGCCTCAGGCCACCGCACATAATTACGAAGCACTCTTTTAATTCTGGGGCCACCCTAGTAATACACACCCTACTCTAAGGGAGCTGAGCCTATGCAGTGATTGATATTTTATGTTACTGTTACTGTTTCTGTTTTCTTTGGGTGCTGGCTGAAAACCGCACAACTTTTTTATTGACACACTTTTGATGGCGCCAACTTTGATGCACAAAATTGACGCGCGAACTTCAAACTGTCTGCAGTAAGTATGCGCACAAGTTAATTTACAAATGGAACCCTATTAAATTGATGACCCCGAAATCATGACTCGAAATGTGTTTTAAACGCTGATTGCGCTTTGCGCTAATGGACTCGTAAACTGTACAAATTCTGTGGACACAATTAGCTGGGGTACTCTCTGACTAATTAGGAGATGAATCCACTGCTAGCAGTGAGTGTTGTTTAATTCAGCCTATTTAAGTTTGATTTGATTAGGCGTAGATTTTAGTTCGATTTTGGCACGCACTGTAATCCGAGACTTAATTGAATGCAGCCGGGAAATGCAGCAGCACTTTTTCAAATTGAATGCCAAAATGAAAACTCAGCCAAAGTAGGGGCTTAGAAAGAAAGAGAGAAAACTAGAGCGAGAGAGAGAGAGAGAGCAGAGAGAGGGGGGTGGAATGCGGACAAACCATTGTGGCAAGTTAATTAAAACGCGCATTTAAATATTCATAGTATTTTTTTGTGCTCGCCTGTCATATGGGAGATGCATTATTAATACCCCAGTTAAGTATGTGTGTGTGTGTGGCAACTGCAACATTAATTGCCACGCTGACCTTGAGGCCAGCCCAGGCAACAATCCCCAGCCATATGGCTCATCCCGCACTTTCCAACGCCAAAGCGACCTTCTCCCCAAAGAAGCAGCTCGCAACAAAGCAAAATCCTTGCAGCTTCTGTGGTTGCAACACATCTGGAAACTTGCTCACGTCAATGTGTCCTTGTCTAGCTGGCTACCAGGTTGCCAGGTTGCCGGCTTAGCAGCCCACCTGCAGGCCATTGGGACTTATGCGCCGCAAAAAAACAAAAAAAAGAAGAAAAAAAGCGGCTGTAATTTGTTGATGGGTCTGCGGACAACCAAACACACAGCATCCAGCTGGCCACAAAATTCATATCCACTTCGTCTGCACATTATACTGACTTCAATACACAGACTGCCTGGCATTTACCTCAAGCTCAAGCCCAAGGTTCAATTCACAAGGCTCGCCACTCACAATCAGATTCAGATTTAAATCTCGGGCTCTGTTCAACAACTGTTGAAATATCTCTCATCTAACGAAACCCCAGCAATTTCATTTTTTGATCAAAGACAGACAGTAACCACACCCCCACATACACACATACACACACATACACACACACACATAGCCTCGGGGAAACCACAATAGTATGCTGAAACTGCATGCATTTTGAAGGTCTTTATGTTGTGACCTTCATTTGCAACCAATTTGAAATATCATGCGATGCCTTCAATTGATTATAGCAATTCTCAGTAATTTAGTTAGACTAATAACCAGAAATTTGAATCAATTTCGGAATTAATTATTCTCGAATTTCAAAAATACAAAATAAAAAATACCAACGAAACATTCCAGAGGCAATTGTAAGCGTAAAGAAAGGGCAACCCAACATTCATCGGCATTGCCACAAAATAGTATTTGTGTAAATACTCTAAACTAAACAAATACACTCATACACACTCACACACACTTACATAAGTATTCATATTTTGGGCAATGCTGCTTTGGGAAATAGTTTTTTTAATAACTTTCGTATCAAGATAGACGTTAGATATGTGAATGCATATCAATTTATCAATGTGCATTCCAATTTAGCTCAACCTTATTCATAATAAAACAACATATAGATATTGATCGATTTTTGGATAAGGGCAAACAATTTTTCTAATATTCCCAGAAACGGATACACTTACACTGCACTGATACCGATTTGGAATAAGTATTTATATTTCCTGGCTTCAGTTATGTCTCCTTTTGCCTGCTTCATTCTTTTAATGTAAGCATGTTGTAGAGTTTTTAACAATTTTTGTGTTTTTTAGTTGACAAATAGATTTACATATGTAATATTTCAAGCAGCCCTGCTAAAATGACTTTCCTCTACTTTTATTGCACTGACTCAAATCAAAAGCAAATTGTGTATAATAAAGAGCAAAGTGGTTGCCCTGGGTGGAATTTGAAATTCGTATGTTTGCAATTTAAATAAATAAATATGAAGAATTTTAATAAAATTGCTGCACAAAGCGGACAAGAAGTCCAGCCTGTCGTTTGGAAATGCCTATGCGAATTAATATCAACATAACATGAGAGTGCGCCGTGCAAACCAGAAAAGTCAGATGAACTTCAAACGTTTTTGCCTCCAGGGGGTCATCGGTCTGAATTGGAAGACACGCACACACGCCCACATAAACACACACACATACATTGTCACTTGATGTATACATATACACAGTTGCGGTCAAATTAATATTCTCAAAGCATTTCACAAAAATATTACTCATTTTATGGTGATCAAATCGAGACTTTTACAAAATCTTCAATACGATGCAAAAATGTAATTCGACAACACAAAAAATGTTTGGTTTCTTAACTGGATTAAAATAGTTTTATTTTCTACTTAACGTAGTAAAATGTAACCACCCATCATATCTAGTTTTTAGAAAGGGAAAGCTGGGAAACTTCACTATTATTCCACTTAATTTAAATAATATACATTAAAAATAAATATAAAAAGTATTAAATTTATTGACTTTAATTTTAGTTATTAATCAATTTTATAGCTACGCCAACTTACAATTCTTAATTATCCTCAGAATTGATTGCCTATCTTTAAATCAAATTTTCATAATTATTTAAATATATTTTAAGTATTTTTTAGCATTTTCTTAAAGATATGTGAGCACTACTATAATTTTAACCGCAGCTGTGTATATATATAAATATATATTTATACATTTTTTTTGTGAAACAAAATTGATGAGCGTCTTGTGCCGCTGGCATAGTCATCGTCATCGTCAACATCATTATCGTCACCGTCATCGTCATCATTTGGCTCTTGCCCCTTTTTGTGTGGCGCTCTTTTATTGTGTCTCTCTATCGGGCAAATCACTTAAGCGCACTTAATTATTTGCACAAGTTTTGGCCCTATTCGCTGCTGTCTCAGCACGTTTCAGTTGCGTTACATTTCAATCGAAGCGGCCGCCCAACGCCGCGTATGAGTGATATGACACGTAATCAATAAATAACGCCAAGCGGCAAATGGTAAATGGGAAACTGGCTGAAGGCATAAAGCAGGCGGTGTCTTACTTAGTACTTAGTACTCATTAGGCCCACTACGTGCCCCAATTTGAGTTCCAATTTCAACTCCAAGTAACCAGCATCCGCAGCCGGTCGTCCCCTTGACCTAGGCTTCATTTATTTATTTTTATTTTGTTTTCATTTTTTTTATTTGTTATGTTTTATGCATAATTACTTTTTCAGCAGGCCCGAGGACTGTTTGCTTACTTAGGCATTTGCCCGTAAATGTCTGTAAGTTGCTTTTGCTGCTGTCGGTTTTCGGTTCTGCCTTTCAGCTACAGCTTTAGCTTTAGCTTGAGCGTCTGCTTTGATTCGGCTGTCGGCAACGGGGCGTATGATTAATATACGTGAATTAAGTCAAATCGAATCAATCAAGCCAAATGTCGCTGACAGACAGACAGACAGACAGTCAGAGCGATTGGACAGACGAAGGACAGGCAAATGCGCCAAAGCATTGTCCCAGCAGCTTCATGCTGTTTACACAGTGAAGCTTGCCTAACGCACAATACCAATGGCCAACAACAATACATGGTCATAATCTGCATGGTAAATGGCAAAATATTGCCTTGGTCAAAAGCCTTTCAAAATGTCCTAGGCACAATGCTGTAAAGTGCTAGCTTCCGCTCTGGGCTAATGCATATGCGGGGGGTCAACAATAACAACAACAGCAACAACAACAACATAAACAACAAGCATTCGGATATAGAACACAATGTGACACATACTAAACTTTTATTACTCTCGCACTAATGCAATGACATTTTTATTACTGACCAAAACGCAGGCGAGGCCTTTTTACTGCTCAAGCAGTAACTGCAAAACATCCATACACATATATATACTTTAATATATATATATACATTTATATATATATATATACCCAAGTGGTAGCTCCGTTTAGGCAATGGTGTCAATTTTTATCATGTGCTCTGACCGTGAACCTAGACTTGCCGCCAAAACGTAACACCATCCACACACCCTCACCCACACCCACATCCAGGCCACTGTCCACCCCAAAATGCCTATACACGCCCACTCAGGAAACAATGCGCCTACGGGTATATGGACTTGGAAAGTCTATAAGCTACTTGAGTTTTTCTAATAAAGTTGCGTTTTAATAACATAAGAAGCAAATTGCAACTTCTTGCAAACAACAAAGCCGATGTATTTATTTATATCACAATTGCATAGAATCGAAGTTATTATTATTGCTTCAAGAGTCGAAAATGTCACAATTCGAAATACATTTACAAATAAAAGAAAGATGAAAAAACAATACTTATTTATTTATGAAATGTGCACTAAAAAAGTTCACACTTCTTGTGAAAAACATTTTCAAAAACAGGTATTTCAAATGGAAAGTCGAAAATGTCAGCACTCTAAATAAATATTACACAAACAAAATACAAATAATTATTAAATGGGAACTAAAAATAAGTTCAAAATTAAAAAAAAGGTGTTACAAAATAAAATCGTTAAATTCAATTATATAAAATTAAAAATTAAAAAAATAAATAATATAGAAGAAAAGATATGATATTTACGTACAGTTGTACATATATAATTTATATGTTTGCATCTTCAACTGAAAGGGTATTTGTTGTGCGTTTCGAGATGGGTTTCGCTTGATATTTCTTTTTACTTATTCGGCTTAGTTGGCGTTTATTTGATTTATGGCCAGGGTCGTCGTTAAGATTTCAGCACAAGGCCCGATTCCGTATTACCAATCCTAGTAGCTCCTGCGGCATTATTGGCGATGCGATGCGGTGCGATGCGGTGTTGAGGTGAAGGAGGCTTGTTGTTGATGCCGTTTAATTAAAATCGACATTAAAGCCGCCGCCTAAGCTTGGCCAATTTGCTGCCAGTGTATTAAGAAAAAAGAGACGGCGCTTTCATTTTGGCCAACTCGGGCGGAACGGCTCAATTAGGCATTCCGAGGCGCTTTTTCTCTATGTGGCTTAATTGAAATATTAAACACGCAAATACTAATAATTGCATTCATTCGCCAACCACAATTTGGCGCCACAACAATCTATGAATTTTAAATTTGCAAATTGTATGCTTATTTCTGTGTGGGTAGTCAGTTAGTCAGGAGAGTGAATCAAGGGGGTATATTCATGAACTTTTCGTTTCACACTTACCTTTTGGGCTAAGAAAATGCAAATAAACATGAATTTTGGCTGCTGTTTTCCACTACGCTGCCCTCCCCGTTCCCCTCCGCACCACCCGTCGACAGATTGCGCTAAAGCTAAAGCTTTTTCTTAATTTGAATATTTTAATATTAATGAAAAATGTTCGGGGCAAAGTTTCTTTGGCTCTGTTCCTACCAATTTGCGGCTTTGCTAATGAAAATTAAATGGAATTGCTTAAAGAGCGGGACGCACGTTTACCATGAATTATTGGGTGACAACTCAACCCTATCACCCCACCTCCATTCAAGCCCCCACCTTGCCCCTGTTTTAGTACCCCGCCATCGCATTCAAGAAGCTGTGCACACATAATTAAGCAACTTATGACAAACATAACAATTTGAGAGCATCTAGAAATATGAAACTTTTGCTTTGACTTTGCGTCTTTGAAGTCAAAATGGCTGTTGGAAAGGAGGCGCCAAGAAAGGGTTGGACATCATCTGTATAACCTTCAATTTCTTTTCTTTGGCTTCATTCAGAAGTTTTGGCTTCTTCTGTTGGCCAGGTGAAATTGAGCTGGGCTTGGGTTAAGGTTTGGAATCCGATATGCGATATGCGATGCATAAATCAGTTCCAACTGCTCACCTGACAGCTGTCTGCTGCATACACACACACACACACACAGACACACACACACATCCATAGAGAGAGAGAGAGAGAGAGAGAAAGCTTGACGATTAGCATTTGTAGACTAGGCTCCTTGGGCAACACTCGGATTCAACCCGCATAATTGCTTGTTATTCATGAATTGGCCAAATGATTCATGATAAGCTTGTCAAAGCGAGATGTGCATATTTTAAAATACATTCCTTATACATATGTAATACACATTATCGATGTACAAACGTATTCATACATATGTATTTACACTCATCAAAAACACTACCTATATTTTATCAACCAAAGAGATAAAATTTAAGATTTATGGCTTTCTAAATTTCCAGGTGTATTTTTCGAAAGTGTAGAAAAAATATGTAAAATTCCTTGGTGATGTTTTGCTTAATGTGTACATTGAAGAATTGCAAAAGTTCTTTTTTTTGTTGACAATATACTAAAATGTAGGGCTTTTTGCTGAGTGTACATGTGTGTCTTCCCAGCCTTCCAACTTAATCGGCCAAAAACAGACACACACACTCAGACACACACTCAGACACACACTCACGCACACAACGGATATCTCACAAAGCTGTGTCCAGGCCATAAAAGTTTTAGCATTCAATTTAAATGGACTTTATTAACAAGAAATACGGGACTCGAATTCATGAACACCACAGCTGTTCATATGAGCCCAGGCAAAGGAAATCGGACGTAATAATAAAATCTAAATTCAAACAAAAAAAAATATAAAAATTTAGAGCCGACGATCAGAAAAGTGTCAGTTTATTGAATGACAAATCCTTTTTCTTTACAATTTTTCTCTTACTTGCCCTTTGGATATAAATGTTTCCAATTGGATGCATACTTTCAATAAAAGATCTATCATTAAAAACAGCTTTGCAGCTGTTAATGGCCTGGGCCATTAACATGTTCGCTTCATGGCATATATATATACCTATATGTAGTTAACTGTATTGATTGTTGTTGCGTTAATTCATCCACAACGTTGCACAATGTGCTTACAATAGTTGCAATTAAGTTGTGAGTCATTAATGCCGCAGTCGCATTCAGTTGGTGCCACAGACGCCACAGAAGCCTTGCCACTTCATCAGCCAATGGCCAATGGCGTTAAGTCGATTACTCGTTGCCGATGGGCAACTGGCTTAAATATCAAACAATGTCGCTGAGTGGAAAATCAATGGTCGGGATTAACAATTACAATTTGGACAACAAGTGCAGCAAACGTCAGAGAGAGAGAGAGGGAGAGGAGAGGGGAGAGAGAGAGACAGGGAGAAAGAGGCAGAGCGAAGACGACAAGAATCTATTGTCCATAACAATTTAATGTCGGCCCAAACAATGGGGCAGCAATGAATTGTGCTATGGAAGATGGGCCTATCTGTTATCGATAGTCATTGTTTGTGGCCCTTGCACACACACGCACACACGCACACATACACACAGACACACATGCACTTGTATGGCTTGAATGTGAAGAACTTTCTTGTTGTGGATAGCCCCAAAGTTTTGTGTGCTACTTTTATTGATGGCGAATATTACGCCAACTAAGCAAATTAAATTGTTTACATTGGCAAGGGCAGCTGCTGCTGTTGTTGCTGCTGTTGTTGCTGCTGTTGATGCCACAAGCTTTACGGCTTACCACAGTGTAGCCAAGGTAGCCAGATAGTCAGCCGGACAATCTATCGAGACTACAATGGACAGGAGTAGACAATGAGAGAATGAGACTCATCCTGCACATTGAAGACAAATAGATAGATGGTACTACCTTTTCATATCAGCTCAGCGGGGAGTTCGGTTGGCTTACAGTCGCGGTCAAAATTCTGAAAACATTTCATAAAAATATGACTCACTTCATGGTGATCAAATCGAGACCTCTTCAAAATCTTCAATATGAAAAAAATTCCATTCGCCTCTGTTCGGCTTCTCACCTGGGAATGTTTTAGAATACAATTATTTTTCAAATACTAAAGTAAAATAGTAAAATATAACCACGTTTCATATCTGGTTTTTAGAAAGGTAAAAACTTCACTATTCAAATTTAAATACTAATAAAAATATATAAAAATAATAAATTTAAGGACTTAAATTTTGTTTTTTTGTCAATAAATTGTAAGGCTATGCCAACATTTAATGCTTTTTTATCTTCAGTATTGATTGCTTGTCCTTAAATCAAATTTACATTATTTCGTAACTATATATTAAGTATTTCTATTCTTAAACTATTCCAAAACATATGTGAGAACTACTATTATTTTGACCGCAGCTGTACGTTGAGTGTATGGGAATGACAACAAGGTTCTTGCACAGAATTGATATGCACAGAGGACATTGGCTATGTTGAATTTATGCATATTTGAGTAATCGCAACATGAATAAAACCAGAATTCCAATTTTTGATTCAACAAAAAACCGAAGCCATATCCAATTAATTGGTAGCAATTACTGTGAGTTATTGGACATAACTCAAATTGCTGAGTGTGATAATTGAAATTGTGTGTGTGTGTGTGTGTGAATAATGATTGTAGCAAAGTGCTAACATGCTGTACTGTATCTTTGCAGCACTCAGTCAAAAAGTATGCAACAAAATGCTGCTTGAAATGTTTTATTGTCTGTGTTAAGTTCTCAGCCAGCTCGTAAGCGTGTGTGTGTGTGTGTGTGTGTGTGTGTGTGTGTGTTGGGCGTTGGCCTGCTCTGACATATGGCGACACGCACCAAGTGTGTTTTATGTACGTGGGTGTGCGTGCGTGTGTGTGTGTGTGAGTTGTGTTTTGTTATTAACTATGACATTGTTCTCCTTCGGTTGCCGTCAGCTGACAGAAGCGTTTTAATCAACACGATTATACTTGGAGGAAGTGACAAGTTTCAACTGCATTAAAACTGAACTCCCATAAGTGGCTTATATAATTACATAAGCAAAAGCACACACACACACACACACACAAGCACACACACTCACATCATTTTTGTTGCTCGTTTATTTTTAGGCGAGAAAACAGCAACACAAACATGGACACCAAGAGGGCAATCTTTTAGTTAGGCAAACACTAAATTTATAATACACCGACATATATAAGTACGCATGTGTGTGGATGTGTGTGTGTGTGTGTGTGTGCCTTGGGCAAGTCCATTTATAAAATATGCAACTTTAACTCGATTTGCGGTCGTAAGAGAAGCCTTAGGTAAACCATCAACATTTCGCTTGTGTGTGTGTGTGTGTGTGTTTGTCATTCAAACGTAAACAAATCAACTAAAGCTCCATGGAAACTCACAAATTGGCAAGCGCTTTGACTTTTTAATATACAGTCTTAAACAGTTTTAGGGGTAAACAAAAAAAATTAAAAAAAAAAGCAAGTGCGACCTTTGCAGTCTGGCGTAACCGACTGCGAAATACGCTCATATCAACAAGTAATATCAGCTTATAGCAGATAAATAGCATATATATATATATATATATATACCATTGGTCTTTAAAGGAGGTTCCCAGAAATCTAGCCTCCAAGTTCGCCTTTAAATTTGAGGCAGATATAGGCTTCTGTGAATTTTGGAGGCATTTTTTAAGATAGTGGGAGATGTGCGATGTTATCGATTTGCGATTATTATCTATTTCCTAACTTCCTTGCGGACGTAGCACCCCAATTTTGACCAGTATATGTTCCAAGCTTCAAAGCTCTAGTTGCGTTCATACAGACGGACAGACGGACAGATGGACAGACATTATCTGTGTATAAACATAAAATAAAATAAAGCAAAAGAGAAGAGAAAGAAGGGAAATGTAAAATTTGGTGTGACCAAAAGCGAAACTCATCAAAATCCAAATGTAATATGATAATCAAGTTGAGTGCCCTAAAATAGCAACAAGAGCAACACACACGCAGAGACTGAAAGACAACATTGTTTGGTAGCTCAGTCAGTGACCCGCCGGACAGATCAGACAGAACGGACAGAACCGCCATAACAACAACACCACCCCCAATCCAACCCCCAAAACGATTCAAAACAATTTCTTTTGATTTTGCTTTGTATTTTGCGGTGTGCGCGCTATTTGCTTAAACGCTTATGTGCAATTTAACTTGGTCGAAACGGTTGGAAGGCAACGCCGGGGGCAAGTGGCAAGTGGCAAGGGGCAAGGGGCAATCACGATGCCAATGGCAACCAGATGGCTCTATTTACTTGGCTTTAGCTCTACTACGTGTATTTAGCTGTTGAGTTGAAATATATTGCTTGACTTTCAGACATCCTTTCAGTGGAGCACTGAAAATAACTGCAGAAAAAGTGAAAAAACCTTTTAAAAATTATATTTATTTATGCATGTGTGTGTGTGAGTGCCTCATCTTAGAGAGGTTAAGGGGGCTACAAGTTAATAACTCTCTAATAAGGCATTCAAAGTACCAGATTAAAGTCAGAAATCAAAAACAAACAAAGAAATTAACGCAAACGTTTTCGAACGGAATTCCAAAAAATATCCACCTGGTAAATAACTGGCTCTTAGCAGAGCAGATGAATTTCTCAACTTGCCAAAGAGCTCGAAATGTTTTTCATATGTTTGTCTTACTTTCCGCCCGATATTAGCCAATTTACTTATTTTGACAAAGCGTGCCTCAAACAGCATTAAACAAATATCAGTAATAAAAAATTGCTTATAAAGTCATATCGAGTTGAGTATAGTATAGTGTATAGAGACCTATAACAGCACAAGTTAAGCTGAAAACCTACGAGAAACCTGCTGGATGTAGAACGGACACAAAGAAGTCAACAGCAGACTTGCCCCAATTCAATTCAGCTCTATTCAATGGCCGGCAATGCCATTGAGGTTGAGACGCAGCAAGTAGTGCCACTTGGGGGCATACAACCAATCCACTCTTCGCTTCTGTATCTGCATCTACAACTGCAGCCTGAGGCAGCGTGGCAGCGCTCCACAAATGAACAACTTGGCCGCATTCAAAGATGCTGCTACTGCAAATTGGCAGGTGTGTTGTTTTGCATTCAAGATGAGCAAAGTAAAAGTGAACCGCTTCCAACCCAATTCCCCCAACCCACACAGCATTTGAACAGCCTTCGGGGCAGCAGCTTGATTGGCATCAGTTTCTGTATTCGCAGTTGCCATTGCATGCAACAAGCTGTAAATACTTGACCTTAACGGTTCATGGTCAATGTCATGGCACAGTCCAAAGCCCCGCTTCTTGGGATTCGAAGTGGTTTCCACTCCAAAAGAGGAGACTTCATATTAAATTATTCAATGCGAAAAATATATGCAGGTAGCTGTCGTAAATCGTTAATTCATATCAGCTCGTCAAAGCCAACTATATTATTATAATTTTCAATTCACAATCAAGTTTTCTTAACTATCAATTTGCACACAGCAATTAAAAATAGATGTCGATTTTGTAGTTCCTTAAGAAAAATAAGTACAATTTTAAGTTTTCAATATATTTTCTGGAATTAACAAAATTAAGCTTATCAAAATTATATGATTTGTGATTAATTTAGTTTCCATTTGTATTAGTATTGAAGGAGCGCAAGTCGACAACAATTTTTCCTACATTAAATTTCAAAGTCTAATATTCTTTCGAAAATGGTAATCCTTTTTTTTGTTAATATTGATGATGAAAGACTAGAAGCAAAATAAAAAAGAAACATGCAAGTGCTACATAAAAAAAACAAGTATTACAAACTTGATAAAACTATTAAAGTGGTTCATTAAAACTGTGTCGCTCCCAAACGCATTTAAGTTGAATCTCAAGGCGATGTGTCGCAGAATGTTGCAATCAAAATGTGTTGCCCCAAGCGCTGAAATGTATGCTACGAAACTTGTACTGAATGATTTTCAACTCGCTTTTTCTTTTGTTTTATGTCGCGATTAAATTAATTGCAAAATGACAAGTTTCGCAACATTTGCTAAGCCTTACTTGACAGCTGTTAAAAATTCCAAGTAATAATAATAAAAAAATTAAAAGAAATGAATAAATATATATAAAATATAATAATAAAAAATTTAGATACATAGATGTGTGTGTTGGTGTGTGTGTACGTTGATCTTGTGGCTGACAACTGAGAAATTAGAGGCGTAGTTTCGCTTGCAATTGTTCGCATTTAAAATGACATTAAATGGATTTCCGTTTCCGGTCACAGATTTTAACGGGTCTTCATTGTCGCGCCATTGCCACTGCCATTGTTGCCAGTGTCCCATTGCCGAGACAATGTAAACAACAAATGAAAATCACTCCAACACACACACACACACACACACACACATACACACAAACACAAACAAAAGCATCATGTTTATTGTGTGTTAAGCAAATGATTTACTGGCCTGTGGGCCTGATAAGCAGCAACTCTGGCCAACTCTCCTCGCTGATAACGGAGCCTGTTTTACGCGCCAAACGGAATGCCGGCACCAACACACACACACACACACACACACACCACACACACCCACACTCGCAAACTCGCACACACACTGGCACAAGCCAAACATGGCTTACAATTCTCACGAATTACTTTATGAATAGCTCACATTACAAAAAAATACAAAAAATTGAGTAACCAATATAAGCAAAATGAAAGGATCAAATAGTTTAATTACATTTACCCTTCGTTTCGACTAAAATTGAAGCGAAATCACAACGCTAGCAATAATAACAATATGTGGCTAAACAAAACTGCAACAGGCTGCAAGAAGAATGAAAAAACCACAATTGTTATATTTGCTATTGTTATTATTATTGTTATTGTTACTATTTGATTTGATGCGTTTAACAAGCGAGAATAACTTAAACTTAAAGCGTTTAACGGTAAAAAGCGTCGCGCGTCGCGTTAACCGAAATTCTTCAGCATGTCAACACGCGCCAAAATGTTGCCAGCGACTGACGACAAACGACGACGACGCCAACTGATGAACACCGCCAGCGCCAACCCACCCACATCCTCCACACCTTAACCGAGGGCCGAGGGCCGAGCGACGAGGGCCGAGGGCGATATTCATTGAGAAAAGCGAAGCGCAGAGAAACAACAAAAATCAGATGGTTTTGTTCTCAGCGTCGATATTCGCCTCAAGTTTCTGTAACGCAGCTGACTGCTGATGCTGTGACCCCACCCTCCCCTCCTCCCAGCTTTCAAAAGCTTTCCGGTTAGCTTTCAAAGCTCGGCAGAGCCATTGCGCTTGTGCAGCACCTGCAAGCAGAGGCATGCAGAGGAGAGCGCCTTGCCACTTGTTGCATACACTCTAGTTGTGGCAGCAACTCTCGCGCAAAAGTGTGGCATTCACACACTTAACACTCAATTATTCAAATATATTTGTATAATATTACTCTCCCGTGAATTACACAAATAAAAAAAAATTAGTTTCTATATGTATTTATTTCATTCGCTGCTTTCCTTGCTCCCAGCTGGCAGCTGTTTTGCAAGAAGCTCCACGTGCTCGAGCTTTTTCTGCAAATAACCCAATAAACATTTTTCGACAAGCAACGAATTGTGCTTTTCCCGTCTAATACAGATTTAAAAGTATGCAAAGTTTTCTTACAAATATAATGCTATATTACAATCTCTAATAATGAAATGATTTGAAATGCGAATGTGGTTATTTCCTTTTCTCAAATAAGTTGACATTAATGCAAAATTGCATTAACTACTTGATTAATTGTTAAATTGTTCGGTGCATATTTTTCTTTACTCAAACCCATTTTCAATAAGAAGTCATTATAAAAATATTTCAGTATGCAAATTCATTTTAAAATTAAATTTCACTTCAACTGAAAAATTCAAAACTCATTTTCCATGTGCGATCATCTTAAAAATATTTCAATATGCAAATTCATTTGAAAAATATGTCACTTTAACTTTCCATGGAATATGTATAGAATAATAAGTTAAATATACTTTTGACTCATATTCAGGGTCTGAATTGTTAATGTATATTCAGAAACTTATAAGATACTTATGTGTATTTTATTTATTCATGTTGGTAATTAACTTTGGCTCGCCAGCTCATTTTCTATTATATTTCCTATATGTGGCCTTGGTTAGTTAGCTTTGCTTCTGCTTCTGCTTCTGCTTCTCCTTGCCAAAATTATATACGTATAATTAGTGGAAAGTTTGCATACGCAGCTGCTAGTTGTAACTTTGAAATTAATCATACGCAATGTGTGCCGTTATAAATATTTGAATATACTGCAGAAATGACGTTGCTTTGCCCCGCATGGCTCCAATTAATTAAACTAGCTCACATATCATAACTCAAACGTCAACTCCTCTCCTCTTCCTCTTCCTCTGACCCTGCCTCTGCCTCTATTTTATATAAGTAGAGACCACAACAGGCCTGAGTGTGTCGTAAGCTGCCTTTGCTGCAGCAACAACAACACAAACAAAGTCAATAAACCGGATTCAATTTAAGGACTAAGCATTGAAGGAACGCAAAAACTTGTTCAAGTGTAATTAATATCCTAAGGCTTACCAATGAATTTGGGATGCTTCCTGTTAACTGGCTGCTGCCAGTTACTGCTTACACTTGCCACAAGTGGCAGTGTCAATATGATTGCACTTACCTCAATGGTTATGTGATGGCTACGCGACCGAAAGTTGTCGTCGCTGCGAAGATTCTTTGAATCAATTTGCACATTGGTCTGCATAGTTAGATATTCTCTGCCTGTTCCTGGCCCGTCTGCTGCAAATTACAATGTTTTCCTGCAAAATAAGATGCAGTATTGTGAGTTCGTTAGCCAAGTGTATGACAATAAAACACACTCAAATACACACACACACACACACACACACACACAGACAGCCAGCCAGCTCAAGCGCAAGCAAAAAGTAATAAAAAATACTCTTCACTTTTATGTGAATTTATGAAATGTCAAAGGACATAAGCAAAATATTCTCACATCCTGACGATGTAGTGCAGCTGGAACGTTGATTGGAGCAGAACGCTCAATGGTGCGTGACCTTGGATAACTTAACATGGACCATATCAAAATGCCGTCATAAATATATAAACGGGTGCCAAGTGGAGAATCACATGTCGTCCAGCATATGGCAGATGGCCTTAATGGCTTTCAATTCATCGACTTGGCTGTCATTTAATTTAAAGCCAAGCCAAGTCAAGCCACGACAAACAAAGCCAAATACTGAACACCATCAGCCAAGTCAAAGTGACAGGCCAACTGCTCAAGTCAATGATGTGAGCAACAACAACAACAACAATAATAAGCCTAGTAACTAGTCAAGAGTTCCCGACTCCGAAATGTGCCCCAAAAATATGCAAGCAAAAAAACCGAAAAAGTGAAGACAATGGGAGGTGGAACTTTTGCTTTGGACACACAAATTGGAAAATGTGAAAATTCACTTGGATTATTTTTGCATTGAATACAATTAATTTGGCAGCAAAAAATGGGGGAAACATGAGCAACGGAAGTGTTATGAGTTTTAAACTAAAAATTGGCATATAGTTCTTGTTTGTGCAGTAAACTCACTTCATAATGTTGTGGGCATAAACAAGGTCATGCTGCGAGACCTTAAAGATTCAGTCACAATGCCATACCCTCTCCACACAAAATACAACAACAACAACAACAACAATAAATACCAATAAGCAGACAACGAAATATGAAAGGAAACGCGAAATTATGCGAGAAATTTACGGCTGCTGCTGTTTGCTGTGTGCTCCACGTGACGTATAAGAAATTAAATACAAATACAGCTGCGGTCAAGAAAATAGTAGTACTCACATAGATTTTTAAAAAATTAAATAAGAGTATCTTAGAACATTCCCAGTTAAGAGACCAAACATTTTTGGAAGATTTTGAAGAGGTCTCGATTTGATCACCATAAAATGAGTCATATTTTTTGACGGCAACTGTATACATATGTATATAGTATATATATATATATGTGTGTGTATGTGTAGTGGGTGTATTGTTTCTGTTGCTGCCATTGTATATCCTTCGGCAGATGGCTGTCTGTTTCTTGCTTATCAGCCAAAATTGCCACATGCAGAACAATGTTTTCTTTGAGGCAGCAACATAAATACACACATGGACGCAAAGACAGTAAATGGGGGGGAAGCGGTGCTGGGAACTGAATAAAACTGGTTTCTATTAACTTGTTTACTTTGCGATTCAAAATAATCGCAATTAACCACTACAGATATGACAAAAGCCAAGCGTCTATTTGCATCACGTATACGACACAAGAAGTGGCAAACTGCCAGCTGCCAGTCACAGTAGCAGTCACAGTAACAGTCACAGTTGCAGTCACAGTTGCAGTCACAGTAGCAGTCACAGTTGCAGTCACAGTTGCAGTCACAGTTACAGTCACAGTTGCAGTCACAGTCACAGTTGCAGTCACAGTCGCAGTCGCAGTCACAGTGGCAGCCGCAGTCGCAGTCACAGTGGCAGCCGCAATTCACTTACCGCGATGCTTTGGCAACAATTTAAAATTTAATTTGCGCCTCTTTATTTATTCAGAAGAAGTAAAGTCGTCGTCTTGGGGAGCTGGCAAAACTGGTAAAACTGGCAAGCTTGGCCATTCCTTGCCAGCTTCAACTTTTGCCCACAGCCCCAGCGACAATGAGAGCTGCCAGTCAGTCTGCCTCCCGCTCCCTCCCCCCAAGACTGCCCGTTTGCCCACTCCAAGTCCAAGCCGCACATGCATCCCATTGCAAGTGCCACATAGCTCCATCAGTGGAGCCCAGCGGCAAGTGACAGGCGCCGTTCTCGCTGATGTCCTCTGTCCAATGTTCTCTGTCCGCTGCAGCGTCGCATTCCATTTACTCAACTTGTCCGCAAGTCTCCCGAGTATTCTAAGTGCTGGATTCTTGAATTACTACTACTACTACTCCAAGGTGCCTATAGATTGTTGCAACTGCTTGCGGCAAGCACTTTGCGAGCTGCGTTCCACTTTATTTGGTACATGTTAAATGTGACTAGAAGTTATCCTCATTCAAAATCAATCTATAGAAAAATGTGCCATAATCACATATAATTATAATCATTTATATATATGATATTCTTCTATATTATATTATATTATGAATATTATATTATATTATATGTTATATTATGTATATATTCGCTGCATATGAAATAATTTGGCTTTTTCAAAAATTCGAATTGATTATTTTTTTGCTCGACTTGCTGCCAACTAATTTCATATTTAATTGCAATTTTTAATAATAAATTTAAGTTAATTTTAGCTTAATATAAATTTATAATAAGAGTAAACCAATATATAAATACACCCATTTAACAACAATTTGAGCAGCATATAAAAATAGAAATGTCTGTTTGTTTTATTATAAACCTTTTATGAAAGCAATCATATTCAAATAAAAAGATAAATATATTTATGCTATTAAGCTTTAAACAAATAAATTGTAAACAAATATATTTTTGACGATTGCGGATACTCAATTAGCTGTTAGGATCGCTGGTCAACAATCAGTCTTAAATAAATTTACTCTTATCTGAATACAAGGATGCACTGAATCAAAATAAGTCGGAAGATAAAAATTAGATGATTTAAGGTGATCTTACTTTTATTTATTTGGGTTGATTTAAGAGTTCTGAAAAATGTTGCAATCAAGTGCATTTGACATTTTAATTATTTGCACATGCGATTCTCATGCCTGCCGCGTGCAACATGCAAGCAGCCACAGCAGCATGCTTCATTCGATGGCCTTTGTTTGGTTAACCAATCAATGAGGAACGGTTGAAAACAAAAACCAAATCCGTTTGCATATTTGAGCGTGTCCAGCGGCTCTTCCTTTGTGCCAGTTTCCTCTTCGATGCTGCGTTTGCATAAGTAATTAGTTCGTTTGTATGATGAATACGCAAACCACTATTGCCATCACCACCACAGCCCCTCCCTCCCTTCCCCCTACACCAACCCCGCTAATTCCCTTATCCCCTTCCCTAATATAGTTTATAACGTTTGTTTCGACATTTTTGGTTCGTGTCTTATTTTTCGAATATTGCCTGAAGCTCTGCAATTTATCCAGACAATATCCCTTTGGGATGTGTGCTGGGCGTGGCTCTTTACTAAACTAAAGTTGTCACTCTACGGCTCCGGCTTTGATTTCCCATCGAACCACAACTGAAATGCCAACAACGATGCTAACTCAACCCAACCGGTAAAGTCAGCCATGAGCCGGAGGAATCATCCCAGTTCGTGTTGTCATTCAAGCCAAGTGTCTCTTATCCCCAACGCTCTGTGTGTGTGTGTGTGTGTGTGTGTCTGGTTGTGTGTGCGTGCCAGGCATGTGTATGCGACGATAGAAGGACTTCATCCAAGTCTAAACCAGAGATGCACAACAACAATTGCGAGCCAAAGCCAAGCGTTCGCCTGCTTAAGCAGGCGATAGAAGTTTCCAATTGATCATGTAAACAATGTTCCCCTTTCATTTCTGTTTAGCTTTAGATTTATTTCAGCTACAAAATATAAAGATATCTATCGCTGTCAACAATAAATATAAATGGCTAAAATCATAATGTCAAATGCAAAGTGCAAATTGTAGAATGTTAGATGCAAAAAACAATTGCAATCATGACCAGTTGCTTCATTCAAATATTCGCTAGGCTTATCATGCACTCCAGCAGTACACTCAGAATAAAAATCACTTTGTAATTAAGAAAATTGTAAATGAAAATCGACAAGAAAATTTAAATTTTCTTCTTGTAATGGTAATGAAATTCGCTCTCTGAACTGTTATATTATATATCATATAGCTATCGGTATTCTATATTTATTTACAGCCAAGAGGAGTGTGATTCTGTCGTTTGTTTAAATATCAAATACACATTTTCATGCTTAATAATTTGTGGCTGAGTGTTTTTGCTGAGACGAGCTAATACCATTTTCTCAAGTCATGCTGTAATCCCAAAAGATTCACAAGTCACAGTTTGACACCGTGTCACAATTTCATTTGTCTCGTTTTCAAGTCACACTTCGCAGCACCAACAATAGTCAAAATGGTGTCAGGACTGTAAATGTGCTCTTTGCTACTGCCTATTGTGGCTGTGCCTGATTTGGTTACAGTCCTCTCAGAGTCCTTACTCCTCTTCCTGCGAGTGTTTCTTGTTATCATTGTCTACATAATAAGCAGAAGGAAACAACAATAGCAATAAGAAAAGCAACAGAAAACCCACACGAGCAAAATTGTCAAAGCTGTCGCTTCTAGAAGCCTGCACCCAGCAGCAAACGACGTCATTACGCATTCGATTCGTAATCTATAGCTTAGCACCTTACTTTGCAATCAAGAAAGTATCTATTGCCAAAAAAAACACTTTAACAACAAACTAGAATATAATAAGAAAATAATATAATAAATAAAATAATAAATATACAAAATATGATATAGAACACTTACTATATGTAAACAATTTGATGACTTATTCTAGGATACATAACAATTTCAAGTATAAACATAAATTTTATTTTTTTTAACAAAACACTTTGCGACACGTCTGATAAAACTACAATGGAATAAGCAAAGCTGCGCCAGCCCAATAAAATAGATAGCAAAGTAGATAGTAAGCAGATAAATATCAGTAAGTTTGAGCTGCAGCATACAACTCTGCGGACAAGAGTGCATCACCAGGTGATGGATTACATTTCTATGCATACAGAATGCAATCGGTAATGAGGAGGGAGGGGTCATTTACTACTGCGCTGCTGGGCACATGACTGCCAAAAACACACACACACAGAGAGGGAGAGAGAGAGAGAGAGAGAGAGAGAGAGAGAGAGAGAGAGAGAGAGAGAGAGAGAGTATTGTCAGCGAGGAATGACTTTGTACTTGATTATTTATATTTATTTGTTATTATTGCTGATTTTTCACTGCTGTTGGTGCAATAAAGCATCGTCGGCACAATGGAAATCATAGCATTATTAAGTGGGCGCCAGCCAAGGATGCACTCTCGATTCTCGAACTGCAAGCGCCACTTGCTGCTGCTGCGGGGTGTTGGTATTGGTGAGGGGTAGTTGCATGTATGTATATAGCATGTGCATCTTGTGCTGCCAAGTTTTGCTGCACTGCTCTCGACTGGCTGGCAACGCGGCATAGACAATTGGATTGGTGCTCAAGTGTCTCAAAAACAATATCAACTACAACAACTACAACAACAGAAGCAGCAGCAGCAGCAGCAGAAATCCCAACAAGAATAACAAGTTGTGTTTCCGGCTTGGCAGCCATACTCGTGGTATCGCGAAATGAAGGAAATGAAATGAAATAAATACGAGTTGGCGCGCTTGAAACCAAGCAATACACGGGACAAGCATTTTAGGGGGGGCGGGGATTGTCTTGAGAGGGGCGACTTGCACTACTTGCCTGGCAATGGCAAGCGTCCTGGAGGATTCAGGGCTCCGGCTGCCAGGCAGTGTACATTCAACTCAACTCAACTCAACTCGACTGTTTGACAAATGAAGCGAATGCTTGAAGATGGCATCAAGTTAACAATAGATGAGTTAATCGCAGTTTACATTTGACGTAAGCCTGAGCCAAGTGTTATTGAACCCACTGCTAGCTACTGGAATGAACAGTTCATTTTCAAAGATTTTTATTTATTTACTTAATTTTTAAAGCTTTTTATTGTGGTGCAAAAACTGCACACAATTTTGCAAATTTCGAAAATAAATATTTCAAAGTAAACTTAAAATTAAAACAAAAGTTTCAAATGAAATTATTTATAATCCAAATGGGGTAATTAAAATATAAATTAAGTAAAATATATAATAGTTAATCTGGTGAATGAATGAAAATATATGAAATCAAAAAAGCGCAATTAAATTCAAAATGTAAAATAAAAAATGATGTAAAGGAAATAATAAATAAATCTGGGGGCATTAAAATGTAAAATTGGTTCCAATAAATATTTCATTGCACAGCCTAATAATTTATTAACATAATCACAGCAGCTTACTCCCACAACGCTCTCGCTGCTGTATTTAAATCTGGAATAAAGGGTATGCCCGAGGGGCCATTTTAGTTATTATCTTTCTTTGTTGTCGTTTTTTTCCTTTTCTTTTTGGGTGCTTTCAGTTTGTGTGTGTTGCGAGCAGAGTCAACAACGTGCGGAAAATAATTGAAATCGCAGCAGTAGAAGCCGCCCACAGCACAGGTAAGCAGTCATATGCAGACCACCCACCACCACCCACCATTGCAACCCGGCTGGTTGTAAATTGCGACCCACTTCGAGACGCGTGTCACAAAAACAGCACTCGCAAAAGGCCAAAGCGCGAGTACTTCATAATAATAATAACAACAATAATAATAATCAAAATCGTACACAGCAGAGATACATGTGCCACCTGTTTGATGCTCATGTCAAAGTTAATGCCAATACTTTCACCTGGCTGGCATTCACAACAAGCGGCTCAAATGAGAAAAACCAACTTCCTTCGCCTGTTATTATTTTTATTTTTGTTTTTATTTTCTCATATTGTTTATGCTTTTGTTTATGTTGTGTTGTTTCTCTTAAGCTCCAATAAAGTTGTAGTAAAGAGTTTCTCGAGTTCTATATATATATATGTTTATTTGTATATATGTAAATATATATATATATATATATATACATACAACAAGTATGTATTGGTTTAGGGAGCGCCCATTGCTGTGCTCTTTGTGGTCGCCCCTAATTTGCGCATCTCATTAGCATTTGGCATTAGAATTGGGCACCCTTTCGGTCCTACGGCTTGCATTTAATTTGGCCAAATAATTGCACAGCTGCGGCTACAATATTTTAGACAGAAAACATTAAACATGCCCCAAAGACTGCGGCCTTAAAATAACTGAAATGTATTAAATTGCGACCGAGATAACAAGGTCAAAATCTGGCTAAACTTTAATCTATGCCACTTGCAATCAACTTAAAGAATGAAAAGATAAAAAAGGACATTCAACACTATTTGAATGTCCCCTTGATGCAATTACATGCCGGGAGTTAAGTGAATTAATCTCAAAATGAGGTTACGCGATACTTAGAAGAAACTTGCACCCTTTGCATATGTCGGATATGTATGACAAGACCCTCTCAACAAAGTTTTGCTTAACGGGTATTCAAAAATATGTCAGTCGTAAATTTGTTTGACATTCGACACACGCAGAAACCCAAATAAAAACTTTCTAATGGAATTCGCTCACCCCTGAAACGGGAACGGGAACGGCAAACAAAAACGAGACCGAGAACGAGAATGGGCTGCCAAAACGTAGGTGGAAATGGCCAAAATAATGTAACCAATTTTCGGCAACAATCTGCGCAAACAACGAAAACAGCCAGCGACTCCATGGCTGCTGCCATTGCCAGTTGTACGCCAGGAGTTGACAGAGACAGCGGCAATGATGACATAGTCATCAAAAGATCATTCCACACTCCAGCTTTACCCCTTTTCTCATTAAGCTTGCGAACACACTCATATGCAAGTTAATTTTATTGTCTGCACTTACTTAACGTGCCTCAACGTGCCTCAGCGTGTTTGGCTTAAATACAATTTTCTTCTCGCATAAATGAATAAATTTAAGATAAAGCGAGGCTTTGAGCAATAAATAAGTTGGACTCGTGTGGAATTTCTCATAAGTAAAAGTTGAATTATTGTAACTTAACGTATCTTAACTTCATATAACAATCGACTCTAAATAGAATTTGTGTCAAAAAACTAGGTTTCTTTTAATGTAAAATGCCAAAGAAGTGTCATTTTCATAGCACGTCCTGTTGACACATCCTGTTCCCCGTTGGCAGTGCCATTAAAGTAAATATGGGGGAGGTGCTGATGCTGCTGTTGCACATGCAACCGCATCAGTGCATGCAACCGCATTAGTGTGTTGTGAAATTCAGGGCACGCCTACGCCCAAAACCGCACACCCGACCACGCCCACGACCACGCCCCAGGGTCGTAAAACTGCTTAGTTTGTTGCTGTTTGGCGCCGACCAATATTCACAATTTTCTCAACTGTTGCACTTGACTCTATTGGCTTTCTTGCTGATTATTTGGCCAAATCTAAAATACAAATATTGGCATAGTTTCGCTTTGCCAAGGCTAAAATCACAATGTCAAATGCAAAAAGCAAACAGCAAAGTGCAAAATGTGAATGTAAAATCTAAACAAGCAATTACCATCGAGATTGGAATCGACACCAGTTGCCCCAACCAAATATGCACTCCTGAATTACACTCAGAAAAATATTGAAATTCGGAATATTTTAAATGAAAAATGAAAAACCTTGTTATTGGCCAAAATCCTTTCAAAAATGCAGAAAATATTAATAAGATGTTCACTCTGAACTGCTATTTTAGAGTTTATCTGTTGACTGCCTGAGATGCTTTTCAAATAAATATAAGTAAAAAATAAGTAATGAACTCATATCAAAAATTACATTTATGCACAGTTTCTTTTTTTAATTTTAGAAAATATATAGAAATATATTTTCCGAATAATAATAATAAGGTGAAATAACCTTGGCGATTTTCTAAAATTCAAAGACCGATATAAACTGAGATGAAAGAGTTTTGCTTGCAAGAGATTTCTGTATTCATTTCACTTCTTCCGTGTTATTGCAACTGTTAAATTACCATATATTAAATATGTGATCAAAATTGAAATCCACTCAAATTAAGGGGTATTCATTTTTCGGCACCTTGACTCGTTTGTCGCTTTGTTGTTGACACTGTTTGTTGTTGTTGACGTTGATCATCTGATGCGGTTTGCAAACCATTGTTGGGGCCCTATAATCTTTTACTGTGCTCGTAATAATTTATGTTTTAATGGGATTGTTTTATATCGGCGGCATTTGCATAATTGAAGAACCGAATAGGCCGAACTCAACCACTCGAATTCACATAATTGGCCCAACGATGGTTTCTCCTTAACCTCTTTTTTTTTGTCTTCTTAGCATGCATACGCTGTTGAAAGCCAGATAAATGTACACACATAGATACACATACACTCACATACATTCACCAAATTATAGATTGTCCAACGTAAAACTTTCAAAATTATTGCCATACACACGCAAAATGCAAATCGGAAACCAAATTCATTTCCATACCCAAAAAGCAGGGCAATTAACTTTAACCATGGATGGGAAGGCTACAAGTTGGAGTGAAAATAACTATAATATATATATATATATATATATATATATATACAGCAGACCCTGAATAATGATTGTCCATGCCTTGATCATAATCCATATACTTTCTGCAACTGCGAAAAACTAGAGACTATAGAAATAATTAATGCCAGAAATGTTGTTGTTTAAACTTCTCTTTAGATAAAAATATTCGAGATAATCGATTTGAAAATGATTTTCTTGATAATACTAAATGTATCAGCAATATTTGAACACCAACTGAACTATTTTGTTTTTGCTGTTTTTGGTGTTGTTGTTTTGTCATATCACAAATAATTACCTAAGGAAAACATTTGTGATACATGTGTAAGAGTGTTTAAGTATGTGATTGGAATTGTTGTTGTTGAGGCAAGTGTGTTGCACGCCACATTAGGGTCCTTAACGTATTAACATACACAATGCGGCATGCAGCTTGAGGCGTATTTCTCATCAGAATCTCATTAAAATACCGTTGACAGCTTAGAATGTGCCACTGAAGGCGCTAAGTGCCAATATCTTGAATAATCAATCATTCTATTGCAACCAAAGGAATGTATGTGTGTGGTGTGTATGTATGTATTTGGCTCATTTGTAATGCTTCTTTTCACCTACATGAATAACGCAAGCATCCATTTTGTGACTTTTTGACACTTTGCCGCTGTGTTTGAGTGATGCCAAAACATTTTCAGTTATTGTTGGCCATTTTAAATGTTGCCCTCGCTTCTGTTTTACACCATAACAAATCAAACAGTTGACAGTTGTCACTTGTCAGCCAGCCAGCCAGCTGGCTGCATATTGAAAGCAACCAACTGGCAAATTATCAGCACACACACACACACACACACACATACTCTTCTTATTAAATAATAATATGCAATTAAATTTAAATTTATTGAAGGCAATTAATTAATCGACTCTGCAATTATTACAGAGAATTCATTATGAAACATTTGCAGATTTACTGCCACAACGACGATGGCTATCAATTAATCCCCAATGTGTAATTGAACATTTTTTTGGAGCACTGAAAACCCAAAGAGATTTATTGTTAAGCCAAAATGCATGTCTTACATACTAAATACTACATGCTCTACACACACAAGATAATTAAATTTGATGTGCTATCGAATTTAAGTTCGCATTTATATGCAATCCAAATGTAATTCCGATCCTTGTTTTGCCTACAATTGTCAAGTAGAAGTTGCTCTTAAATATTCTCAACATTTTTGAGTTCAATATCAAATCAAATCAATAATTTTTGTATTGAAATACAGTTAGCACCAGGCTTGGCCCCAAAATGGCTTAATTTACGGCAAGGGTGAGTAAAGAGGGGGAGTGGGGGAAGGGGTGCCTTTTTAGTGCAGACATGCGATAAAAAGTGTTCAATTGCCTGGGGCTTGGCCTGGCGGCAGTGAAGTACGCACTGTGAAACGATAACTGACAATGTTACCAACTTAACTCGGTCAAAACTCAGGCCTGGCCACACAATCGCAGTGATTCAGTGGCTCTTTTCGAGCCGTTGCAAATTGTGCGGCCATAAAATGTGTTCGCGTCGAAACTGCATGTTGCAAAATGTTGCCTAAGTGGATTCTACCTTTTAGCACTTTGTTTGCAAATGCTAACTAGAAGCGAACTGCAAAAAACCAAAACAAAAATCTGCTCACATTCTTGCAATCGCATGCAAAAAAAAATAATAAGGATATGGCTTCTATTTTTTCTTTCAAGATTAAAATGAGTTTCATATTCGGTTTTTATCCGTTGTACTTTTTAGAAGTTCGGAAACTAATGATTAGACTCCTCTCCGACATTTGCTGGTGTATACATTCTTGGCCATTACGATGAGCTTCGGCGATAATCAGTGAAAAACGCTGCTTTTGGCTTAAGACTATTGTCAGCTTATTTCAAGGTCAAATCCCAAAGTCGGAGTGAGAGTAATCAAGACTTTGTTTAAGGATATGTTTACAGAACGCAGCGCATTTGAAATGAGCGCAATTGAAAATTGCTTTGCCAGTAAACAGGACTACAATTACGATTTTCTTTTGTCTTCGATTTTCGTCCTTGGCAGGATTTCTACCTAAATGAATATTCAAAGTGGTTTGGAACACTTTTCAGCTAATTTCAAACGGAGCACACAAAATATTTATGATTCTTTAATTATTTTTGAATCATTAAAATGATTCGTTGGCTGTAATTTGGATTTTGACTCGTGCTTATTGACTATGGAATTGAATGAACTTATTTACGTTAGTTTTAGTTCAAATTTAGCTACCACTTAAATATTTGATAGGTAGACATTCTGGATGCAGATAGATGGTTGTAATAGTTTCGTCTTGGTAATGCAAGAATTGCGCTTGTTAAAGTTGAGCTTGTCTTTTAAGTTAAATGAACAATTTTACACACAATAAGTTGACAACGGCTTTGAATAGATGTATATACGTATGTGTGTGTATATGTGTGTATTAACAAAATGTATCATCACTCAATAAGCTCACATGTACCTATGTACATAAGTATCACGATAACTTTGCGATGACTTTAGGTTCTCCCAGCACGATATCGTCACACAATTTGCTATTTTGGGCCGGCATAGGAGAAGCAACAACAACAACAACAACAGTCCGTCCTTGAGCGTAATTATCTGCTACGTACCGAGACACACACACATACACACACACATAGCCACAGATACAAACACACACTTAGGCATAGCCATGGACCAAAAAACAACAAACAAAGCGACCATAAAATATCTGTTGGGGTTTCTACAGCTCAATGTTACCCTAAATAAACAGTTATCATTGAGTAAAAATATTTATAAAAATTAAGCCCAACTCAATAATAAATAATATAAGCAATATCAATACATATATATATAACCAAGCATTTGTAAATCCAAATTGTCTTTACTGGTAATATAATTTTGAAAACCAAGTCCCCAGATAACAGTTATCAGTGTTGCCAAAATATATATAAAATATATACAAGACTCAGCTAAAAATAAATACTTACTAATTACTTTTTGAATTCTTACCCCATCCAAAAATGCATTCCTATAAATGCTAGTTGCTTTATTTACAGGGTATAAAGCAAACAAAAAATTCTATGGGATACGCTATGCGTTGGGGACGTCGACCACTTAGTTAAACTAAAAGTGTTCCATTGTTTCCAGCACTTCTATGTGTGTGTGTGTCTGTGTGTGTGTGTGTGTGTGTGTGTGTGTCTGTGTGTGTATTGGTGTCTGCTTTAATCGTTTGGAATTTTAGCTAGATGGAAAAGCAGACGAGGCGCATAAGGAAAGCTGCTAAAGCTAGACCAACACAGAACAACAGCAACGATTGTGGCTTCCCGGCGTAAGTCGCCCGTCATTCACACCTCTAAGGTGAAAACTGTCAAATGGTGGCACGTTAGCAGCAGTAGCAGCAGCAGCAGCAGCAGCAGCGGCAGCAGGAACAGCAGCAACAACAGCCAGTGAAAATAGTAGTTTTTTAATTGCGATACAACTGAAAACCCGGAAAAATGTCGAAACAAAAACAGCACCAGAAACAGCAAAGGAGACGCGCATTTAAAAGGAAAACGGACTGAGGAGTAAAGGTGAAGTTGCTGTGACGAAGACAGGACAATAAAGCAGCAGGCTTTTGATGTTGGAATCGCCACATAATTGCTTCCACTCCTGGCGGGCGGCATTATTCTGAGAGCGAGGCTGGCCAAAGGACTAAACTAAGCCATTTGATATCGTTATCAGCATGCTCTGAATTGGAAACGTAAAACGCGACTCACTTTAAACTTGCTTACGCCTGCCAGAGTAATTTCCATTGAATAGGCATAATATTTTATTCTTTATTTTTGATATCAAATCTTATTTATTCTGGTCTTAACCTGATTGCAATCAAGGCTGTCAATGAATAAACGAGTGCTTTTCTTATTTTGCAATTTATAAAGTGAGTCGAATTTAAAGAGAAAACTTGTGCAATTTATTTCAAAGTTGAAAGAAGAGTGCGTCGTGATAAATGCTGAGATCATTGGTGGGGAATCTGTTTTGGCAAGCCACAAGAACTGAAGCATAAGGACAACAAGATGGTCGGTCAGACATTCAAGTACCCTACCCATAAACATTTGATAGTAGTGGTAGAGTAGTTTCTTGTCCTTGTCCTTGTGTCTCGCCTGACCATACAATTTAATGCGCTTCAAACCACAAGCTCAACTTTCTCTCAAGTCAGATCCAAACCAACCCCAACTCGCTCCCTCTCCATTCTGATTAGTTGAGAGCTGGGACGTGCTGTGCATTATTGTTCGTGTTTTGGGGGCGCCAACTAGTTGCTAAAATAGATGCGACTATTGCAACTATTTAGTTGATGATGGCCACGCACACAAATGCCAATACCAAAGAATGTTCGTGCGAGAAAAAAATAACATATTTAGTTGAGTTCACTTAAATGTATATACACTCAGAAAAAATGTCCTTAAATTTAAGTAAGTCAATCTAAACTGTGTGAAATCTTAAAATAAAAATGTTTATTAATAATTTAAGAGCCGAAAAACCTAATATAAGAATTCTTTAACTTACACAATGTAGAAAAGGCCAACCTGAATTTTGGGCATGCAAACATACGTCACAATTATAAATTTTAGAAATTTACTTTCGGAATTATGGGGTGACTAATCAGCGAAAGGTATGGTGGTTTTTTTAAGAGTGTACCCATACATATGTACATGTGTGTAGATATATATTAGGCAACGTTGGACAAGGCCTCGATTTTCAAGGCAGCAGCGGGGCAAATGTAATGACAATTGAAGCGCTGCCAAGAGATAAACCCACATGACATTTGACAAGGGCTTAAGGCAACGCAGATGCTGCTGCTGCTGCTGTTGATTTTGATGTTGCTGCTGCTGCTGCTGCTGCTGCTGTTGATGTTGCCGCTGTTGCTGCTTTTGTTTATGTGTATAATGAATGGGGGCGTGAGAGTGTACCCAAAGCCATGACTATGACTGGTTTGCCATAAAAGCAAAGATGAATTTTATTGGGCACAATTGGGAGGCGCCCAGCTTTATTGGCACATCATTTGTGCGCCATAGATGACCAGTGTAAGCGTCTGGTATGCCCTTAACAAAACAATGGCCATCCCCCTCCCACCATTCTTTCCTACTCGCATAGCCGAGCCGTTCCTTAAAGTATTTGCACATAGGGTCCTTAGCAATAAAAACATCAACAGCATTGCTTGCTATAAAGTCACAGTGAAACCACCAGGCTTCATCTGGCAACGCAGCGGAAACTATCGCAGGCGGCACCGGAAATGCATATAGACACACACACACACACACACACACACACACACACACACACACACACAACAACCATCTTTCAACATCTTTTCCACAGATCAACACGAAACGCACTCTGCAAACAGCTCCGTCAACCAAAGCGAAAACGTATGTTAAATAGGAAGACGCACAAACAAATCAACACCAACAGCAACACAACAACAGCAACACAACAACAACAACACATGACGCACACTGTATAAAAGAAAATCACAAAACCGGATGGCATTCGAGTTAGCCCCTTTTTATGCCCTTGTTGAGTGTATTTGAATTTTGTTCTTAAATTTGCAACGCATTTAAGGTGACGCCTTCTTCTTCAGCAGAGTCCCTACAAGTATCCTCGCCCTATTCATATAATATATTAAGTATATATTAATAATTTTATATAAATTTAAGTGTAATAATATTATTGAATATTGGCTTCGCAGCAAGACGTCTTTAAAAACTTACAAATTACAAATATATAATGATATTTCAAACTACGAACCGATAAGTATATATACAAGAGTATGTTGGTTTTGTGCAAAGACTGTCATGCTGTCTGTCCGTCTGTGCCTGCGTCCGACATAGTGTTAAAATTGGGATACAAATCGGTAAAAACCGCATATAACCCAAATTTTTAAAGCTACAGCCAGCAAATGTGTTCCTTCACGCCCACCTCTGCCGTCCCAAAAATCGGAAATGGCTTTATCTTCCACACAGATGTATATTTCAGCAGATTAACTACTGTCTACAAGGGTATGTAATCTTCGGCGTGCCGAAGATAATCATTCCATCTAGTTGCTTTTGGTTTTTATTACTTGTATCTTTACTCTTTGGGGGACTGCTATCGGTCAATTGAGTTAAGGTGAGTCATGGCCCAAAGATATAACAGACGGCAACAATATTTAAACAACGCTTCAATCAACACTCCAAGAATCATCTCGTCTGGCAGATGCCCTCCTCTCAAATTCTATAACTATATTAATAGTGCTTACTATATGATTGCTTGCAAATTCCATCTTGTTTTTATTTTTTGAACTGAAAACTGAAGAAGAGAAAACTCAACATTTTGGTTAAAATTCTCGTATACATCGCTTATGAGCCTTAAAGCGTTTAAGTCAATTTTAAACAAATTTCTATTGCTCTGCAAAGATTATTTGGAATTTAACATTACATCTTGAGAGGTAAGAGGAATAAGTGTTAGATTGATTAAAGACAAATGCATCAAAATATACCATATTTATCACATCTGAAATAAATACTTGCCTATATACGTTCCTGGATTGTATTAAAATCTATCGCCAATTTGCAAATTTCCTTTTGGGGAACACAGTTTTGTGGCGCTTTAAATTAATTAGGCGGCAATAAAAAGCATTGCCCATTTTTTTTGGCTGTTTCATTTGGTTTAAGTCAAGAACTGAAATCCACTGTGAAGCCAAAGCATTAAAAATGCAAAGCTGGCAACTCGAAGTTGAATTTTTGGCGCTAAAATCAACAAGGAGCTTGCCGAGGAGGAAAAAAAAACAGCACACAGGGCAAATCTCGAAAGGCTTGGCTAATGACAATTTAAGGATTTTGTGATTTTGTTATTTTGTTATTTACATAAATTTACCGTCAAATGCGGCCGTGAATAGCAAATGCTACTTGGAAAGTGGTCGTGGCTTAAAAGGGCAAAAAGTGTGTTTTTTTTAAGCATTTAATATCTGCGGGAGCCAACTTCATTGAATTTTATGCGACAGAAAAAATGGCAGTAGACACAATGTGCTCATTTCATATATATATATTTCATATATAAAATTTGAATGCTTAGATTCTTATACATTTTATACTATTTTTAAATCCAAAAATAGACATAATTAAGCCACATATTTTTAGATTTTTATAGCAAATGCTATTAGTCCAAAGATACATTTTATTTTATTATTAAAGTACAAACATAGAAAAAATGGCAACAAAATAAATAAATTCTGTAAATTGTATTTGAGCAGTTTCACTATTAAAGAGGCCAACTGGCCAACTTGCCATAAAATGTAATAGTTTAGGCTTAGTTATATATGTTAACGAGTGGAAGGCGAAGCATATTTTATTCAAAATCACAAAATCAAATTGCCACACTAAAAATGCTAAAAACAACACCAATAAAAACAAAAAAAAGAAATGAACTTAAGAAGAATGGGCACACTTGTCCAGTTATTTGCCCTTGTGTGTGTGTGAGTGTGTATGCGTAAATAAATATATATGGATTTATACATGTATTTATATATATATGCCATTGTCACAAAGTCTAACATACGTATGTGTATATATGACCATTGGGATAAGTTTGCAAAACATAAAATTGTAGCACCTTGGTGACATATGGCCAGCTGGTACAACAACAACCACCTATCCAACATTATACTTGCCAACAACCAGGCTGCCAGTCCACTCCTCCAGCCTACTCATCCGCGAATGCTGCTCTACGCACCGTTCCCGCTGGTGAGATACGTTTGGCGCTGGGGGAAACGTTGCTTCACAGTGGGGGAAACAGAGACACGACGCGACTGATAGCAATACAAAGCTAGCCAAGTGTCTCTCTGTGTGGGTGTGCTTGTGTGTGGGTGTGGGTGTGCGTGTGTGTGGGGGGGAGGGTGGAAATTACTGGAGGCGCAAAGTTAATCAAAGTGTGTTTAAAAAAAAAATGAAAAATAGCAACCGCAAATGCAAATTAACTGAGCCAAAAGTTATTACTAAATTTCTCATTAAATTACTTAAATTAGTTTCTACATTAGCCAACCTCATTCGAGATAAAGTACGCATACTCAAAGTTTAGTACTTAAAACGGGTTAAGTGCGATGACTCTTGAATATATCTGCATTTGACAATAGAAGTCGAAAGAAGTGATTAAAATTTACATCAAAGTAAGAAGAACCAGGCGAAGCTCAACATAAGATTACATGATATGTATTGGATGTGCTGACACATAAATATTTAAGTTAATTAAAATATAAAACATTGCACAGAAATATCATATTTTTAAGCTTATAGTCCCCAAGATTGGCTTGTTCATAAGGACGACTAAATATCAACGCGCCGATTTAGGCTGATTAAGAATATATGCTTCCTATCGGATCGGAGATGTTTTCTTCTGCCTGTGACATACCATTGCTCAGCTTAATTATACCCTTCTAAACTATAAAGTACTTGTAAGTATTAAATGAGTATGTTGATATCACGTTTTATGTTTTTACTTCCGGTCTTATTAGTTACTTTACGGCCACTAATAAGACCGGAAGTAAAGTGTATTTTGTTTTTGAAGTGGGACAAGGTGGAAACGAACTTGTTTCAAATCGAACCCGATTCATTATCATGTTTACTAAAACTAATATTAATTTGTATCTTCCTCTTTTTATGTTATATACATTTTGTTGGGCTCAAGCTTAGTAAGTTAAATAATCAAGTTGTTGGCAAATGAAATTAAATACATTGACATAAAGTTATTGAGAAATCGGAATGTGTTTTCTATCGCTATGGCAAGATACATATTGTCTACGCATATAGATTTTAAATACACGCAGGAAACTGTGAAAATAAAAAACAAAACACGTAAAAAAAGCCAGTGACGAAAAATCAGAATAAACTTTCTACGATTTCATTGCCGTGCTACCATTTTTTATGTCGCCTAAGACTTAGCCAAAAGCTAGAATAAACCCTCATAAGACACACGGCAAACGGCTGACACATTCATATATACATATATATATATATATATAGTTGAGAATGGGAAGCTTGCGGCTTGGAAAGGGCAACGAAGAATAGAGGAGAGGTTATGGATGCCCCAAAGCTGGGAGTGGATGCGAGCTGAAGTCAGAAGTCACCCAGGATTATTGCTGACGATGTTTGAAGTTGCTTTTTTCCTTTCCTTTTTTTTTTTATTTTGTATTTTTGATATTTTGTTCGCTAGATATACACACTTGGTCATATTTTGTTGCTTGGAATGGGGATGGGGAAATGCAATTTGTAAGAATGTCACGCGGCTCGTTTGAAATTGAAATGTGGCCAAGCAAACAACTAAGAACTGAGACCCGAAGACTTCAATTCAAAGATTTAGCAACAAAACGGCATTGGCAAAAGTCATAAAGCAAAAATCAACACAAACAACAACAGAGCAACAACGTGGCACGATCCCGCCCACCAATGTGGATGCGTCCGAGAGGAAATCAAAATGTAAATGTTACCAGAGGCCGTTGCGTAAACCACAAATGAAATTATAACAGCAAGTGCGTGTTCGCAGGCCATGAGAGAGGGGGCCGAGAGAGGAGGTACTTGAGAACAGGCTATGTCAACACAAAGCCAAAGGGAGATATTAAAAGCCACTAAGCACTAAGCACAAAGCACTGGCCTATGCAAAATACTGTCCAAACGAATGGGAGGCTCCTAGCCCCCAACCCCGTCCAACCAGAGAGACTCCCCACTCTCCCTCCCCCCAGCAGATAATAATATATAGAGGCGAATAGGCCAAAGTGAAATGCGAGTGCTGAGGTAATAAAAATTGAGTGCAGTTGCCACAACAACACATTCGAAAATTCAAATCGAAAATGTTTGCACGGCACGCAGTCAGCCACATGCCCCTCCCCTACTGCTGCCCTAGCCCGCCCTGGTCATCCCCTCGAACACCCCCTGGTCAAGCCATAAAACAACAAAACAACAACCAACCAACAAATCTAAAAACAAGCGCAAGTCGCAAATGAAAATGAAATACATTCACATAATTTGAATGCAAAAAACAAAAAACACAACAAAAAAAAACAAGAAAATTAAGAAACAGCACACAAAATGTAGCCACAAGGTCAAAACAGAAAACCAAACCAAAAACCAAACCAAAAAAAATAACAAACCAAAAAAAAAGGCAGCAATAACTTGTTACGACTTAGTTAAGATTGTTCCTGGCACCCAAAACAAAATTAGCACGAAGAGGAGTTAATTAAAAATGTTTGGGACTCAATTGATCCTGTGTACACAGTACAGATCCTGAAAAGAATAGTTAGTTTTGGTAAATATAAAGAGATTTCAGCATGTTTTTCATCCAATATTTTCAATTTCCTCAATCCTCTTCACAGCATGCAAATATTTATTTTCGCTTAAATCACTTGCAATTTATTTAGTTGTTAAGATGAAATGAATAATTGCACAGATATTTGCTGTATACTTTTACTTATACATTTTTGGTTGCCTTTCTTATTCGCTTTGTTCAGTCTTGCGAATAGAAATGGGCAGAATTTTTACAAATCTGTGAATAGAAATTATTTCAAATCTGAGCTGAAGCTTCTGAGTTGTAATTTTCTATTTGTATGCACGAGTATGGAAATCGTGCACTATTAAGTCTATATTCTAAAGAGGGTTAATTTACATACATACAACATTAGTACACACACACACACACACACATATATATTTTTGATGAGTCATGTTGAATGTAAATACTTGTTAATAAATGCAGAGAATATACAAAATCATTTCGAAAGCATGCCAAGTACGCAGTTCTTATGTGCAAAGAGGAAAAAGGCATTCTGAAGCAAATTGCTGGAATCAAATATGGAACTTAAACATAAAATTAAAAATTATAATCTTGAATCAAGAATGTGTTCTAAACAATGAAAACTCTCCTTTTTTATAAAGAAATTTCATTCTTTTCGGAATCAAGAATATATTTTTAATTTGATGTCCTTAGAAAATTCCAACTCGTTTTCATCAGTTGGTTCAGCCCCCTTACCCAGCCGGGACCGGGACCGGGTCCGAGTCCGAGACCGCTTCCGCGTCTGAGTCTTGGTTGTGTTTCAAATTTATGGCTGTTGGCATTGGGCAATGCAAATTGTCAACATTGGCAAACGTCAATTTTGCTTTTGGTGCCCGCCATTTTAAAGTGCCAGCAATTTTGTTAGCGCCAAAAATGCATGAAGCAAACAAGCCAAAAGGACAACGGAGGAGCCAAAACACAATAAAATTATATATATACATATGAATAGCAGTGGAGAGAGCTGAACTTGATGATACCCTGTAGCCAAATCGTACAATGTGAAAGTCAATCAATTAAATTAAATTTAAATTAAATTTGTCACCACTTCTTAACGATTTTAATCGATATCAAATTGCCGATGATAATGTGAAAGACACTTGTTCCACATTTGATATATGAGAAGTTCCACATAGCCCAAATTATCTAGGATGCCAATCAAGAATTTATATTACCTGATGAAGTCGGGGATGCTTCCTTCTGCGTGTTACAGACTTTCGCACAGCATCAAACACTCTTTTACAAATTTTTATTGGGTATTCATTTTTATTTTAAACAGAAAACAGGGCAAAAAACAACTGGCAGGATACAAATCATGTGAAGTCCTTTGAAGGGGCGTTCTCGTGAGTATTGGAGAACTCGACAAGGATTCGCTTTTTTGTAACTCCTTATTTAAAATTAGCTGCGCAGATAGAAAACTAAATCAGTGCTAATGGACAAGGACATCAAGGACATGCTATTTGTCGCATTTAAAAATCTATATATACTCTTTTGCAAGCAGACCATAATTTGGGATTAGTATTGTTGTTTAAAGTCAGTTTCTACTGACGACTGTTTTGAAATTGAAAATGAATTTCTTGTAAACCGCAAGTGGAATTCGAAAAATCCAATAATTTTTAAACTAAAACTGAAATAATATTTTAGTTATGCTGACAATTCAGAAGGTTTAATCTGAATTAAGGTTTGTATTTCAACTTGCATTTGGTGTAAAACTGTAATTTTGAACGCATTCAATGATGACTGAGAATCGACACAGTCAACATTATAATCTTGAGTCAACCAACATATCTAGAAGAACCTCACAATTCTCTTAAGTATTACTTATTACGACCTTTTGGAACAAAGAGTGTGCACGTATTCAAAATATACTTTTGGTGCACTCAAAGGATTCACTACAGTCTACAAGCTGCAAAAGTAATTCGATAGAAGTTCATTTTTTGAACTTGGACTGGGAATTGAGTACTTACCGCCTACTCGCCGCTTTTACCTTTGGTACTTTGGTTAATTATGATTAAAGTGTTTTTGCTTTACACGAGTTTCTGTGTCGACTGAACAAATTTCCTTTTACACTAGACTAAAAAAAAATATAAAAAATAAACAAAACACTCACAGACAAAAAAGACGAGAAAACACGAAACACAACACAGAAAATACGTAGTTTTTCAAAGCCCTTGTGGCACTTTTCACAAACTAACCGTTACAATATTCAAAAGGCGGTTCGCTGTTCGCTTTTTCCGTTATTCGTCGTTTCGTGATTTTCGTGTAGCATTTATAATTGATACTTGCTACTAAAATGCCATCAGCCCAGCCAGCAAAGCAAGCAGACAACCAACCAGGCAAGCGAACGCTGGCGATGTCAATGCTGAACTGCTACTTGTTGGCATTCGGTGTCCTCTGACAGGCCGCAGATGCCAACTGCTCAGCTCAGCAGGGGGGTGGACTTGGGGCAGCCTGGGTGCGTAAACACAACATCGGTATTACGCATGTGTGTCCGTATGTGTGTGTGTGTGTGTGTGTGAGTGTGTTCATTCGGTGTGTTCATTGGGAGAAGCAAGCGAATTCGCTGCTCTGCACAATGTCTGCTGGGTTAACTGTTTTCACTTTGCAGCAAAAGCTTTGCTCTCTTTTCACTCTCTCTCTCTCTTTGTCTCTCCCTCCTCTCTCTCTCTCTCGTAGCCGGCAAAGTAGCTTTTGCTTGCAGCTTAAAACGTTAAGTTCGATTTGAAACAGTGGCGAAAGCTTCTGCTTGGTCTGAATGCCAACTGAATGGCAGCTGTGGCTGCTGTGGCAGCTGTGGCAGCTGTGGCAGCTGCAATTCCTTGATAAAGTATGCCTAATGATATTAAGCGCAGCATTATTAGATTTCTGCTCCTTTTGTCGTGCCTAATTAGACTTGACCTAGTACATGTCTAGTATATGTCATCATAGTGCCGTCTGTCCGTTCTTCTGTCTGCCTGTCTGTCTGTATGAACGGATAGATAGAGAGAGGGACTTGAAACTTGGAACATATACTGGTCTGTGCCCGGGACAGATAAAGTGTAAAAATGGAGCGCTACGTCCACTAAAAGGCTAAGAAATCGATTAGATCGATCATCGCAAATCGATAAAGCCTCATATCTCCCAACATTTTAAGGCTACAGTCCCCAAAGATCGTCATATATTTGATTTAGAGCCGTTAAGTTTACTAAGTATATCACAGGTATATCGATAAGAAATGTATAGCGAAGACTACACCTGCCCCATAATCACCAACGCCGATATTTCGGAAAGCTTAAGTCGATAAGTCCGCATAGCTTCCACAATTTTATAGATAAAGTCACCAAACTTGGAAGGTTTTTTGCTGGTAACCTCCTTTAAAGATCGGCTTATACATTGTCAGACCACGCCCACACCCGCCACCCCAAGGAACATTGGCCCAAGAAATCTGAAATGCGTATATCTTCTACAATTTGTAAGTCACTAAATGTTGAAAGTATGTTACTAGTAACTCCCCAAAGATATCGATGGATGGATCGACGAACCTATACAAATATAGTCCCATTTGCATGGGTTCTTCGATGAATGCAAGCACTTGTAAACATTTCAATCGCTTTGTAATTGCTATAAATAAGAGAATCCTTGTTTTCTCGGGAACTGCAAGGACGATTAAGATATGCCGTGGTCGGTAGGTAGCAAATCGTTTTTCTTCGCAAGGATATGGCTGAGTTATGAGCAATTTTCTGTTTTAACGCAGTCATTTTATTTCGGTGGCTTGAAGGACCTTTTTGTGGTCCTGAGTATGTCCGGATAGTCCTTTGAGTTGAAATGGCCAAACTATGCCGGAATTTTTGATTTCTCTAATTTTTTCATTTGCCATTTTTGACAATTTGTTTAGTGAGCGAGCCCAAAAATGTGTATCCTTTTGGGAAATTCTCATCCTTATCGATAAATGATGCAACCCAATTAAAATCGCTTTAATCATAAAAGTTTTTATATTTTTCAGTTTTTGACGCTTAGCTAAATAATATAAATTTTTAATTTTTACTTTCTTTTTGTATTTAAATATATTTATATATGTACCATTGTATTTAATTATATGTATATCTACAGTAGTTATTATTATTTATATTTATTTATATTTTTAAATTTGCTTGCTTGTTTTATATAATTTTTGTTTGTTTGTTTGTTTGTTTTGCATTCCTCTGATTTATTTTAAACATGTTTAAATGAAAAACTCATCAATTTCTTACATACGCGTGCTGTGTTAGTTGTTTTCCAACGTTTGTTTGCATTTCAATCAGTTGCTTAAATTAGAAAAATGATCTTCATACACAATACACACATGTCTATGCATGTATATTCTTTTAATATATATATATATATTTTAATTTCTAGTTTAATTTATCAAAAAAAAAAAAGTTGTAATAATAATGCGTAAAAAACAAGGCTTGCATAAAATTTCAATTTCAAGAACAAAATAAATACAGTTTTGCATTAAACATTAAAAGCTACTAGAAATGAAGCCCAAGCGGACAGGCGCTCTCGGGAAGGTGTGTGTGTGTGTGAGTGTGTGTTTGTTTTGTATTGTAGAGCTATGATATTCCTTCTTTTCAATGAGGACATATTTGTATAAATTAGCGGTCATTTATAATCCATAAACAAAATCGCTTGTGTGGTCCATGTTCCATTGCAGCAGCAGAGTTTGCCACAAAAAAGCGCCAGGAAAGAACCAAAACATACAACAAATGAATACACTCGCAATGCAATCAAAACCGTCTTTTCTTTCATAGACACATATGCAATATTGTTATAAAAAACCAGTTGGAAAATTTGTATTTGGTATATAGATAAAACGACGTCTTCAAAGTTTAACAATTTTCTTTTGTTTTGCACATACAAAAAGGCTTTGAGACTGCCAAATAGAATACCCCTACTAATGGTTTTCATCTGCGGATATTATGAAGGCTAAGCGTGTGGAACACGTATTCCCAGTTCCTTACCCCGCGCGCACTTCTCCTTTCCTTATCACTCTCTGTCTCTATAACAATAATTATTTTTTGTATTTTTTTTTGTATTTTTTTTTTTTTGCTTAGTTCTTTCGAGTGAAAAAAGGGGATTTGTCGAGTCCATCGTTTCCCGGCAGCCACACACTTGTTTGACGTTGTAAATATACATTTTTCATATACTCTATTTATGTATATATACACTATATATATATATATATATATATATATATTTATATATTTATATATTTATATATGTATATATATATATATATATATTGTATAGTTAAAGTAGCATTTTATTGCAGTTGAGTATACTAGGTTGACTTGGTTTCCTTTATCTTTTGTTTTTTTCTTTTATTATTATTTGATTTTGTTTTTTTGTTGTTGTTGGTGTTTTGGTTTCAATTTTGTTTTTTTGTTGTTTCTTCAATTCGATACGAGAAGGCTTCTTTCGTATTGCTTCTTGAATTTGTTCAAATTTGTTTTTTGTTGTTTATTTGAATTGGATTTTGTCTGTAGTCTCTTCCGTTTTAAATTAGTTTTACAACATTGTTGCGATTGTTATTGTTATTGGTGTTGTTACTTAATTGTTTTTGTTGTTGCTGGAGTTGTTTTTGTTGTTGCTGGTGTTGTTGTTGTTGTTGTTTTTAAATAAAAGCAAAACAAGCACAACATTTCCATTGCGCTTCATTGCCTATTTAAGTTATTAATTACGCATTGCTAATTATAAATTATCTTTTAGGTGTTTGTGTTTCTTCTTCTTCTCATTATCATCATCATCATTATCATCGTGTCCGTGTTGGTTTTTTCTGTTTGTTTCTGTTTGTTGTAGTTGTTGCTGCCGCTGCTCTACTGTTTGCCGTCGTCGACCATTTGCAGGGGCAACTGTTTGCCTGCCACGAGAACAGTTGCCCCGTTGTTGCCACAGTCAACCACCGAGAGAATGTCCGCCGTCGTCAACAAGGCAGGATGCACGTGTGATTGTCCTGCCCCCTGCCGCCCCCTTGTTTTTGTTGCTCATCCCATCACCACATTCATTATGATGAGCTCTTAATTTGATGATCCGCTGCAGCATGTAAAGGGGGAGCAAAAATTCAAGGGGCAGGGGGACTATCAATATCATCAGCTGCGCCAAAGTGGGCTCTTTTTGAGCCTGACAGACAGCTTACGATGCACGCGCAGCCTAACCTGCTCCTGATCCTAAGTATCGTCCGACATGAACGCGTTCTGAGTCTTCGACTCCTCAATGCGACGGATTTGCTGGCGCAGATACATGATTCTATAACAAATAAAAAACACACACACACATTATATATGTATATAAATTGTGTATATGTATATATATGCAACTCACTTCTGTTCTTGCAGCGTAGCATTGATCTCCGTGGTGCGCACCAAACTGCGGGCACATTTCAGTTCAGCGCATATCCGTGTGCAGGTGATGTCCCCAAGCAGATGTGTATCCTCGCAGCACTTCTGCGCCTGACAGACACAGATAGACAGGCAAAGATTAGTGGCCATTCTCTTAGAATCATTACAGTACACGACGTCAATAGTTAAGCTCCAACAGAATATATAAAAAGCGCTAATTTTTCATATATATTCCAAAACGCAAGACACCCGCCCCAAAATAATAAGATCGCTCTGCTCATAACTATTCCCCGATTTGAAGGCCTTGCTTGGTAATCGATTATAATACATTAGGCTTAGGACATTTTTTGATAGTTCATAAACAAATAAGTAAATAAATAATAATAAGAACTGCTGCTGTTTGTTAATTAGTCAAATGCAACTCTTGGGCGACTTTCTAAACATTTTTCGGAGCTGAGCATATGAAAATTAAGTGTTTATGAATATGGGTTCGATTACAAAATAAAGGAAACATAAAGAAAAATCCAGAGACTATCAAGACAAGCCCATATAATTAGCTAATGCTATCCGAATCAATGCTGATTGTTATCTTTGCCGGGCGATAACTCACCTGTCGCTCCAGCACCTCCGCCTGCCAGTTGGTCACGTGCGCAATTAGATCAGCGCGAAAGTATTTGGCCAACTTGGGCGATATCTCGGGGCCGCGCAGATTTCCAGCCTGTACCGAGGCCACACAGCTCTGCAGCGTGCTCAGAGTGCCCGAACCGGTGCCATCAACTGTGCGAAAGACAACAAAAGAAGTATTAATTAACTGAAACTACAAAAATAATAATAATAATAATAATTGTAATTGTAGTTGAAATTTACGTTTGCGCTGCTGTTGAGCCTGCTGCAACGCTGCCTGTTGCGTTGCTTGAACGGCAGCTGCGGCTGCTGCTGCCGCTGCCATTTGTTGCTGGTGTTGCTCCAAAAGTGTGCCACTTAAATCTAGTTCCTGTGTGGGCGTCGGCGGACCCTCACCGCCCGCTGACTGACTCCCGCACAGACTGTTGCTGCCCATGGAGGTGATGACGCTAATGCCGCTGACAGTGCCCAGACCCGATAAGCTGCAGCTGCTGCCGCTGCTATTATTGCTGTTGTTACTGTTGCTGTTGTTGCTGTTGTTGCTGCTGCTACCGCTGCCGCCACCAACGATGGCAGCATTACAATTGGCCAACGCATTCGCCGCGTTTGCTGATGAGGAGGAGGAGACGCCAACACCAACGCCAACACCAACACCAACAGCCATCCCATCGACCGTCTTGAGGCCAAACGGTGCATTGCAGGTGTAAGTATTGTTGCTGCTCGCGGCATTCACATTGTTCGTGTGACTCACAATCGTTGGTATCGGACTCTTTGCATAGCTCAGCGACGGCGACAGACTGTGATGGGCAGCAGCATGCGGCATGCACAGCGGCGAATTGTGTTGGTTATCTCTGTGTGTCAATAATGATGATTATTATTTGTAAATATGGAGTTATATATATATATATAAATATATAGTTATACATATAGTTATAGTTATAGTTATAGTTATAGTTATAGTTAAAGTTATTGTTATTGTTATAATTATAATTATAAATATAGTTATAGTTATAGTTATAGTTATAGTATAATTATTTATAAATATTAAAATTAGTTATAGTTATAGTTATATAGTTATATAGTTATATAGTTATATAGTTATATAGTTATATAGTTATATAGTTATATAGTTATAGTTATAGTTATAGTTATGTTTATAGTTATGGTTATGGTTATGGTTATGGTTATGGTTATGGTTATGGTTATGGTTATGGTTATGGTTATGGTTATGGTTATGGTTATGGTTATAGTTATAGTTATAGTTATAATTATTATAATTAGTTATAGTTATAGTTATGGTTGATTTGCTCACCTCAGGCTGCATAGGCTGGCAGTCACATTGTTGACCGTATTGTAGGCATGGTTGACATCGGCAATGGAGCCGCTGCCGCTGCTGCTGCTGCTGCTGATGTGATGATGCGACACATCCAGACCGCTGAGGGCTAAGTGCATCTTCTGTCGCATCAATAGCGTCGTCTGCTGATCCTTAACGCCGCCGACGCCGCCGCTGAGCAGTTTGCTACCCGTCACAGACGAATTCGAGCTCGGATGATGCTGCTCCTGATTCGCCAGCGTCGGCACAGTTGTCTGCAATACGACAGATATACAATTTAGAAAGAGAGGCAGAGACAGAGAGGCAGAGAGATAACTATATACAGTTCCGGTCAAAATAATAGTAATGCTGATTCTCAAAGCATTCTTTATTAATAATATTACTCATTTTATGGTGATCAAGTTGAGACCTCTTCAAAATCTTCAATATGATAGAGAAATCAATTCAATTCTGCAAAACAAAAAGTGTTTGGTTTCTCATCTGGGAATGGTTTAAAATACAATTATTTTCCAAATACTAAACGTAGTAAAATTCAACCACCCATCATATCTAGTTCTAGTTTAGAAAGGGAAAGCTGAGAAAACTTGACTATTATCCCACTAATATTGTAATGATACATTTAAATAATAGTTTAATACATACAAGTATTAAAATAATAAATTTAAGGATTTTGATCTTTGTTGTTAATTCATTTTGCAAAACATTTGTGCGAAATACTGTTCATTTGACCGTAGCTGTTTATTCTACATATCATATTGGGCCACACTTACGCTGGACGTTGAGCCAATGTGGCCGACAACTGAGTTTCTAAGGCTGCTGCTACTGCTGTTGGCAATGCTCGACGGCACCGAGGCCAATCCGCTGGTGGGCAGCATTGTTGCGCCGCTTACCGGTCCCCCAACTCCACCACCACCACCACCGGCACCTCCAGCTCCTCCGCCGCCCATTGGCGTAACCACTGCGCTGGAGTTTGGGTGGGAAGCCAGTCGTGGCAGTGCATTGCTTAATGCCCCCTGCGGCATCATTGACGACTGTTCGTTGGACTGAACACCAACACCGCCACCACCAACGCCGCCTCCGCCTCCGCCGCCGCCACCACCGCCTCCGCCGCTGCCACCATGTGCTGTGGGCGTGCCGCTTAACGAATAACTGGCCTCCGAGGTGGGCGTTGAGTCGCCGCTGATATCCATATCAGCATTATCGTTATGTCGACCTGCGCAATCAATTCAAAACATTAGCTCAAGATGAACAATTAATTAAATGCTGCTGCTGCTGCTGCTGCTCACCATCCAAACGCCTTCGATGGCTGGGCGGGCCACCATCGTTGTCGTAATTCCATCTCAGTCGTGAATTGCTGCGCGATGAATTGGAATGTTTGTATGCTGTGAGAGAAAAAGGCATTCATTAATTGAGACTGCAAAGAGTCTAGCTAGCTGGCTATCACTTACTCGATCTTGAAAAGCGATCATCGCGGTCTCTGTCGCGATCCTTGTCGCGATACTCCTTCTCACGATGCTGATCACGCGGCAAATTTCTGTACGAAATTTCAAGAAGAAAACGTCTCAGTTTGAATCAATTTTGTTTTGTATCCTATTCCCTAGCCTGGCAAGAACTCTAAACTCTCTCTCTCTCCCCAAACTAGTCTGGTTTCCATCTCACTAACATTCAAATGATTTTTTAACTATCATCAGTTAGATAAGAATCATAAAAACCAAATGAATTATGTATCAAATTTGATCAAGAATATAAACACATTAATTGGCCAAAGATGCTCAACAGAAGATTAATCTGCGCCTAGCGAATCTCTCTCAACTCGACTCGACTCTCCTTCTCTCTCTGAATAGTAAGTTGTCCTGTGATGGCTGTGATTCTAATTCAACGTTTCAAAATTTGAGTCTTTTGATGTGGTTTGGTTTACCTTTCTCTGTCCACCCATTCCTTAGGCTTCTCCCATTGGGAGACTTCAGTTTTGCAGTTGTAGTAATACATTTTGCCTGTCGCATATAAAATAAGAAAATCGTTTAGCATTCAAGATGAGATTTAGCCCTGTGTATTTGGGCCCACTTACCAGAGGAGCTCACATGCTCACTCCAGTCGCCATAGCGCGCCACACGCTCTCCGCGATCGCTGCGTTCGCGTTTGTCTGTGATCGAATCGAATAAAGCAGAAATAATATGGAATTAGATATAGTTGCAGTCAAAATAATCGTAGTGCAGCTTCTCAGAGCAGCTGTTTATATATATATATATGTAATATATAATGTATGTATGTATGTACATATATATTTAGCATTATAACAAGAAGACACACCTGCATATTTGTCCTTCTTGTACAAGTCCCTGTCCCGATCGGTGCCCCTGTCACGTTTGTCGCGCAAATCGCGCTCACGCTCACGATCCCGATCATCGGAACCAGAACGCTTATCGTTGTCCCGCGATGAGCAGAGCTTAGCGCCACCGCCACCACCACCACGACGATCCCTGTCGTGGTTCGTGCGATACGATGACTCCGAGTCGCGATCATTGCCCCGCCGATCACGTTTATCTAAATGCAAATTAAATAATTGTATTTAAATGAAGTTTTAGGCAATTGGATAAGTTACCCGAATATTTATCCTTCTTGTAGGCATCGCGATCCCGTTCACGCATCTTTTGTAAGAAACTGTAGCGCTCGTTGCTGCCACCACGACCACCACCACCACCACCACCACCACCGCCACCACCGCCACCGCCGCCACCACCGCCGCCGCCACCACCACCACCACCACCACTGCTGCGATGATCGTTGCGATCGCGCAGATCATGCGATCGAGACGATGGTGAATCTATGTCCGGTGACTGTGATCGATAGCTGTTGCCATTATTCAGTGGTGCACCAGCACCACCGTTGCCGCCGCCGTTGCCTCCACCGCCGCCACTGCCGCCGCCTCCACCACCGTTGCCGCCGCCGCCGCCTCCAGCGCCAGGCGAGATGTCACGATCGCGATAATTGGAGGAACGATCGCGTTCATAGTCGCGCTTTGAACTGCTGTACTTTGAACTCTGTCGAAATTAAAATTTTAGCATTAAAATAAATATTATAACACACACGCACACACGCACACACACGCACACACACACACACACACACACACGCAACAATTCGCAGAATATATTTTTGTATTTTTGTTCTTTGGTTATATTGATATTGTTATTATTGTTAATATTGTTATATGCTTGTTACTTGTTGTAAGCTTGTTATTGTTGTTTACCAATTAAAAATGGGATTTCTTTTTTTTTCTGGGAGGTTGGTGGGTTGGGGGTTGGTGGTTGGGGTTGTGAAAAACATAAACAAAAACTACAAATAAGTAAAATTTAGCTACAAATGATTTGTTTGCGCTTTTTGCTAATCAAATTGATTTTTGAGTTAATAGTTTTTATTGTTGTTCAATGAATTTTGAAAGTGTGTGTGTGTTGAGTGTGTGTTTGTGTGTGTGTGTGTGTGTGTGTGTGTGTCTGCTGCTTGTGGTTGTTGGTTCAACGGGGTATGGGGACGGGCAAAGGGGGAGGGGGGAGGGGTTTGCTGATTATGGGCAACACGAAACATAAGCGAACATAAAACACGAAAACAATATCAAAAGTGAATTTTGTTTTTTATTTGTTTTGCTTTTCATTTGCCTCTAAATTAACACGTTGCAAGTTTCAAGTTGCAAGTTGCAATTGTTGTTGTTGCAGTTGATGTTGCAGTTGCAGTTGCAGTTGCTGATGCAGTTGCTCTTGTTGTTGTTATCATCTCTGTGTTTGCATTTTTTTTGTGAAATGTGCTTAAATTCAAATTGCATTTGCATTTAAAATATATTTAATCATTTTGGCCCACTTTATTTAACGTCTGCTTAATGTTTGTTGATCTTTGATCTTGTGGCTGTTGTTGCTGTTGTTATTATTATTATAATTACTTACATCAACGCGACAAATTCCGACTGAGGCCGACATTGTGGCAGTTGCATGATGAACTTTACTGCTGTGATGGCTGTTGCAAATGTTATTGTTGTTATTATTATTATTGTTGTGGTTGTTGTTGATATTATTGCTGCTGTTGCTCAGCAGCGACAAATCGAGGGCCATGTTGCTTCTGCTGCTGCTGTTGCTATTGCTGCTGGTGTTGCTGCTATTGTTGCTGCCACTCGGCGTTGGTGTTGTGCTCGTCCTGCCGCCGCCGCCGCCGCCGCGTGGACGCGGCTTCCTCAATTGTCGCCTCGTCGTTGCCGCCGTCGTTGTCCTCGCTGCTGTTGCTGTTGTTGTTGCCGTTCTGGTTGCTGCCTGTTGCAGCAGCAACACCTCAATGTTGCTCAGGCAATGCAGTGTGAAATTTGTGGCTTCCTTTAAACGTTGTCTATATGGTTATATATCTTTCTGTCAATCTGTCTGTCTCTCTGTTTGATCCTCCCTTTGTTCCTGTTTTATTTTTTTCTTTTCGTTTTGTCGTTTTTTTTTTGTTATTTTAGTTGTTGTTGTTTATGGTTTAGGCACGTTCGTGTTTGTTGTTTTTGTTTATTTACTTTATTTTAATTTAATTTGTTTATTTAATTATTTATTTAGTTGTATGCGAGTTTTGTGTTCGATTCGATTCGAATTTAAGGCTACTTTTGTTGATTTTTTGTTTTTGTTTTTGTTTTTTAACTTTTTTATTCGTTTTGTACTTAATTAAAGTGAAGTTAATTGTTTATTGCTTTTGCGTTTTTGGTCTGGCAATTGGAAGTTCGTTCAACATTTCTGTTTTAAGTTTACTCATTTATAATAAAAAAATGAATTGTGTTGATAATTTTCTAGCGTTCTATTAATTTTAATTCGATTCGATTTGCGTTTTCGATATTCGATTTCGTTTACGATTTCGATTTAGAATTTGAATGGGGAATTGTTGTCTCCAGTGTTAATCGACTTGAGGCACTATCCAAAAGTTACTCTAATTGTGTGTAGTTATTAGTTAGTTAGATCAGTTCGTTTGATTCGCTGCAATGCCGCGTGCCCAAAAAAATACGGAAATGGGTTGGAAATGGGGGTAATAATATATAAATGAAAGTTGCGTCAGTTCTAAATACAGACAAATACACACAACTACAGCACATACATATATCATAGATTATGGATCAAACGAATGAAATAATATCTCCATATAATATCTCCACACAATATAAATACATCAAATATGAGACTACAAATGATCTACAAAGAACTTCAACAAAATACAAAAACAATATCGAAAAAAGTAAAAAACTAAATGGCTGACAAAAGACTACGTTTGATTATTAGTAGTTTAGCTACAGATTTTGGATCTCTGATGGGTGGGTGTTTTTAGTCTCTTTTTTTTGGGTCTGGCGATTTGGCTAATTTGGCAATCAAGGGGAATCAATCATCATAAGGCTCTCACCTGGTAGGATGTGTGACTGGTATGCTTCTCAAAGTACCTGCAAGTCAAATAGAATAAAAACACACAGCATTAAATCAATTGTTACTCACATGGTTGTTAATTAAAAGTAGTAGATGAATAAATAAGCAGGTGTAATAAAAAATCATGCAATTTTAAGCAACAAGTAATGAATATGTATTTATTTTAAAAATTAATGTTTTAATGTTTGCCTATGTTGGTAATATTTTAACGCCTCAATTATTTGTCACCGTCGTCGTTATCGTTATCGTCAACTTCAGCCATGTTATCGTTATCGGCATCGACATTTTTGTCGCCATCTAAATTATGATTCTGATCTGTTATGATCCTTATCGCATCCTTGCACTACTTCATTGCCAGTCCTGGATGATTATGGTACCCAGACACGCCCTAATTACCAGCCTCCTCAAGAATTCTCTCTAAAATATGTCCTATATTGTCGTTAAACGATAACGTCGTTGCTATCTCAACTATCATCTGATCCGTCCATCATCAACAGTCTCCTTCTCCTTCATAGTATCCTTCTCCCTTCGGAAATTATAATAACTTTCCACTGGTTTGGCTTCATTAAAATTGTCGTCTGAATCACACTGGTCGACAGTTATAATTACACGCATATTATTATTCCCTTATTATTATTATTAAGATTTACATACAAATTGTGTTGGACTCGAATTAACTTGTGTGGCAAAGTTAATCGGGTTGTCCATGCATTGGGTGCAGTGCGATAATAGTAATAATAATAATAATGCACCTCCTTAATCTTTAGCTGGTGTTGCTTAAATTATTATTCAAAAGAGCGCAAAAAGAACATTTTCAACACTGTAGCGAAATGCAAGCGGTAAACGGTAAACGACAGAGAGGCAGCAGACTTATTGAGAGCGTGTGAGAGTGTGACTGAGAGGACAATCAAGTATGTTGAAGAACTTAACATTATCCACAAAGGAGAGCAGAGGAGAGGAGAATGAGACAAGGCGCGCTAAGCGAGAGTTTCAATGATTACAATCTTACATTTAAGCATTATTAAATGCCTGGATATAAGTTAATGCACACATAACAACAACAAAAACACAGTTTCCAATGAATATCTAACAAAAACGATAGTTATGCTGGTATAGGTGTGTGTGTGTTTATATGTATATGTATATGTAAACAAAAGTTGTCGTTTAAGTTTTTTACATGTCATGTATACACATGCATACATACTTTTGCATTCACATTTGTATGCGTATGCATGTATTAAACTAGGATGCTAGCACAAACTAAGCACTCTGTAAATGTTATTATGCATGTTATGTTATTGTGTATGTTATTCAATTTGTAATTTACCCATCGTTCATTCGCTGCGGTTTTCTAGCATGCATTACCATCAATGCAAAGTTTTCGCCAATACGCTTCTCTTGTTGATTGCTGTTGTTGCTGCTGCTGCTGTTATTGTTGTTGCTGTTAATGTTATTGTTATTCCAGTAGTGGCATCAGCTTGTGGACACCCGCGCTGTTCCCCCTTTTGGGCTATTTGCTTATTCCTTATTCGTGCTTCTGCTTCTTCTGCGTTCTGCCTCTTCTTCTTCTTACAAGATAATGGCAGATAATGCAGCGCTGCCTGGCTGCCTCTTTCTCTGCTCCACACTCCTCTTCCCCAGACTCCTTGCTCCGCTCCAAATGCGGAACGCGCGGGTGTCTTTATATGTATGTGTGCGTGTCTCTGTCTCTGTATGAGTATGTGTGTGTTTTACTGTATTTGCGAGTGTATTTGTATATATGTATTATATATATATATGCGTGTGTGTGTGTGTATGTGTGTGTGTCGCAGCCGTCGTCGGCAAGTGTGCCGTTTACCGTTTACCGTTGAATGTTGCAAGCATCAGCATGTGGATGCAGTAAGAATTGCAATTAATTCTTCATGCATAACTCTTCTTCTTGCCAGTTTTCTTCGATGCTGATCTGCGTTTAACGCCTTCAAAAGCGCTCGCGGCTTGCACTTTTTTCACTCGACTGTGTGCGTGTGTGTGTGTCGGTGTATGTGTGTATTTGTGGTTGTTGGTCGTCGTCGTCGTCGCTTCTTTGGATTTTTTGGCAATTTGCTGTCCGCTGTTCGGTTTGGCAGTTTAGCTTACCGCAATTTGTTCAGCGCTTGCATTCAATTGCTTGTTTTTAAGCAGCTAGCATGCGTTTCTTTTGGATATTTATTAAAAATTATTATAAATCGCCCAACTGCTGCGTTTGCTTTTGGCCTCTATACTTGATGATTTTTTTCAATTCTTGCACATTACGCTTTGTGCGCTCTTTCGTTCGTCGGCTCGGTGCGATAGTTCACATATAGTTGCCTCGCTCTTTTTGTTGTATTGTATATCTATCCCGGTTGCTCCACTCGTAAGTAAGTACGCTCGACTGCCGGTCATTTACAGCACTACACTTAGCTCTGTTATACTCAGAATGGCCATGTTAATTACTCGTTTGAACTTTTAATTCAAAATGAGTGCTCGCAAATATTTCACCATGGCTTGAATATTGTCTTGGGTGGTTATTAATTCAATTATTTGAACGGAATGTTAATGTTGTTAACAATTTCGTGATGCTAAAATTAACAAACTTGAAATGTATAATTTATTTTAATCTAACAGCTCACTGCTGTAAGCTGTCAGCAAATATAACAGTCTGCACTAATAAGTGCTGTAAAATACATATTCAATAATATGGGGCTCTGCCAAAATACCGATACGGATATCGTTAACTAAACTTAAACTATCGAAATATCGGCATGTTAATATGGCAACGCTACTCTAACTCTAGATTATTATTGTGCCTAAGATCAAAGGGACAGATTGAAATACAACGGATATGCAGCACAGTGCAGAAGACGATGTAAGTACTAAATGAGATGCAATTTATGTGATACCAACAAATATAAAAATTGTCCAGCTGATCAGATATCACATTTATCTGTCGTCTAACGGCGAATACAGAACCCATTTGCTGAAGGTGAGCATCAGCTTGGCTTTAAACGACGATCGTCGAATCTCAAATTTCATTGGTCAATTTCTTGCAGCTGTGCGAGCGTTGTGTGCAGAATGAGAAGAAGGTGCTGCTGTTAACAGAGAACTGCGAAATGTTGTATCTGGTGGACACCATGGAGAAGCCGCGCTCCTTAGCTCACATGGAGCGTTGGATGAGCATTGTTGCATTGAAAGAGATAGAGAGCGCACCGCGTCATATTATCGAGCTGTATGATTGTTTGCCTCGACCCCAATTGATTGTGTTCGATATGAATTCGATTGTTGCCGCCGAACTCATCGGGAATACTCAACTACAAATACTCATCCGCCACATGGCCAAGTGTGCGGCGGCCTTTTGCAATTACCTGCAAATGCAAAACATGTCCAAGCATGCATGCATTATCGATGCTATCGTTATTATGCCCACCGCTAAATATCCCTTGACGTCGGCGCACCTCAAATTGCTCATCGGTCTCTACTTTAGCACCAATCCACTATATACGAATTTTGCGGCACTCGTCGAAAGCATTCGACAATCGCAATCGCTACACTAACATCAATTCATCGAAAAATGTGCAAATATGTGACTACAAACAGTGCCCGTTAGCATCGAATGATCTTTTGTATTATTATTATTATTGTATTTAAGAATTGGAGTCAACTGCTTATTAGTATTATTTATTTTATATATTAGTTTTGGTTATTCTCGAGAAGCGAGCTGCTTGCATGGCATCCATGCAAATTAAATTTATTAATTTATGTTTCTACACTTGTATTTATAAAGCATATAAATAAAGTGAACTTACAAAAATGTATATATATCCCCAAAGTTAAACATTAAATAAAAAATCTTATATTCTTAATATTTTAAATTTAATGTAATTTATTTTGTATGTCGACTGACTTTGGCTGACATTAAGTAAATTAATAAATTCAAATGAACACACAACTGCAGAGCGAGACAAGCCAGACAACCGATGGCATCGAGCTGCTCAAGAGGACAATTCCCATTAAAATTCCGCTGGAAATGCTGACCATCTATCCGGAGGTGAGACTTGCACGGATTTTTTCACACGATGCCAGTCGCAATGAGCCACAAGTGGTGCTCTTGCAGATCAAGGTGATGAGAAATCTCATCAATGAAAAACTTGAAAACATTCATATTGACGACATGGATAATAATATATATATATATATAATATATTGCTGTTTGTAATTTACAAAAATTGCTTTCTAGTTAGCCAGACGAAATCTATTCCCTTTCATTTTGTTTTTTTAGATGAAACACAAAAATTTGAAACGAATTTTGAACGATATTTAGATATGGGCGCCGGCAACAGCAAGCCGCATACCGTGCAAATGTCGAATACATCCGTATTTCAGATAAGCCGGGACGTATTGGAGCGTGTCGAGAATGCAACAAATCGAAAGAAATCTGCCGGTGCCGCTGCCGCTGCCGTGCCCACTCCCCCTCCAGCTACCTGTGAGAATTGCAGCCCAAGTGACGTCCAGCATGCACCATGCAAAACACAACCGTGCAAGCAACAAATGGACAATGCTGCAACCTGGTCACGTCGTTCAACAGAAATGGAGGAGTCGCAATTTAGCAATATGGTAGCCCATGTGCACAGCCTGTTTGGCCAGCCCGTTAAATGGGCAACGGCCAATGAGTGCACGGCCGATATTGGTCTGATGGAGCAACAGCTAATTGCCTGCTACCGCCAGTGTGGCGGTGAGTCGCTGAATTGCGCCCAATTGGCCAAACAGTATCACACTTTTGTATTTAGTAAGCAAGTGAACTCAGTTGTTGATATCAAGTCCGTTGATGGTCAGAACAATAACAACGCATAGTGAAAGTCCTCAACTGAACTGACTGATCTTTATCCTTGTCTGCGGGTGTTAACAATCAAATTATTTAATTTATTCCTTTCACAATGCAATTTTGAATATATATATAACGGAAATGTATGTGTGGTGTTGCGTTTTCCAGCTCTGGCGTGTAGTAACAGCTTTTTAGTTTTCCAACACTGGCGTATAGAAACTGTAACGCTATTTTGCTGCACTTACATATTTAGTACAAAGCCTCTTTTCTTTTAAATCGTTACGCAAAAAAATTTATTTTAAGGAGGATTTAGATTTTGTAGTTGCTTATTTGAATGCAATTATCATAGCTAGCGTTGTAGAAAATACATTTGACCATTAGGCTTATTCTCAAGTCAATTAAGTAATCAATCATATTTTAAGCATTCCTGTGTTTTATTTAAGAGATTAAGTGAATATATCTCCCACAACAAACGAAAGCAAAAATTGTTTCAAAACCTTAAGATCCACGCTTCTCTTCTACCAGCTACAGATTGCTTGCCTTATTTAATGAATGTATTGACTTTGGGCTTTTTACTCATTTTTGAAGCTTTGATGCGCATGAAATTTAACTTTAAAGATTGGCGGTTTAATTTTGAGTTGATATCGCAGAGTTGCTGTAAGCAGTGTACGCCGGCGTTACCACTACGTTCCATCGCCGATCTGGCATCATTTTATGCCGGCTGGTTTTCTGGTACGCCAGGGTTGACGCATGCGTTGAACATACATACATACGGCGGTGACAGATTTTATTTTTTGCATACGAAAAATTTCGCTGCGAGAAGTACGAAGCTAAAGTGCGTGAAATAACGTAAACTCGGATCAGAAGCCAGACGCATAGAAGCCCATTGCACATTAGCGGTTTGAGTGCATTGCAAACAACACGTTGATCGTCAGTTTTTTGCACGCAACAACCTCGTGCATTTCATTTCTTTTTGCGCATACATTTACCGATATTTTGGTGACTGCACACAAACATAGCGACGGCGACGACGACGACGACGACGACGTGAAGCGCTGTGAAGAAAAAAAAACAAGCGAAATCGAAAGTAAATTTTTTTGTAAAAAGTCGAGTTGATTTAAGAATCTTCGTTGTGTGCAAAGCTAAGCGAATTGGAAACAATTTTGGGACTTTAAACGCAAGGTACACAAATTATATACAAAAAACATATATATTTATATATGTATATATATAATTTCAATTGTCAATTGTTCATTGCCAATTTTTCTTCTAGGAAGCAGGAGCAGCAGCATCGTTGCAAAGTAGCAACATAGTTTTTATTAGCAGCAGCAGCACAACAACAGCAACAAAAATAATAATGAACAAAACACCACAATTCGAAGTGGCGCTGTCCATTGAGCCAGAACATGAGTTGCGCTTTATTGGTAAGTGTGTGTGTGGGTGTGTGTGTGAGGGGGCTTGCGTGTCTATGCGAATGTGAATTAGAAGAAGCAGCAGCAGCACATACATAGCTGCATTCGCAAATGCAATTGTTTTGTTTTGGACTTGACATGGCGGCCCTCTGTTCAAAGGGAAGGCCATTCGCATGTGTGTGTGTGTGTGTGTGTATCGATCACCAATTGCAAGCAAGCACCGTTAGCGACGTGACATATGAGAATGCGTATTGTAAACATTGATGCAAAGTGACGATGGAGCAAACTGCAAAGTTCACACGCATACAAACAGACACACAGAGTCGCTTTTGGAATTGTTTGTCTTCCTCTTTCATTTTTCGCCGTGTTTTTTTTTGTATACCCTTCATGACGAGGAGCTCTCATCACTTTGTCTGGAAGTGTGATGCAGTGGGCGAAAGCTTCCCACTCTCTGTATACACATATGTTGTAGATCAGCCGTTGATCGATACAGCTATTTCAGTCCTTGCAATCTATCCCATCCGCGTACAGGTATCGCCGATTCTAATGAAATTTACTTGCGGGCAGCTGTTGTGCGGCCTGTGCAAGTGTGTGCAATCTTCGGCTTCTGATGGTTGATTCTTTCTATTTTTCTTATGTGCTTTCTGCGTTTGGCCGCCGCAGCTTATCAATAATTTTTGTTGTTGTTGCCTTAGCTTTTGACATATTTTCGAGTCTACGTGTGTGGTGCGGCTGTTTTGGCATGTTTCTGGCACCAGCGCTGCCAGCAAAAGCAGCAGCGGCAGCAGCAACTGACGTCGTTTTCATTTTGGAATAGCAGACAATATTATTCGCCCTCTCTCTCTCTGTCTCTCTTGCGCTCTCTCTTTTTCACACTAGTCCGCTGGCGGACTCCCTTGAGAACCTTTGCCGCATTTGTTGTTTGGCTTTTGGCTTTTTGGCTAACATTTTATTTTTATACTCACAAAACTTTTCATGAGCCATTTTTTGTTTTTTTTGTTTTTTTGAGGTTTTTGAATTTTGGCCAAATAGCAACAATGCAATATGACAACATGTCACTAATTTCTAGTGCGCACAGTGGTACGCAATGCTCAAAAAAGCTTAGAATCACTTTCCATAATCTCTATTCCAAAAGAGCTGCTCTAAACAGGTGGCGCTCAGCTTTTGAGAGATAAAAAAAATTAAAAATAACACAAAATATGTCTAGCCAAAATGATCCTTGCCCCACTGTACAAAAGCTCGCCGTTTGTCGTTCACCATTTGCCAACGATCATTGACAAACTGTCCACGAACACATACACAGATGTGTATGTATATACACACAAACACATATATATATATATATATATATATATATATAAATATATATATACATGTGTGTATGTATTAGGCATCTTTTGAATGAATTTCTTTCAAAACTATAACAAATTCAAAAATCGCGGCCCTGATGTATATGTATGCATGTGCGTACATATATATACATATGTATGTGTGTATGTATATATACACATGCCTTTAATTCAATTAATTTGACATGAAAAATCAAATTATTGCTTTGGTCAAACCATCACCAATACTTAAATTCCCTTCGCATATGAATTTTCTGCCTATGAAGCAATATAGAATAATAGCAGCAGTGTAACAAGTGTAATTTGGTTCTTATTCAGTTTGTTGTTTTGACATCTTGGGTGTATCTTGACTCTAACTGATAAATAAGCTATAATTCTGGAATGCAGGCATACCATCACTGTTCCAAGTCTCAGTCTGTTAATTGGTTGTTTTCTTGCATCTGGTCAGTCTCACGCAAGATCTTGCGCAACCCGGAGTAGTCTGGAATGACCTGGAGTGGCCCCTCAGCAAGCCTGTTACTATTCGAAGAGAGAGAGTCGTCGAATTATGATACTATGATTGACGATTGATTGATGAAGGCAACCAGTTAGTTTGGTTAAGATATCTTCGAAACTAGAAACAAACTAGCACATATAGTCTCTAAGTGGAGTGTTGGTAATATACTTTATGGGATCGGACATTCCTCTGTCGATCGTTCTGAATCTTACATACTTTTTGCTGAATTTAGTTTTATCCTTGCCTATATCTCTTTTCATTTAAGCACCCCAATGAAATTCATTACCTATTTATACTCCTGACTTCGTGAAAGCTTCAGTTTTACAAAATCTGTGCACATCTTTTTGAATATTTCTTATTTGCATTGGCTAGTCTTATCTGCTTTACTATCCTTCACTTTCAATTATATTTTCTCGATTAAAGTTGTTACCTAAATCCTAGTATAATTCATAAAATTGTATGTAAGGTAAACTTTCTACATTTAATATTATTGGATAGCTTATTTAAGTTTTTAATATAATTAATATAATTGAAATCTTACATTGTACAAACAAAATCAATTGATAAATTTAGGTTTTCCTCATTCTATGCAACTCGCAACTCTTTCAATCTCCAGCTCAATATGAACTTTAAAGAAAGAAATGTGCTTCTGATTTTCATTAGAATCTTTGTTGAGTTGAGTGCTTCTATGATTTTGAAGCTCACAACATGCATCCCTAGGATGCCGTATCTTTGCTAGTTAAGGCGACACACTCTGCTAGGATGTACATTGAGGATTCTTCCTCGCTTTCACAAAACCCACATAGTTCGCTACGATACTATTTTGGACATGATATTTACACTATTATTTATTTTTAAATTCACAAGTTGTATTCACACCCATTTTACTGACTAGATGCATGCATATATATATATATATATGTATGTATATGTATATATCATATTTGAGCAAGTCTTAAAGTTACAGAGAAACGCAGTCAGAAATGTCTAAGTGACACTAGCATTAACACCTGCTATCACCGTTTATCATTGTAATAGATAACTGAAATATGTGTACCTATCTCTCTATATGCTTATACACTGTTGTGCATTATTACAGGTCCATTCAGTCGGCCAGTGGTGACAATCATGACGCTGCGCAACAATACGGCCGTGACACTGGTCTTCAAGATCAAGACTACTGCTCCCAAGCGCTATTGTGTACGTCCAAACATTGGCAAGATTGCGCCACATCGTTCGACGCAGGTGGAAAGTGAGTGCACCAATCATCATAATAATAATACTGAAGTGATTGATTGATTCGATTTTATATATATATTTTTTTTGTGTAGTATGCCTGCAGCCTTTCATGTACGATCAGCAGGAGAAGAACAAGCACAAGTTTATGGTACAGAGTGTGCTGGCACCGCAGGATGCCGATTTGACTGATTTAAACAAGTTGGTATGTAAAATAAATATATGTATATATATGGCACTCTGATTACTAAATTGTTGTTTTGTTTCTTTGTGCGCAGTGGAAGGAACTGGAACCAGATCAACTAATGGACGCCAAGCTGAAGTGTGTGTTTGAAATGCCGGCCGCTGAGGCGAATGCAGAGAACAATACCGGTGGCACCGCTGGTGGTGCCATTGGTGGCGGCAGCGGCAGCGTGGGCGCCAATGCAGCCACCAATCTCAGTATCGGCGATTCGCTGAAGAGCGATGCGCCGAAATTGTCCGTCGAGGAGCAGCAGGTACTTACATCTACCAGAAGTCTAATCTAGCAGTGGAGTTGTGATTATTATTGATTGATTGTTTGATTGAATTTCTAGTCCTTCAAAATGTCCGATGCTGCGGAGGATACCGAATCCTTGGCGGCCGAAATTAAGGATTTGCGTGACCTCAACAGCGAACTGCGAAAAGAGAATCTACACTTGAAGGTAATTGCGCTGCACTAATATAAATACTCTTAGTTAACTTAAATATCTAACTATCTATCTTATCTTATGCAGGATCAAGTGTCACGCTATCGCAGCTTCCCGGATACCAAGCAAATCAATGAGCATTATGCTCCCGTTCTGGCTGAAAAACAGATTCCGGTCTTCTATATAGCTATTGCTATTGCAGCGGCCATTTTGGGTCTGTTGCTGGGCAAGTTTTTGCTCTGAATGCCATAATTACAACATCAACAACAACAACGAACGCAGCAGCAACAACAACAACAGCAGCAGCATCAAAATCAGCAGCAGCAGCATCAAAAACAGCAGCAGCAGCAATCGAGAACCACAAGAGATAAAAAACCAGCAGCAAAAACCAGCCACAAACAGCGACACGACTAATTCTGTGTTTGGCAATTATATATAGAAACTTAACAATAACAACAAAATCAACAACAACAACATTAATTATAACAAGAGAGAACGTTGCAGTCAGGCGTAACCTCAAAATCTGCGCAAGATAGAGCCATTTCCGATTTTTAGGGGCCTGGGGGCTGGGGCGGCTGTGGTGGGGGCGTGGCATATGCCAATCTTTGAAGGACATCGTCATGGCTTTATCGATTTGCAATTATCGATTTGCGATTATCGATTGCCAAGGCTACAACAAACTGCAATTCTAAAGTCAGTGGCAAAACACACACATACATACAGACACACACACACACATAAAGACACACACACACGACTCTGGAATGCAGGCTATCTCACTCACTCTCTCTCTCTCCTGTACTTCCAATAGCTCTCCATACAGCCAGAATAAAGTCATGCAGTATTTGACATGCCCTCTCTGTCTCTCCATCTCTTTCTCGCTCTCTCTTTTGTTTCTTCTCTGTTTGCATTTGTCGTTAGAATCAATTGCTGCGGGCACAATTTGTATGCATAGCCTGCACTCACACAGACACAGACACACACTCTGACACACACACACGATATTTATATGCACACATTCACATACATGCACGCACGCCCAATAAGAAATGGTTTATGTTGTTTATGTGTAAAAACTTCCACGCAGCTGGACTCAAGGATTCTTCTTCAGCATGCTTGGAAAAAGTTATATATTTAAAAGAACAAAAAAAAAGAAAAAAAGAAGAAAATTTGTTTTTATTATTGCACTTGCATTTAATTTTACTTCATTTGGTTTTGCTATGGTTAATTTACCAAGTACACTCACACACATACACTGTAAACATTAATAATAAAAAGTCAAGAAAAAGACCTAAATCATGAATTGATATACATATATATATATATATATATATATATATATATATATATATGTATATGTATTTGTGTCGTTGCAAATTCCTAAATAACTATGCAGAAATCAGTTAAAATTACGAGAAAAAAACGATGAAAAAAATACAAAGCACATATGGAAACATTTTAATTTGAAAATGGGGAAAACGTACGTAAAATATACATATGTATGCATACATATATTAATACTTGCATAAGAAAATTCAATCAATTTTTATAATCATTGTCGGATCGGTTGGAAACACATTTAAACACACACACACAAACATATTGTTAATGCAGCTTATTGGTTTAGCGTATTTCAATTAAAATGTACATTACTTTTTTCCCCTCAAATGAATTTTTTTTTATATATTCAAATATATACACTACATATATGCAAAACATCTATATATTTGTATCGTCTAAAACATGTACTATAAAAAGAAGAAAAAACTGTTGAAGTGATTCATTTAAAAAGGAGGAAAATCCAGCTTCGACTCTTTTTTGTTTCAAATTTTTGCAAAGCATTGAAATGGTATATATATTTATACATACACATACTAATATTATGTACATTTATGAATGCTGTATTTTCATATACATGATTTCGTATTCAATGTTTAACCTAGAAATACAGTCAAGAAAAGGCAAATAAACGCATATAAGCAAATCATAAGCAAATGTACTTGATGTCAGCTGTAGCAAAAAGAAAAACAAAGCAACAAAAAAAAACAAACCAACAAATTTAAATAATAATGATGAAGAGAATTGGGAAAAATTCAATTTAACAATGTTCAGCTGCAAAAACAAACAAAAACAAAAAGCTGATTGGATTGTTTGCAAAAACAACAGCCAAGAATGAAAAAATTTAGAGAAACAAAAAAACCAAACAAAAAAAAGAAAGAAAAAACCAAAATTTAATATTTACAGCATGAATCTTAAAAACTAAGTGTTTTTTTCTTAAAGGAAAAATAAAAATAAAACATTGTTAATTAAACATCAAATATCATTTCAAAAATAAATTGAAATAAATTAGCAGCCGCTGTTGCTCATAATCATAATTGAAAAAACGCGCCCAATGCGACTTATCGAACAAAAACAGAAAAAGAAGAAAGATGGTATAATATATCGAAATGTGTGAAATCGATTAATTTGTGGCGCATTTTCACTCGATGCGCGAGTCGAAACCGATGAAACCGAAGCTGCCGCCCTTGCTTGAAGCTTTCGCCTGCCTTTCACCTGCAACAATACAGTTCGTGACTGACAACAGACCGCATCCCTATTGTGCTTAGGTCCTGTGTGATGCTGTCGTCACGGGAGTCGTTGTAAACAAATCGCACTCACCTAAAAATAACATCAGCTTACTGTGCTAATATATGTGCACAAGCATAAGTTGTTGCATTTAATGGCCGTCAAATTGTTGCTTTTCGCCTGAGCAGCACACAATTCACTATTTAAATTGGACTACGAAAACTGTTGCATAGTTTTGCGCGCCAAACTCAAATTTACATTTGATATGCCGTGGCAAACACATAAACCATTTCCAAGTTGATCAAATCGTGGGCAATGCCGAGGCCAGGTGAGTACCGTTAATTGATATAATTTGATAACTCGCTCTCTCTCTCTCTCACTCCCTCTCTCTGCGTGTGTGTGTGTGTTTGTGTGTGCATGCGCTCAATTAGCTGAGGCTATTTTTAAACACACACACACACACAGACGCACGCAGAAGTGAGTTGCAGTTGTCAAGGTTGCCAACAACAAGCAGCAGCAACAATTGCAACAACTGCAACAAGTAGCCAAAAGACCACAGAGCTTTGCCGACCATTTCCGTTCATTTAACTCGCATCACACGTGACATATATAAATATATATATATATATATATATGCATACAACGCCCAATGCCAATAATAATACGAAAAATAATAAAAGTGGGTTATTTGTGATTATGTTGATTATGTTGTCAGGTCGCTTTCTTGACACATCCTGCAGTGGCAGCTTTGTATTATTTATAAGCCCTTTTCCGCCGCTCTCCCTCTCCCTCTCCCCCTCTCTCTCGCTCTCGCTCTCTTTAGCTTTGCCCCTATTTTTGGGAACAGCGTACTTTAAGGTCTAAGTTGGCATTAAGTTCGCGCCGACCCAAAAGCTCAACGCCCCTCCCCCTCTCATCCCACCAATTCCCTCCTGCTCCCTTCTACCGCACATTATGCGATCCTATAAGCCTATATCTAATTACGAACACAACAAAGGCAAAATGTATCCTTCAAATCTTTGGCATAACTTTAGAAATGCTTTATTATGAATTCTTTGAGTGAAGCCAAAAAATCCCAAGAGACCGTAAGCCAACTCACATACATACATACATACATCCTTGCATACATCCTTACATACATCCTTACATACATTTGTAGATATGTGTATTCAATCAACATTTGATTAGGCTTTTTTTGATGCACACCCCTGTCACCGCAAATAGCAGCATAGAAAAAAGAGACAGAAAATCAATAAATCTAGATGAAATGAGTTTCAACAAGTAGGAATACTGTCGAGTCGGGTGAGCTCGACTACGATATACCCTAAATCACACTTCTTAAATATATTCTACTCCATTTTGCCAAAAACTCACTTTTAAAAAGACAAAAACTAAGGCTGATAGAAATGAGCATCAATATCAGAACACATTTTCGACTATAACTTGGGTGTTTCTTATCCGATCTTGATGAAATTTGCCCAGTTGATCAATAATATGTCAACGTATGTTATATATTTATTGGAAGCCTTTGACTTTAAAATTGTGACTTTTTATACATCGAATTGTATCGATAAAATAAAATAAACTTGATCTGTGCGAGGCATACGCGAACTCATATGCCAAATTTAAAGGCGGACAAACGGACAGGGCTGTTAAGCAGGATTAATAATATATATACATATATATACTTTATATATCAGAGATGCTTCCTTCAGTTGCGTGTCACATACATTTGCTCAAAATCATGATACTCTTTTTAGCCATTCAAAAAAGGGTGCAGGGTATATATATTGGGCTCGCAACGTATCCTTTTCTGGCAGTTCACACACACACACACACACCCACACACATAGAGGGTCAATGGCCTGTTGATGATTGCGGCATCTCATATTGTATTCAACATATTTGCACCCAACTCAAGTTTTGATCTACCATTGACAGCAGCATCTTCAATCATTTTCGTTGTAGGATGCTGCTTTGAGCGACACAAGGACACAGTGGACACAGTGGACAGAGAGAATGACGACGCCCAACATTGACTACGACTACTTATTCAAATTCCTCGTCCTGGGCGACTCCGGTGTGGGCAAAACATGTCTGCTCTATCAATACACAGACGGCCGCTTTCACTCCCAATTCATTTCCACCGTCGGCATTGATTTTCGAGAGAAACGTTTGGTGAGTCACCCAAATCCCAAATCCCAACAACAAAATCAAGTATTACTTCATATTAAATATCCGGTTTTGTCGGCAGGTGTACAGGTCGCGGGGACGACGGCATCGGATCCATTTGCAAATATGGGACACTGCTGGCCAGGAGCGATTTCGATCGCTGACAACGGCATTCTATCGGGACGCAATGGGTTTTCTGCTCATCTTCGATCTGACCAGCCAGAAATCGTTTCTGGAGATCAGCAATTGGCTGGAGCAATTGCGAACCCACGCCTACACCGAAAAACCGGACGTTGTCCTCTGCGGCAACAAGTCCGATCTCATCCAGCTGCGTGTCGTCAGTCGGGAACAGGTCGCGGCATTGGCGCAACGCTACCATCTGCCATACATTGAGACGAGCGCCTGCACCGGCGCCAATATACAGCAGGCCGTCGATCTGCTTGTCGGTCGCGTCATGACACGCATCGAGAATGCCGTCTGCAATCGCGACTTCTCCCTGGTCATGTCGCAGACACAGTCGCAGTCACAGCGTCTGCCCAACATGATCTATGGCCCGGATCTGGTGCGGCTCCATCAGACGAACAGCCCCGCTCCCCATCCGCATTCGCGACGCAACTGCAACTGTTAGCCCGAATCATGGTGTAACTATATATATATATATATATATGCTTGGTGACATTTCCTACTTTGAGGTACCCCGTCAGTGCGATGGATGGCATCACAATTGATTGAATTATGCTGAATGTGAAAGAAATGGCAGTTGCTCTGTTTTGATACTCTGATTTTGTGCAAAGTCCGTCATGCTGTCTGTCCTTCTGGAGTATCTATCTATTCAATAATAAATGCAGAACACATTCTACATCTACATCTTTATCAACATAAGATAGATGAGCAACTGTCCATTGTCATCCACTGTCGAGAGGCACGCTCAATACGTCACCATCTTGTATAGTTACATCACGGGCTGAAGACCCAACTCCCTCCGCTCCTCCGATCCCGACGCTTCCTCCCCACCAGCACCATATCAAAGGCAATCGGCCGATTTTATTCCGTTATTTCGTGTGTTTATCTATGTATATGTGTGCGTTGTTGACTGTAAATAAATGTTGCTTGTTAATTGAAGTCTGCCTGCCCCGCACCGACTACTACTACACAAATGGATGGTCCTTTTGGGTCAACGTAAGTACAGCTAACAAGGACAGACGGTATTTAATACCAGATGGATATGGAGTCTACTGAAAGCATCTTTTATTATTCGAACATTCGTAATGAGGCACTCGTGGAATTCAAATGAGCAAAATCTGCATCTTTTCAGCTGTCTCCTATAGTTCAAAAACAAGTAATGAAATTTACTGGCTCTTAAATAAGAGCTTGGCCGGAAAGTCGTGAAATCTTAAAATACCAATGTTTATTAAGCAACAAAAAGCGATTTTTAGAGTTGATGGGAACAGCAGAAGCTGATGGGACTTCTGCAGGCGCTGCTGAATGAAGATGCAAAAAAATCGATTTAATATTTCCTCAATTTCAGTTATTGGGAATCTCCTTTCTATGCAGACATATCGGGACTTCCTCAAGCCACGGGATGCCTTAGATTATTCAACTATAAAGTAAGATGTAGGTTTTAGGGGTTATCTTTCTTTCCCTGGTGGCAAGGGCCATAAACTAATCTAAGGATTCCACTTCCCTTTGATAGGGAAGCATTCCAATTATTGTGTATTGTTTTTTTTTTATGTTTTGGTTTAATTCTGCTTAGTTCATTGAGTAGTACAGCATGTCCACGTTTAAAATATAAAAGTTGCAATAAAAAAAATTCAGCTTAGCTAGTAACACATCAATTAGAAGGCCAACGTGGCCCAGAGTATTGAACCCAAGCCCAGCCAGAGCCAGAGCCACCGTTGCTGCAGCTGGAGCGCTGAGAAGCCGGCGCTACGCTCCTCAATCCACTGATGATAATACTGTACATCCGCATAAACACCGGGCAGGCCCGGCTCCGCACAACCATAGCCCCAGGAGACGACACCAATGACGCGATCCGCATACACCAACGGACCGCCAGAGTCGCCCTGACAGGAATCGGTGCCGCCACGCAATCGTCCCGCACAGATCATGCCATCAAGCAGACCACTGCCATAAATGCTGCGGCAGGTCCTCCAACGGATCAGGCTCACATTCGCCGATAGCAGCACATTCGACAGCGTGTTCTGCAAACAAATCACACATGAATATTATGTTGTTGTAGTTGTGTACAATATTCAATATTCAAAATATTCCTTCGATATATCTTCATATTAAAAGAACAAATAGTTGGTTTCTCATCGGGGAATTATTTAAAATCCTTTATTGATTAATATTATCAAACCATTCTTTTAATGATACTATTATAAAAAGGCTTTATAATGTGGCATTGGGTGCTGAGACTGTTGGCAGACGTCCCAAAGATAATAAACATGATAAACAAAACGTTTAAAGACTGAAAGAACATTTGAATAATCTGTAAACACGGCTGACTGTCTATATTGATGAGGATAAAATAAATCTCAGATCGGATGCTATATATGAAAGTAACGAGTGAAATTATTAGAATTGTTTTGTGATACCTTTAAAGATTTGAATTTTTGGTTATCGAATCTAATAATAAATACTAATTTTCAGTATTTGTTTACTATATTTTAAGTATTTGTTTTTTACCATATGTATATTGTATGTAATTATGTGTGTGATGAGCTCACCTCTTCGGTGCGACCCCAGCCAGACACCTGGCATGTGGCGCCGACTGGTGTCACCTGCGTGGCCATCTCGATGGGCGCCACAGTCGGATGTGTGCTATTTGGTGGCAGACCGGTGCGCAGAAACATAACCCCAACATCATCACGCATGCTATCCGTTCCAAAGGTGTTCATATAGGCAATGGAGCTCACATCCGAGACGATGGTGTTCTTGGTGCGTTCGTAGCGATTGAGGGTGCCCATGACCACCACAAACTCATTGGCCTTGCGGTATCTCTTCTTTGGGGTGCTGCGAATGGATGAGTCGGAGTGGATCAGTCTCTAGTTGGTATCTACTTTGGGGAGGATTATTCCATTTACTTGTAGAGGCAGTGGGCGGCGGTAAGCACCTTGTTGTTACCAATTAGGGAGCCACCGCAAATGTGGCCGGTTCCAAAGTTCTTATCATTCTTCCTCAGGCGTATGGAGACTAGATGCTTTGTCTCGGCCACTTTGGCAATGCTGCCATTAATAATCCGCGGCTGAATCGACTCCTCTCCGACTGCCAAAGAGTAATATATATATATATATATATATACAACTAGTCGCAAAATATGATGGATATTGACCCACTCATATGAACCCATCTGTCGGCAGCCCAACAATGCCGTTAATGTCAACGTTAACTTGGCCTTGTCGTCGTATCTTTTATGCTTGTAGTTTACGTCAATTTCCGTTTGGTTACAGCCAATACAGAAATGTCAGCGATGATTAATAAAAAAATTACAGTTTTCTTCAGTGCGTTTTTGGCTTTGTCGAATACCAAATACCCTAAGCAGATAGCACTGATAGAGAGCAGAGTACTCTCTGAACGATCTATCGCAGTTAGCTGAATTTAAACTGTAGTTATCCTTAGGCATACCGAAAATGAAATACCCAAGCTATACCCCAGCCCAACATCCAAATTAAATTCCATCGATCCTATAACAGCTATATGAACTTCATAGTTATGTAAGGAGTAAGTCTCTAACTGATGAGTTAGATTCATATTTCCATATCTCGCCATACTTTTAGCTTCAAGGGTAACTCACCTTGTTATTCAGAAAGATTATTTATTTCTTTTCAAATTTCAGGGTACATTTCTCCAAAATTTAAAACAAAATATGCCGCAAATCGACCTCCAGGGCAGACGACAGCTAAACACTAATATAAAAGCAAAGCAATTTCAATTTATTACTATTATAAGAACTCTTGCACTGCGAGCGACTCGATCTATTGTGGCCCCTTCTGAGCATATAGCTACCCTGTGAAATGCATTTCTTAATAATAGAAAATATTTTTAAAAAAAAATATTAATCATGATTGTCGATTTCTATTTTATAGATTTGGATTTCCCATATTTTGAAATTATTTCTAGACCCAACAAAGACTGTCTAGTTTCCAGGGCGATTTCCTTTTATCAAATTGGTTTCTTTGTTTTAGCATGAAACCCTCCGCAAGTGTATACCACACACACATTTACACCAACGCGCACACGCACACTCTGTTAGAGACGGGCCATATTTCATAGTATGATTAAACGTTAGTTTATCTTACACGTTATGATAGCGCACATAAATAGCCATATGCATAGGCAAAACACACTGTGCATTCTTCGGAACAATTGATCTAGGTATAAAAAAAAAGTCGAGACATATATATATATATATGATATATATGTATGTGCAGTTACAGTTTGATTTTGGCAATAGTGGTTTGTCACAACCGAATTCAGTCAGCGTGCATTTCGAACTAAGATACCACGAAAATCGACACGGCATCGAGCTGTTACAATTGCCAATCGACGGCAACTATTATCAGCAGCAGCAGCTGCGGCGGCAGCACCATGGAGGTTAGATAAGAGGACATGGAACATACATAGGATGACACATTCTATTAACCGAAATTCTAGTCATCAAAGCATTATAAGCCGATCAAAATTGAAGTCGTATTTTGCGAAATGTATTTGTGTAGTTCTTCTTATAAATATACATACATTTTGGTACAAAAAGGGATACGCATATATACATATATGTATATGTATATATATATGCATGCATCTGTGCATGTATGTAGGTGTATAAATATATAAAATGTATGTGTATGTTTGATGCACACTAAGTATAGTATATATGTATATATAATAGAGATGGATAAATATATATATATAATATATATTTAGTTTGTGTCATTTTTGGACGGCTGTTCTGATGCATAGATAATATTTATAATATATATAGACACTACAAATCTACAGATACACTAAATATGTATAAGTATAACAAAATTTGCACTACAAATTCCAAGGCACTTATTAAAAATATGGAGAGATTCCGTTTTGCTAACATTGAACAAATAAGCATATTAAGGTCAAGTGAAAAGTAAATAATGGAGAGGACGGCATCAAGAATAATTGTCTGATAATAAAAAATTAATATATTTATGGAATTAATTGAAGTTGAGTCGAGTTGAGTTATGTGAATAGTGGCACTACTACTATATGTAACCCTGCAGGCTGCGCGATTGACTGTGATGATGACGCGGTGGCTGATAGCCCGGCTCCTGCATTTCCATCTGCATAACAAGGTTCTTCTGTTCGCCACGCGCCTCGTATGCCTGCCAAGACTCTCGCTGCAAAATGAGGGCTGCCAGGCCCAGCAGCATAAAGGTGACAACGGCCAAGGCATACGACCAGCCAAGCACATTGAATTTCGGATACATCAGCCAGTCGCGACGATAGGCGCACCCACCAAATATGCACACCGCCAGAAACATGAACAGAGCTATTAGACGAGAAGATATATATATATATATATATATATATGATTCCAAACAGTTATTAGAGACGTAAATACGTACATGATATGGCTGTTCCTATGTAGGAGAGTCGCACCAGAAGCCACTCGTATTGCAACACAGCCTTGAGAGGCAGGCGAATGATCGTCAGCGAGAGCAGGATCAGTACAGCGAACACAATGATAAAGGACATCGTTACAAAGCCCTGAACAGCCATCAGCCAGCCAGGCAGCAGATATTCTCGGATAACATAATAGTCCTAGTGCAACCAGATGGATTATTATTATTATTATTGTACTTATATGCATAGCAATATGTTACTCACATGGGAAAAGATCAAATGGCATCCGGTGAACTGCTTGGGGAATTGGTAATTTGGATAAACGAAGTTCTTAAAGCAATATTGCCAGAGGCCCATATTCTTGAAGCTGCTGCGTGTCTCCTCGTACGATTCAATCCAATACGGCGAGCAAAAGGACATCATCAGCACAAAGAAGCTGGCGAATGTCACAATTGCACTAAAAACAACTCCATCTGTAAGTGGACACACACACATATATATATATATATATTTATACAAATGTAAACAGCACTTTAAAATAAACAACACTGGCTACGTCACTCACTTGTTGCTCGTGGATAGTCACCCTTCTCCACACTCGTGTCGGTTGTATCCTGCGACTGCTGTTTGCCCAAATTACGCATTGTGAACGCAGGCACTTAGTTCGCAAAAAAATATTGATATAAAAAATAAGAAAAACAATTGAAACGCGATTTAGTCGAATGCACACACCCAACAGCAAGGTGGGGCTGGGGATGGTAAAAATATCGATGGTATATCGATATCCAAGCATTCATTTACTTCGGTATATCGATATTTCAACCAGGCACGAATTTGCGATTTTGTATCGATGTATTCTGATGCTATCGGTCGTATATCGTATACGATGCCCGCCTTGCCCAACATGTTTTGGGTAGAAGAGGAAGAAGATAACCGGCTAAAGTGTAGCATTAATTTATTAAAGCTAATAATAACAATAGATACACACAGAAAACGACAGAACTACAGAACTTGATCCACCTCATGGTGCTCCAAATGTTTCATATAAGCCAGAAAGCATGTCCAGCACAGACTGCACACACTAATAAATGGCACACGATTGCGTTCCGGTATCAAAGAGAAATTAATGGTGGCCACCAGTGGCCAAACGGATAGTGCAACCTATTAAGAATATATATAGATGTATATATATTTGCATATATATATATAATGCAAACCTTGTAGGTAGGAATGAACTTTTTGCCAACTTCCGCAACTGCTTCGCGGACCGTCTTCGATTCTAGCAAACTCATTATGAAGTAGAAACAGGTCATCGCAGCGGGCGTATAAGATATGGTCTCCACTGCCGCCTTAACAAGGCCGGTGCGCAATGATGTCTGCGGCCACATGGCGCTGGATACCTGGCAATATTAACTCGATGTATTTGCCGATATGTAAATGTATACACACATGAGCATTTTACCTTAACCCAGCCGTATAGCGTCGGTGCCACAAACAGTCCGCCGTACATGCTGAACCGGAAGACGCGCCACCAATCAAAGTTGCCTATGTGAGGAGATGAGGAAACTGTTAACAACAGCAACAGCTATGGATTACTACTCACCCCAGCTCTTGTTCTCAAACGATTGCTGGATGAGGCTGCCCGTTGGCCAGATCAGGCTGTATGATATCATGCCACGCACAACCGGATACCTGGTGACGAACGTCCTTAGCTGTTGCCACACCAGCGTAGAAGCCACTGTATGTACACACACATACATATACATTTAGTTAATTGTATCACATACATATATGTGCGTAATTAATGTAAATTAATTCCTACCTACATGGCCAACATGATAGATTAGTAATACGGGTCGAGTTGGGGAACACCCATCGTGCAACAAAACAACAATAGAGCAAAACATGCTGGCCAAATAAATGCAATGGCCAACGATTGGCGCAGTTCAAACGACAACATGCACTGCACATTGTGTGGACTTGGAATAATTTTGCTGATTTGCTTCTTAGCGAGCAGCACGCGAGCAGAGCACAAGGATGAGGAGGAGGAGGAGCAGGATGGCAAAATAGTCAATGGCACTGTGGCAGCAAATGGCGAGTTTCCCTATGCAGTAAGCGATAACTATAAGGATATCTATAACTATATATAAGGATACCTAACTCTCTCTCTCCCTCTATTTGTCTGCGTCCATGTCAGGTGTCGCTGCGTCGTGCCAAAGGTGGCCACCACACGTGTGGGGCAACACTATTGAATGCTGGCTGGGTGCTAACGGCAGCGCATTGTGTGCGTGGCACATTGCCCGAGCAGCTCAATTTGCAATATGGCAGCAATCGCATTGAGCGCAATGCGAGCCAATTGGTTACGGTTGCCGCAATACATGTGCATCCCGGCTATGAGCCGCAGGATAAATACATACACGATATTGCACTGTTGCAGCTGACCAAGCCCGTAATCTTCAGCAGAAGTGTGCAGCCGGTGCGTTTGCCAAGTCCCCAACAGCCAACGTTGGCCAACAGCAGCGCTTTGCTCGCCGGCTGGGGATTGAATGCGGTTCGTATTGGTTGATTGTATTGTTATAGTTTATATTGAAAATTTGTCAATTTTTGTGCAGACGGGAGGCGTCGTGCAACAGGAGCTGCACAAGGTGCAGCTGCAAGTGTTCAGCGACGAGGAGTGCAGTCGCCGTCACCAGGCTCAACTCCATGCCAGCCAACTGTGCGCCGGTGTGCCCGAGGGCGGCAAGGGTCAATGCAGCGGCGATTCGGGGGGACCACTGCTGTTGCATGAACCATCAGCAATGGACACACAAATTGGCATTGTCTCATGGAGTGTTAAGCCGTGCACACGTCCACCCTATCCGGGCGTATTCACCGAAGTGTCCGCCTATGTTGACTGGATTGTGCAAACGGTGGCCAGCAATCGGCGACCACACGACAACAATTCACTGACAACCCAACTCTGGATTGGACAGTTGATAGTTGCTAGAGTGCCGCCGCCACTACAGCAATAGTGTATTCAAAATTCGTTTCTTTTTTTAATCATTATAATTGAGCTATAAATTTGATTTGTAAATTCAGAAACATATATACTACATATAAATAACAGGGCAGCAGCATACACATATATACCATATATATATATATATATATATACTATATAACAGATCAACAAGAGTCCACAACCATTCCACTAATCGGCAAGTTTCGTATGCCTCAGCTCCGGCTCTGGTTCTGGCTCTGGAGTTGAGTCCATATCACGCATTTTCATGTAGGCCAGAAATATTGTCCACATCAGGCTGCAAATGCTGACGAATATGACTCGATTGTGCTCCGGCACCAGCGAGAAGTTGATCGTCTGCAGAAAGGGCCACACGCACAAGCCAACCTATATACATATACATATATATATGTGTATATATATATATAGATCCAGACACACACACACACACAACGAACATGTAAATAATACTCAATATATATGTGTATAGGACAAGGAGTGCAGGAACGAACCTTATAAGTGGGCAACGCCTTCAGTTTGGTCTCCTCGACGGCTTGAGCGAATGTCTTTCGCTCCAACAGGCTCATGCCCATAAAGAAACTGACGCAAGCAAAGGGTCCATAGGAGATTTGCTCGGTAATGGCCTGAAATGTGTGATAAACAGTCAGGCAAATGATGATGACGATAATGATGATGATGCACTCTCGGTACTCACCTTGACAATGCCAATGCGTAGGTTTGTTTGAGGCCACATGGCGCTAGTTAGACGCACCCAGCCATAAATCGAGGGGGCCACATAGAGGCCACCAAACAGGCTGAAACGCGCTGCACGTGCCCAGTCATAAGTCCCTGCGAGAATTAGCGTGGCAATAAGCATGGAGTGGCTTGGTGTTGATGATGGATGGTTGGATGGATGATTGGGCGAAAACTTACTTAGATTGCGTCCCTCCATGGTCTGTTGGATTAGGCTGCCCGTTGGCCACATTAAAGCATACGTAACAATTCCCCTGGTCATCGGATGCACATTTGGCAACCTGGCAGTGAGCCCGCGCTGCCAGCTGATCAGTCGCTTAAGGACTTGCCTCACCATACCACTTAAATATCTATCGACAGCCACTAGAGAGAAGGGGGAACGGAACTGGAAGGGCTCTGCGCATTTAGCGGATTTTCACAAATCTAGACGAAGACGACGACAACGACGAGGGAGAAGACAACTATCCTAAACAGGGCACCCGAGAACTGCAAGGTCAATGTCGATATATGTATATATGTTCTCTATCCTAACGATATCTCTGTCAGTTGGCCAGTGTCAAGTGTGGGTAATGGGGAAACTATATAAATTTGAATAAGTATTTGTAATACTTGCTTTTTTCCAAATTATTTGTATTTTGTGTAGCACTTTTGATTTAAATGTCACAATGGTTGCACAAATACTGAAAGCAACAAAATCGTTTTCGAGTTGCTCTCGCATTCGAAAATTGCCGAAATTGCATTTGCTCTCGCTGCAAATTGCCATTGAAAATTGCAATTGATGCACGAGATCTCGTGCAAATCTTTCTACGTTTCCGTATTGTTCAGTTATACGGCTGCCAGATGGGACGTGTAAAGTGATCATGAGAGGCGCAAGGCAATTGCCGAATGCCAACAATAATTATTACATGTTATTTTTATGGTCATGAACTTGTTGGCTGTGCAAATGCTTGCACACACACACATACACACACACACACACACGCAAACATACACACATCCTTGCATGAACTTTCTTTTAACCAGACTCGATTGAAATATATAAGACACATGTAGCCCAGCGAATTTCCTATTGGGATTCTTTCTGACAGCAGCGCAATGTGGAAGCGGAAAGCGTTGCGCATGCAAACAAACACTAACACACACAAACACATGTATGTTATGTAGTGTGTATGTTTATGTAATTGCTTGTGCGCGAAATCACATGTAATGAGTTATTTGTACTTAAATCTATAATTGATATTTGCTTCATGCCCAACTTCTATGTTATCAAATAAACCTCGGCTGTTGCGTCGCCGCCGCCTTATAATTCGCATACTCACATATTGTAAGCGCATACTATTTACAGTATGTTAAACAGCGTTAGCGATAGTCTAACTAAAACTTATTGTTATGCTACTTTGTACTATGTACATTAGAATGCCTTAGTTCGGGACGCTACAGAGCGTCGCAGTATTCGTTCCCTCGCTGCTTGTTGTTATGAACTAAATGAAATTGCTTCGCGCCATCTGCGTTATATGAACACACCCTATTTAATTTGACAACGCACTGTAGGGTATGCACAAAAGAATATTCGATGTTTTCGTTGCAAGGCATCTTAAATGAATATGTATAAAACTTATATGTCAAATATTTTTATCGTAAAAAAACTGAGTGCATAGTTATCGATAATAAAAAACTTCATATAAAAAAACCGTGTAATTTTGACGCCGGTTTAAAGACCGCATAACTAAAATCCACCATGTTAACTCACTGTTGACCTGTATGGATTCGAACAGCTGTTCGACGGTTTCAAAATATGTAACGAACTTTCATATAATTTAACAGCGGTTATCGGCAAACCACCATAGAAGCGGCAAGATCATCGAAATGGAAGTAGTTAATTATGAATCAAAAATTATTTTAATTTTCAGCAGACCTTTTTGTTTTTATGTTCCACAAGTGAAATATAATGCAATTTCGCTCGCGAAATTTTTCGTCCATTTATAAAGTGGGCTTAATTGCTGGATTCAAAGCTAAAGAACACCCCACTAAATGTACTAAAGATTTGCTGTCACTGATCGCGCCTGCCGATGGTGATACATCTGCGGCAAATTCAGCATGCACAGATCACTGTCAATCCGGTCCAGCTGCTGTTCCAGCTGCGTCTTTAGCCTGCGCACACGCAGCGTGCCCATCGACAATGGTAATCGGTTGTATTCCCAGGTCAGCTCCCTATGGCGCGCCTGCGCCGCTCCAAGCAAAGCGACGCGTTGCTGCTCCGTCAAGAGTACTTGCTGCTGCTCCCGCTCTTGCTCCTGCTCGTGCTGCACGTCATCATCTGCAGCAGCAGCAGTGGAAGCAGCTGCAGTTACTTTTGTGGGCGGCATTTCATAGCTGGAGGCATTTGAGTGGGCACTCAAGGACTGGTCCAGTTGTGGCTCCTGCTCCACATCGGTGATGTCCGGTATGGCAAGCTGCAGCACCACTTGCCGGTGTTCTCCCCCCTGCTCTTGATCGTGGTCTTTTTTCTTCAAGCCGCGGGCATCCAGCAGCCACCGTTTGTGTTGCACAGCGGCAAATCTGCCCATCTCAAAATTGGACGCAGTGCGTCGCAAGCATGCAATGGCATCCTCACCATCATCATCGTTGAACGGCTCGTCACCCTCGCTGCGACGACAGCATTTGAGCAGCGCCGCATTCAGGAACTGCTCGTCCCAAATATCCTCTGTTTGTATTTGCTTCTCCTGCGATTGCGACTGGCGGACACGAGTTGCTCTTACCTGGCGTGCACCACTCGGCACACGCGGCTGCAGACGCGTCTGCGAAGCGGCTGTCGGCATCGAATGGCGGCACTGCTCCCATCGATCCTGCTGATCTCTTTGCAGGCGCCCCAGCCTCGACGCCATTGGCATCGGACGACGCACCAACAGCTTGTTCTCCAGCAGAAAGTTGCGCTGACCCTGACCCATCCACATACGGAATAAAAAATATAAATATATACAAAAGTCACAGTAGTATAATAGAAAACAGATCTGAATAGTGTAAACAAGAAATGTGAACGAAATTCAAGTTGAATACAAAAAAAACAAACAAAAAAAAACATAGAAAACAGTCACCTCAAAAAACTGTATACCCGGAATTGAATCAGAATCCGGTGTTCACCACATTATCAGGAATTCAAACAGCTACCGGAACCGTTAACAGAAATAAACCGATTAAAATATAAAGCGTCAGAACCGGAACCGGAATCGGAATCGGACCCGGACCCGGACCCGTAACCAGAAACGAAAGCACAGCTCAGAGAGTGAAATAGAGATACGCTGGAATAAATAATTATATACAGATTAGTAATTTATATTAATACATACATATACACACACACAACACACACACACACACAACAAGAACTTCAAAGGAAAACACAAATTATTAAATATTAAACTCAACATTTTTTAATAGTTAATAGAGGAAAACAAAGCAGTACTTAAAGCAACGCTCTATATTTAAATATGTACGTATCTAAATTTATTAAAATTAAAAAATGTATTTGCAACTGAGATAAAAATATCCACTTCTTTTTCAATTGCAAACACATTTTTTAATGTACATCTATGTTAATATATATTTAAAAAGAAAACGGGCAACAAACCAATTTTCGTATTTCTTATTTTTATCTTAATGAAACAATGAAACAATAATTTGTGATTTTATAGAATACAAAAGAATACTCTTACATTTAACAAATATTTGAACAAATTTAGTCGCATTAACATTAAAAGAAAAGATCACAAACACGTTAGTTGAAATAGTTGGTAAGTCTAAAAATAAATCAGTATCAGCAGTCCGAGGTTTAATTATGATAAGTTAGAGTTTACAAATTCAGTCTAAATAAAGCACTTGAATACAAAAATCTGGATTTTTGTTTACCAAAAACTACAAGGACTCGATTAATTGGCACCCGAGCAGAGACCGGTACGGAGATATAGGTCATCGCGAGTTAGTGAAAGTGAATTAACCACTTCTTGTCAAACGCGGCTCAAGCAGCCGCTAATACAAACATAACTTTGCGAAAAAAGCCAGTGTCAAAAAGTACCTGTGTAACAACCACGTTCTATCAAAAGCGCCTCAATTAAGAAAATCAAAAAAGTTAAAAATTCATTTTTGAAGAAACAAATCCATTTTAAATTAAGTAACAAGACTTCTGTCAGATAAAAAAAAAAAAACTATAGCTCTAAAAAGAACTTTAGTCAAAAGAAACATTCTTAATAGCCAATTATTTTTTAATCTATTATATCAATTTAAAAATTTAAAACTCCTAAAAGTCGGTTCTTGGAAAAAAAATGTAGAAAGAATAATGACCATTTATAATTGCCAAGAAGAAGCCTACAAATATTATTTAATAACCTTATCAATTCGAAATAAAATAATCGGAGACGCAGATGCAGTGCTCGAATCCAATAACACTCCCATGAACTGGAAAGCAATTTCCAAGTGCCTTACAGAACACTACGCTGACAAAAGAGACTTAAAACTCTCAAGTACCAAAGGTTTTGCTTAACTCATGAACAACGAGGAACAAGCTTATTTTGTAACTGCCGAATTGGAAGGAGCTTATGCCCTACCTGATGAGGTAGAAAACGAAGTTAACTATGATTACCAACCAACAACGGTTGATGCTTCAGACATTCATTTTTTAGATTAAATAGTTCCTCTCTGCCCTATTTTCAGTGCATAATGAGGAACGGCAACCCATTGAATTTTTTAATAGATACAGGCTCGAATCAAAATTACATTCAACCGAATTTAGTTCCAAATGCGAAACCAAACCAAAACGTATTTAAGGCAACGTCTGTTGGCGGACAAACAAAAATATCTCACCACACTTTCCTTAGTTTATTCGGTCAAATAGAAATAGATAGAAAATAGCTGAACGCTGTTATTGACGTCAAGAACGAAGCATTAATTATTGACGGAAACTATAAGATTAAAATAAGACAGCTAGAAACACAGGCAGTAAATAACAGAAACGTACGGACAGAGCACATGACGAACAAACGAAAAAGTTTAATAGATCACGTTACGAAGACTCGTACAACGTTGTTCGCAGAACCAGACGAAACACTTACCTACACCACCAGAATGTTAGGCGAAATAAGAACCACATCAGATTATCCAGTATATAGCGAGTACTACCAATACCCTACTTCATTAAGAGAAGTCGAAAAACAAATAGATCAGTTGTTGCGAGACGGCATAATAAGTCTTTCACGGTCACCATACAACGCCCCCGTGTGAGTATTCCAAAAAAAAGAGCGACGCATCAGGCGAAAAAGAGTTTCGAATAGTCATCGACTATAGAAAACTTAACTCCGTAATAATTTCAGATCGATACCCGATCTCTGAGATTGGAGAAATCATCCATCAACCTCTAACCTTCGCTCTGAGTAGCAAATATCATAACGGAAAATTAAAAAGATGAAAAAGTAACCCCGAAGAGTACAACCACGAACTAAGTTATAAGCCAGGAACGACTAACGTTGTTGCAGACGCTCTATCCAGAAATTCCCCAAAACCGGAAATAAACAACAGTACAAAGTGATGACAGTTCGTCACACAACCTTATTCCAGTAATGGAAGTCCCAATTAACGTCTTTAAAAATCAACTTTTCTTCTTAGCATCAGACAGGGAATCATACGAATTGAAATTACTTTTTCCTACATACCACAGGCACATCGTTACAAAAGCAGACTACTCAGAAGACGATTTAATAGACATTTTGAAAAAACGGCTCAACCCAAAAATCGTCAATGGACTAGACTATTCACGACGGAAAATATTATGGCAAAAATTCAGAACATATACTCCTATCATTTCGGGAGTTACAAAGTTAGGTATACCCAAAAACAAGTTCAGGATGTCACATGCGAAAGCGAACAAACAGAAATAATACCAAAAGAATACAACAGAGCTCATAGAAATGCAATAGAGAATAAAATTCAAATAATTAATATCTTCTTTCCTAACCTAAAGAACAAAATCGAAAAAATAGCAAAGGGATGTGAAACTTGCAAAGATAGCAAGTATGTCAGGCACCCACAAAAAGGAGAATTGCAACCAACTCCTATTCCGACCTATCCCGGTCAAATCATCCATATTGATCAATATACGACAGAGAGAAATATTGTTCTCATCCATAAAAATAATCTAAAAACCATATTGGACTACTCTCATTCACAAATAATACCCAAAGGAACAGAAGTTGCAGCAGTAGAAAACGGCACTTATAAAATAATTCATGTATTCAACATTGAAGAATATGAAATGGCGTTCGGTAACTTATCGAACAAACTTAACGACATCAATAAAACACATCCACTTTTTCCCCTACTTGCATTTGAATTCGCAAAAGTAGAATCAGATTTGAAAACACTATAATCAACACAAAGAAAAGTCAGAGCAGTCAATGCATTAGGCACAGTTTCGAAATGGTTGGCCGGCACGCAGGACCACTACGATTATGAAATTTTAGTTTCAAAAACAGACGAACAAGTAGAAAATAACAACAAACAACTAATAATAAATAAAATCCTAAGCAAAAGAATGAACGAATTAACTGAAAACACAAATAAAATTGTAAAAGAAACCATAGACAATAAGAATTTTCAAAACGAAATAGCTACACTACTGAAATACAAAATACAAATTTTTAAAGAAGAATTGAACAATTTAATATACGCCATTCATTGCGCAAAAACTAACACAATAAACTCAATAATCCTGTCAAAAATAGAAACCGAAAAAATTGCCAACTTTCTAGAAGAAAAAAGTACATTTTTTATTAATCAAGAAGTGCAAAAATTTGCTAAAATTTTTTTATATCATTTATATCCCAATTTTGTCAAAAGAAATTTGTACAACATTATTGTTGGTACCAATAAGGAAATACAACAAAATCAATAAGTTAAAATTTAGTAACATAATTAATTGTAACCAACAAACTTTTGGAATTAAGGAAAATTGTGAAAATCATAACGATAAAAGTATTTGTAAAAAAACTAAGTTAGTAGACCTAAGTAATGACACTTGTGTAACACGAATTCTCAAAAACAAGAAAGCCGATTGTAAAATCATAAATAACCAACATGTATCCGACCACGAGGAATTGTTCACCGGAACGATACTGCTCAACGATTTCAAAAGAGAAATAAAAATCGACGAGGAAACAATGGAACTACGGGGAACATTCCTTATCCAGTTCGAAAATTCTACAGTCAGGATAGGAGAAGACATTTACCTATCAAAAGTAATGACATCCGTAGAGGCAACACCACCATTGCTGCAAATAATAGAAGGAAAAGCAAAAGTCGAAGAAGTACTCTCATTGCAAATGCTAAAGGAAATAAACATTAATAATACAAAAGAACTAAAAACACTCCGAAACAGTAGCACAACCACAACAATAGTAATGTTTGGACTCTCAGCCACGCTCTTCATCATACTAACGATCATAGTCGCCTGTTGGGTAAAACAAAAATCTGGCGCAGGAGAAACTAACAAATAGGAATACAATCCAATCGCGTCCGAGGACGTCCGCATTTAAAGGGGAGAGGAGTTATCATTTATTATTACGAATAACTCAAACGAACAAACTAGAATAAATATCATAAAAGACGTGCGCCTCGTCAGCATATTTCGGCAACGTGGGACTCAGACAGAAATATGCAGAGACTACGATCACAGCTAAGGCGCATGGAGAAATACGACACGCGCCCCGTCAGCACATTCCACTAGCAGACCATCGTGGGACAACTGAGACCTCCACCAATGCGACAAAGCTGCAGCGTTCAAAGCGACAACGACGTCAGCAGAATCAGACAGAAATACGCAGAGACTACGATCACAGCTAAGGCGCATGGAGAAATACGACACGCGCCCCGTCAGCACATTCCACTAGCAGACCATCGTGGGACAACTGGACCTCCACCAATGCGACAAAGCTGCAGCGATCAAAGCGACAACGACAGACGTCAGCAGAATCAGCAGTCCGGGGTTTAATTATGATAAATTATGTCTAAATAAAGCACTTGAACACAACAATCTGTTTTTTTTTTTTCCTAAAAACTGCCATGACTCGATTCTATACTATATGGGAGGAGAGATGACATCGCTTAAAAGAACTTCCCTTTGACTGACGGCGTATCTAAGTGTAGCTGCATGTTTCTGCGAGAGAGAAAGGGGGAAGAGAGAGAAAGTGAATATTTGTATTTAAAGATGAATCATTTGGTTAGATAACTACCTGGGCAGCTTTGAGCAGGTGCGCTCAGAGGGACTGCGGGGGGAAGAGCTGGCAACCAGCATTGAAGGTGAAAGCTGCACAGTCCCGTTGTTCTCATCTGGGACCGAGGTGTTCGACATCGCATTCTCCTTGTTGATAGGATTCTGACAACTGTCTCGGCATTTACAAGAGTCGTTGCAGCTGTTGCCCGCTGAATAACAGCCACACCGTTTTGAACTGCAACTTGTGTTGCAGGAACAGCGCTTCAGCTGGTTGATGTTGCTCTTGTTGTTGGTGCTGGTGTTGTTCCTGCTGCTGTTTGGAGTGAGTTTGGTATTGCTATTAATACTAGTAATGGGATTGGGATTGGGATTGGAAGTGTCGCCGTCGATGTACGGCTGCCTCAGAGAATTCGATTTCTGTGTGGAAAGTGGGAAAATAGTTAAAAGAGCTACTTCCTTGGGATGCAAAGGAGGACTTGCCTTGGAGCGCTTCTTTGCTGGTACCCAGTCGGGATCGCTGTCCATATTGTTGTCCTCAATGGATTCATCGGTAATGTTGAGCAATGATTCGTTCCCAACTTCTTCACCTGCGTCTTTTTTGTGCGCCTTCGACGGATTCGCTTTGGATGTGAGGAGATCGAGCTGTTGTTGCAATGCTTCCTTGGAGCTAAGCAGCTCCTCCACGATCTGCTGTTGGGCCAGATCATCGCCGCGCAGTAGCATCGCCACCTTCTCTTCATAGCTGCGCTTCTCGTTGACCATCTGCTGCTCGTACCGGCACTCGGCGATTCGCAACTGTTTGGTCAGTTCCTCGATTCGCAGCGAAGCCTCTTTGCGGTGATCCAGCTGCACCTTGCGCTCCATGGTGCACTGCGCTTGTTCGCGTCGCTGCTGGACGAGCATCTTCAACACCTGGCTGCTGATGGCACGCGCCTCTCCAAGGCTATGCACATTTTCACAGAGCGCCGACAGACGACTGTCCAGGTCGTTGAAGCACACCTTCTGCTGCAGATCCGCAATTTGCGCATTGCGCATTTCCAGCTCCTCCTCCAAGCTGGCTAACTGTGAAGCCTGGTAAGCTGCCTGCTCCTGATCCGGTTCCTGCCGTTCCTTAATTTGCATGCACTGCACATTGATCGTCGCCCGATCCTCCATCAGCTGCTCCAGACTGTGCTCGGCATCGACCAACGAGAGTATGACCTCCAGTTCCCGATCCATCAACACATCCAGCTTGCCAGCACCAGCCGTCTGATTCTTGGCATGTCGCTGACGTTGCGCCTGCGCAGCTCTCTGACGCTCCAGCGCATCCTTCAGCCTTCAATAAAAAGAACGACAACGAGAAATATATACATAAAAATTATTATATATGTATACATATATACATATATGGATTGGCTGATCTTACCGCTTGTTAACGGCAATTGCGTCCTCGCACTTGCGCTTGAGCACCAGGCGCTGATTCTCGTAGAGGTTCTTCTGGCGGACCAGTTCGCTCTGCATTTTCCTGTCTTTGCTCTTCAGCTGGGTGAGCTGCTTCTCGCTTAGCATTTTGGATTGGCGGAATCGCTCGGACTCGACGCGCATGGCGCGGATCAGTTTCACCTTGGACTCCTTCATGGCACGGATCTCGGTGCTGAGGTTCTTGATCTTCTCGCTCTCCTTTTCGCGCATCTTGAGCATGTTGCCCTGCTGGACGATCTTGCGCCGCATATCCGTCAGCTCATGCTCGAGCAACTGCAGCCGCTTGCGTCGCTCCTCGGCCAGCTTGGCGGAGGTCTCCTTCTGTTTAGTGATGCGCAGCTGCTCCAGCAGTTCGCGACGCTCCGATTCGAGCTGCTCTACCTTCACCTGGTACTCCTTCAACTTCTCATCGTTGCCTTCCTCGTGCAACCTTCTGAAGTTCAGAGCGACGCGATCGTGCAGTTCCTGCTTCAGATCCAGCTGACTATTGATTTGGCGCAGTTTACCATTGAGATCCAGCTGCTTCGTGGTGTGCTCATCGGCACGTGACTGCAACTGTTCGTTCATCTCCTCGCTACTGCCCAAATTGGACTCCACGCTGCTGCTGCTGCTACTGCTGGCGCCGGAGGTGAGGCACTCCTTCCGGTGAGTCTGCAGGGCAATTTCTGTTTGCTTCAGCTCCTCATTCACTCCGCTGACCAGCTGTGCAACATCCCGCAAATGCTGCTTCAGCACGGACTGCTCCTCCTCCTCCTCCTCCTCCCCCTGTTCCTGCCCTTCCGTCCTCAGCTGTTGTGCCTCGCCCAACTTAGTCATCAACTCAAGTACGCTCGCCTTGACCATGTCGTAGTTCACCTCCGTTATGTGTGCCTGCATTTCCTTATCGGCCAGACTGAGCAACGCCTCCTGTAGCTCCTTTTGCAATTGACGATTATGCTGCTTGGCCTGCTGCAGCTGCTCACTCATCCGCTGATTCTCCAGCGCTGAATTACGTGACAGTCCAGAGCCAATCTCAACACCTGCTCCCCCGCTGCCGCTGTCGCCACTTCGAGCCAGCAGCTCGAGGCGCAGCTTTTGTACTGTTTCCTTGAGCATCATCACCTCGGCCACATGCGGATCGACATTCATCACCGGCTTATTCTTAATTTGTCGCGCACGATCCGCATATTGCAGCGTGCTGATTGTCTCGGCCACGTTGTAATCTGCCGGACTAACGCAGGCGATCATCAATGTTATCGAATTGCCACCCAAGGAGTCCTGCAGCCATCGCGTCAGCTTCGACTGCCGATATGGCACAAAGGCAGCAGTTTCTCCAGCTGCAACAAAACAAACACTTAAATCATTGATGTACTTAAAGCTGCGGTTAAAAATAAATACTTAAAATATAGTTTAAAAATTATGAACATTTTACCTGAATACAAGCAATCAATACTGAAGATAAGTAAACATTAAAATTATTATCACATATAGCATCCGATCTGAGAATTATTATATTCAATATTTGTCTAAGAGCGCAACAAAAGAAAGTCGCCCACATCACTATTGACAATCAAGTTATAGTCGAAAATATATTCTCATATTAATTTTTCATCTATCAGCAGCCGCAAGCATTTTCTGTCTGCATAAATATGCGAGCGCATGTGTGCGAAAGAGATGGCATGATAATCCATGCGAGCGTCAAAAATGTTTTCCGTGTGTATGCTGCAGAGCCCCGTTACCCCGTTAGGATTGGGTGTACGTATAAATGTATGTAAAGAGCGCACTTGCAGACCTGCTCACATTTTGGTGCAAAACTTTTAAATGGAAATTTTCCAATAAAACTAGAATATATTTAACAACTGGGTTCAGGGTAAATCGTAGTCGAGCTCACTCGACTACAGCACTCTTACATGTTTTATAATAGTATCATTAAGATAATGGTTCACGCCTTGCGTTTCTTAAAACAAGGTCAACAGATATATTTGATATTAATTAATAAAGTTTTGATTGTAATAGTATTTTTATTTTTTCTCCAATGAGAAACCAACCATTTGCTGTTTTGCAGAATTGAGTTTTTCTTCTTTTCTTCTATTGAAGATTTTTAAGAGGTATAGATTTTTAGCAGTGTAATTTTTGACAAGCCCTTTTTTCACTATAAAATGAGCCATATATCATGGATTTTAAATAAGCAAACAAAATAATTAATTTTTTATACTCAGTAAACTATAAGTCGAAAACAGAAGATAAACAAAAGGAATAGGTAAACTAAAAAAGGGTCTGAGGAGATACATTGAAGAGTAAAATATAGTAAACGGAATCGAAGGGATTATAAAAGCAGCTATAAAAATATTACTTACAGCCCAGCACATTTATGACATTTCCCAGGGCGAGCAGGCCCTTGTTGATGTTGACGCCCTCCTTGAAGCGATCACCAGAAGTCATCGTCTTCGCGCACCTTTCCGATCCGGCCAAATCAACCAAATGAAATTTCGATTTGATCACAGATTTCCTGCATAATACAAAGATAACATATTCAACATATCTGCGTATGGATGAATTTAGCATCGAGTGAACTTACTGGCCAGTCTTTTGTTTTGCCACCACCGATAGAGTGAAAATGGCGTGAGACCGTGAGGAGCTTTCGTTCATCGCCGTAGAGGCGACGGCGCGACCCGAGGAGCCGCGCATTAGCTCACTCGCCACCTGTTCGGCACCGGTCACTTCCACCTCGGAGAGTCCACGCATAAAAATTCCATTTTTATCCTCACGTATGTCGACAATACTGTCCTCCCGCCTGTTCGGCGAGAACAGGTCGTAGAACTGCTCTTGGTACAACTCGACGAAGGAACAGGTGATCCTAAAATCACACTGCTCCGCCATGGCGACCGTCTTTTCAAAGATTTCGCTGGCAGCCCTCGGAATAATGCCAGCATGCTCACCCATACTGCCATTAAACGCGGTGCCCATAGTATAAGTCTTTCCAGACCCTGTCTGGCCATAGGCGAGTATTGTTAAATTGAAACCATCGAGCAGCTTTTTCAGCCTGCTGGCTACGCACGTCTCGTATACATGCTGCTGGCTATCGCCGCAGTCGAACACATAATTGTATGTAAATGCTTTGTTATTCACCATTACCTGGGGAACCCCAGCGTCGGGGCGATGCACTGCCAAACGGCAGCCCCGGTCCTCTTCCGATTTAACAAGTGGGCGCACGCGCAATGCCACAGCTACTGAGTCGGTCATGCTGAAACTGGATGTAGCTGCCAATAAATACAACAGTTGAGATTTTAAATTAGCTAAGGCCAAAAGAAAATTACAGTCAAACGCATAACTGCACATGCCGCCATACTTTGAAGCAAACGGGAATTTGTAAACGATATAACTGTAGTTGCATTACCTTTTTCTTGGTGTGACTTAAAGAAATTGCGAAATTGAAGTGGCTGTAGAGACTAGTACACAATTGGATAACATAAAAACACCACACAACTAAAAGTCAGTCAAATATTTAACACAAAAATTGTTGCGCACGAAAAGTTTAAAGTGATTGCGGCGGCGGCGTCTTTCAACTGCAGCTTTGCAATACGATTTGTGTGTCCAAACTCGCACAAAGAAATTAGTGTTAGACAGTGACGATGTTTTCCAGCGATAATAAATATCGATTGAAATTTCGTTTTTAAGCCTACGTTACAGATCAAAACAAAGTTATCGATAATGAATATAAATATAAAAAAACCGTACCAAACGGTCGCGAAATATTTCGCTACCGAATTTTAACTCACTCTTGACCTGTGTGGATTCTGTCCACAGGTGTTTGACGGTATCAAAATAATGAACTTTTATATATTTTGACGACAGTTATCGGCAAATCATCGAAATGAAATGAAAAATGAAAAAAAAAGTTACTTATAAACGCTGGAAACGTAAGAAATTTAATTCATTACATTTCCAAAACCGAAATATATCGCAAACTTCGCTCGCGAAATTTTTCGTCGATCTCTAAGCTGGGCTTTAAGCGTGCTAAGGAAAATGTAATCGATATTTCTTATCGCTGGAAAACATCGTCACTGTCTAGCACACAAATCGTTTTGCAAAGCTGCATTTGACTGACGCCGCCGCCGCAATAACTTTAAATTTTTCGTGTGCAACAATTTTTGTGTTAAATATTTGACTGACTTTTAGTTGTGTGGTGTTTTTATGTTATCCAATTGTGTACTAGTCTCTACAGCCACTTCAATTTCGCAATTTCTTTAAGTCACACCAAGAAAAAGGTAATGCAACTACAGTTATATCGTTTACAAATTCCCGTTTGCTTCAAAGTATGGCGGCATGTGCAGTTATGCGTTTGACTGTAATTTTCTTTTGGCCTTAGCTAATTTAAAATCTCAACTGTTGTATTTATTGGCAGCTACATCCAGTTTCAGCATGACCGACTCAGTAGCTGTGGCATTGCGCGTGCGCCCACTTGTTAAATCGGAAGAGGACCGGGGCTGCCGTTTGGCAGTGCATCGCCCCGACGCTGGGGTTCCCCAGGTAATGGTGAATAACAAAGCATTTACATACAATTATGTGTTCGACTGCGGCGATAGCCAGCAGCATGTATACGAGACGTGCGTAGCCAGCAGGCTGAAAAAGCTGCTCGATGGTTTCAATTTAACAATACTCGCCTATGGCCAGACAGGGTCTGGAAAGACTTATACTATGGGCACCGCGTTTAATGGCAGTATGGGTGAGCATGCTGGCATTATTCCGAGGGCTGCCAGCGAAATCTTTGAAAAGACGGTCGCCATGGCGGAGCAGTGTGATTTTAGGATCACCTGTTCCTTCGTCGAGTTGTACCAAGAGCAGTTCTACGACCTGTTCTCGCCGAACAGGCGGGAGGACAGTATTGTCGACATACGTGAGGATAAAAATGGAATTTTTATGCGTGGACTCTCCGAGGTGGAAGTGACCGGTGCCGAACAGGTGGCGAGTGAGCTAATGCGCGGCTCCTCGGGTCGCGCCGTCGCCTCTACGGCGATGAACGAAAGCTCCTCACGGTCTCACGCCATTTTCACTCTATCGGTGGTGGCAAAACAAAAGACTGGCCAGTAAGTTCACTCGATGCTAAATTCATCCATACGCAGATATGTTGAATATGTTATCTTTGTATTATGCAGGAAATCTGTGATCAAATCGAAATTTCATTTGGTTGATTTGGCCGGATCGGAAAGGTGCGCGAAGACGATGACTTCTGGTGATCGCTTCAAGGAGGGCGTCAACATCAACAAGGGCCTGCTCGCCCTGGGAAATGTCATAAATGTGCTGGGCTGTAAGTAATATTTTTATAGCTGCTTTTATAATCCCTTCGATTCCGTTTACTATATTTTACTCTTCAATGTATCTCCTCAGACCCTTTTTTAGTTTACCTATTCCTTTTGTTTATCTTCTGTTTTCGACTTATAGTTTACTGAGTATAAAAAATTAATTATTTTGTTTGCTTATTTAAAATCCATGATATATGGCTCATTTTATAGTGAAAAAAGGGCTTGTCAAAAATTACACTGCTAAAAATCTATACCTCTTAAAAATCTTCAATAGAAGAAAAGAAGAAAAACTCAATTCTGCAAAACAGCAAATGGTTGGTTTCTCATTGGAGAAAAAATAAAAATACTATTACAATCAAAACTTTATTAATTAATATCAAATATATCTGTTGACCTTGTTTTAAGAAACGCAAGGCGTGAACCATTATCTTAATGATACTATTATAAAACATGTAAGAGTGCTGTAGTCGAGTGAGCTCGACTACGATTTACCCTGAACCCAGTTGTTAAATATATTCTAGTTTTATTGGAAAATTTCCATTTAAAAGTTTTGCACCAAAATGTGAGCAGGTCTGCAAGTGCGCTCTTTACATACATTTATACGTACACCCAATCCTAACGGGGTAACGGGGCTCTGCAGCATACACACGGAAAACATTTTTGACGCTCGCATGGATTATCATGCCATCTCTTTCGCACACATGCGCTCGCATATTTATGCAGACAGAAAATGCTTGCGGCTGCTGATAGATGAAAAATTAATATGAGAATATATTTTCGACTATAACTTGATTGTCAATAGTGATGTGGGCGACTTTCTTTTGTTGCGCTCTTAGACAAATATTGAATATAATAATTCTCAGATCGGATGCTATATGTGATAATAATTTTAATGTTTACTTATCTTCAGTATTGATTGCTTGTATTCAGGTAAAATGTTCATAATTTTTAAACTATATTTTAAGTATTTATTTTTAACCGCAGCTTTAAGTACATCAATGATTTAAGTGTTTGTTTTGTTGCAGCTGGAGAAACTGCTGCCTTTGTGCCATATCGGCAGTCGAAGCTGACGCGATGGCTGCAGGACTCCTTGGGTGGCAATTCGATAACATTGATGATCGCCTGCGTTAGTCCGGCAGATTACAACGTGGCCGAGACAATCAGCACGCTGCAATATGCGGATCGTGCGCGACAAATTAAGAATAAGCCGGTGATGAATGTCGATCCGCATGTGGCCGAGGTGATGATGCTCAAGGAAACAGTACAAAAGCTGCGCCTCGAGCTGCTGGCTCGGAGTGGCGACAGCGGCAGCGGGGGAGCAGGTGTTGAGATTGGCTCTGGACTGTCACGTAATTCGGCGCTGGAGAATCAGCGGATGAGTGAGCAGCTGCAGCAGGCCAAGCAGCATAATCGTCAATTGCAAAAGGAGCTACAGGAGGCGTTGCTCAGTCTGGCCGATAAGGAAATGCAGGCACACATAACGGAGGTGAACTACGACATGGTCAAGGCGAGCGTACTTGAGTTGATGACTAAGTTGGGCGAGGCACAACAGCTGAGGACGGAAGGGCAGGAACAGGGGGAGGAGGAGGAGGAGGAGGAGCAGTCCGTGCTGAAGCAGCATTTGCGGGATGTTGCACAGCTGGTCAGCGGAGTGAATGAGGAGCTGAAGCAAACAGAAATTGCCCTGCAGACTCACCGGAAGGAGTGCCTCACCTCCGGCGCCAGCAGTAGCAGCAGCAGCAGCGTGGAGTCCAATTTGGGCAGTAGCGAGGAGATGAACGAACAGTTGCAGTCACGTGCCGATGAGCACACCACGAAGCAGCTGGATCTCAATGGTAAACTGCGCCAAATCAATAGTCAGCTGGATCTGAAGCAGGAACTGCACGATCGCGTCGCTCTGAACTTCAGAAGGTTGCACGAGGAAGGCAACGATGAGAAGTTGAAGGAGTACCAGGTGAAGGTAGAGCAGCTCGAATCGGAGCGTCGCGAACTGCTGGAGCAGCTGCGCATCACTAAACAGAAGGAGACCTCCGCCAAGCTGGCCGAGGAGCGACGCAAGCGGCTGCAGTTGCTCGAGCATGAGCTGACGGATATGCGGCGCAAGATCGTCCAGCAGGGCAACATGCTCAAGATGCGCGAAAAGGAGAGCGAGAAGATCAAGAACCTCAGCACCGAGATCCGTGCCATGAAGGAGTCCAAGGTGAAACTGATCCGCGCCATGCGCGTCGAGTCCGAGCGATTCCGCCAATCCAAAATGCTAAGCGAGAAGCAGCTCACCCAGCTGAAGAGCAAAGACAGGAAAATGCAGAGCGAACTGGTCCGCCAGAAGAACCTCTACGAGAATCAGCGCCTGGTGCTCAAGCGCAAGTGCGAGGACGCAATTGCCGTTAACAAGCGGTAAGATCAGCCAATCCACATATATATATATATGTATACATATATAATAATTATTAAGTATATATTTCTCGTTGTCGTTCTTTTTATTGAAGGCTGAAGGATGCGCTGGAGCGTCAGAGAGCTGCGCAGGCGCAACGTCAGCGACATGCCAAGAATCAGACGGCTGGTGCTGGCAAGCTGGATGTGTTGATGGATCGGGAACTGGAGGTCATACTCTCGTTGGTCGATGCCGAGCACAGTCTGGAGCAGCTGATGGAGGATCGGGCGACGATCAATGCGCAGTGCATGCAAATTAAGGAACGGCAGGAACCGGATCAGGAGCAGGCAGCTTACCAGGCTTCACAGTTAGCCAGCTTGGAGGAGGAGCTGGAAATGCGCAATGCGCAAATTGCGGATCTGCAGCAGAAGGTGTGCTTCAACGACCTGGACAGTCGTCTGTCGGCGCTCTGTGAAAATGTGCATAGCCTTGGAGAGGCGCGTGCCATCAGCAGCCAGGTGTTGAAGATGCTCGTCCAGCAGCGACGCGAACAAGCGCAGTGCACCATGGAGCGCAAGGTGCAGCTGGATCACCGCAAAGAGGCTTCGCTGCGAATCGAGGAACTGACCAAACAGTTGCGAATCGCCGAGTGCCGGTACGAGCAGCAGATGGTCAACGAGAAGCGCAGCTATGAAGAGAAGGTGGCGATGCTACTGCGCGGCGATGATCTGGCCCAACAGCAGATCGTGGAGGAGCTGCTTAGCTCCAAGGAAGCATTGCAACAACAGCTCGATCTCCTCACATCCAAAGCGAATCCGTCGAAGGCGCACAAAAAAGACGCAGGTGAAGAAGTTGGGAACGAATCATTGCTCAACATTACCGATGAATCCATTGAGGACAACAATATGGACAGCGATCCCGACTGGGTACCAGCAAAGAAGCGCTCCAAGGCAAGTCCTCCTTTGCATCCCAAGGAAGTAGCTCTTTTAACTATTTTCCCACTTTCCACACAGAAATCGAATTCTCTGAGGCAGCCGTGCATCGACGGCGACACTTCCAATCCCAATCCCAATCCCATTACTAGTACCAATAGCAATACCAAACTCACTCCAAACAGCAGCAGGAACAACACCAGCACCAACAACAAGAGCAACATCAACCAGCTGAAGCGCTGTTCCTGCAACACAAGTTGCAGTTCAAAACGGTGTGGCTGTTATTCAGCGGGCAACAGCTGCAACGACTCTTGTAAATGCCGAGACAGTTGTCAGAATCCTATCAACAAGGAGAATGCGATGGCGAACACCTCGGTCCCAGATGAGAACAACGGGGCTGTGCAGCTTTCACCTTCAATGCTGGTTGCCAGCTCCTCCCCCGCAGTCCCTCTGAGCGCTCAAAGCTGCCCAGGTAGTTATCTAACCAAATGATTAATCTTTAAATACAAATATTCACTCTCTCTCGCAGAAACATGCAGCTACACTTAAATACGCCGTCAGTCAAAGGGAAGTTCTTTTAAGCGATGTCATCTAAGCGACTAAATTTGTTCAAATATTTGTTAAATGTAAGAGTGCAAATTGCCAGGACTGAACTTAATATATTCTATAAAATCACAAATTATTGTTTCATTGTTTCATTAAGATAACAATAAGAAATACGAAAATTGTAAAATGTGTTTGCAATTGAAAAGAAGTGGATATTTTTATCTCAGTTGCAAATACATTTTTTAATTTTAATAAATTTAGATACGTACATATTTAAATATAGAGCGTTGCTTTAAGAATTGCTTCGTTTTCCTAACTATTAAAAAATGTTGAGTTTAATATTTAATAATTTGTGTTTTCCTTTGAAGTTCTTGTTGTGTGTGTGTTGTGTGTGTGTATATGTATGTATTAATATAAATATACTAATCTATATATAATTATTTATTCCAGCGTATCTCTATTTCGCTCTCTGAGCTGTGCTTTCGTTTCTGGTTACGGGTCCGGGTCCGATTCCGATTCCGGTTCCGGTTCTGGCTCTATATTTCAATCGGTTTATTTCTGTTAACGGTTCCGGTTGCGGTTTGAATTCCTGATAATGTGGTGAACACCGGATTCTGATTCAATTCCGGGTATACAGTTTTTTGAGGTGACTGTTTTCTATGTTTTTTTTGTTTGTTTTTTTTTGTATTCAACTTGAATTTCGTTCACATTTCCTGTTTACACTGTTCAGATCTGTTTTCCATTATACTACTGTGACTTTTATATATATTTATATTTTTTATTCCGTATGTGGATGGGTCAGGGTCAGCGCAACTTTCTGCTGGAGAACAAGCTGTTGGTGCGTCGTCCGATGCCAATGGCGTCGAGGCTGGGCCGCCTGCAAAGAGATCAACAGGATCGATGGGAGCAACGCCGCCATTCGATGACGACAGCCGCATCGCAAACGCGTCTGCTTGAGACGCAGCGGCGTGTGCCCAGTGGTGGACGTCAGGTGGGAGCAACTCGTGTCCGCCAGTCGCAATCGCAGGAGAAGCAAATACAAACAGAGGATATTTGGGACGAGCAGTTCCTGAATGCGGCGCTGCTCAAATGCTGTCGTCGCAGCGAGGGTGACGAGCCGTTCAACGATGATGGTGGTGAGGATGCCATTGCATGCTTGCGACGCACTGCGTCCAATTTTGAGATGGGCAGATTTGCCGCTGTGCAACACAAACGGTGGCTGCTGGATGCCCGCGGCTTGAAGAAAAAAGACCACGATCAAGAGCAGGGGGGAGAACACCGGCAAGTGGTGCTGCAGCTTGCCATACCGGACATCACCGATGTGGAGCAGGAGCCACAACTGGACCAGTCCTTGAGTGCCCACTCAAATGCCTCCAGCTATGAAATGCCGCCCACAAAAGTAACTGCAGCTGCTTCCACTGCTGCTGCTGCAGATGATGACGTGCAGCACGAGCAGGAGCAAGAGCGGGAGCAGCAGCAAGTACTCTTGACGGAGCAGCAACGCGTCGCTCTGCTCGGAGCGGCGCAGGCGCGCCATAGGGAGCTGACCTGGGAGTACAACCGATTACCATTGTCGATGGGCACGCTGCGTGTGCGCAGGCTAAAGACGCAGCTGGAACAGCAGCTGGACCGGATTGACAGTGATCTGAGCACGCTGAATTTGCCGCAGATGTATCCGCTATATTATAGGCCAATTTGTGTGTATCAATACTAGTCAGATTTGTATTTGTATTTGTATTTTTATTTGTATTTGTGTTTGTATGATTAAGTTTAATGTTCGTATACATATAGTTTTTGTTTTATTATCGTATAGGGTATTGTATGCAACATACAACAATTTTGTCTAAGAACTAGGGTACAATAGTTTAGTCACAGCTTGCTCTGCAGCTCTCCAGGCCGCTTTTACCTCCAATCTCCAACAATATTTAAAGATACATTTATACATTTTTCAAGAAATGCGATTAATGCTTAACTTGGATTCGACTCTGGCAACTTACTGACTAATAAATGCATTTGCCTCCGGTACGTTTCCAAAATTAATTTGGTTTTAGATTGTTGTGTTTCTTTTTTTATATATACGTTTTTTTTTTTTCATATTTTATCCTTTTTTCTAGGTCTGCATATGGGGCAGTTCCTTAGACTTTGGCTATTAATTGAATTATTTTCCTATTATCTTTATTTTTATTTATTTTTTGACTCGATTTTCTTTTGCTTTAGAAGGAAGTAAAAGCATGCAAAAAAAGCATTCATAAATTTTATGAAATCGTTATTCGTCTTCGTTCTGATCTGAACTGAATTAAGTCAATAACAAAAACAAACTAAACTACAAAAAATATTTAGTGTATTGGACAAAAAAAAACCTGGCATAAATAAATTATAAATTAAAAATCAAGTGCGACTTGTACAGAGTGGTATATATATATATATAGTAACTATGTATATAGCATTGGCTGATCGGCCCAGCCCTTAACTTATATATAAAATGTATATATATGCAGATAGATAGAGTTAAATGCAACAAACAGAAAATTCGAGCACATCGGCAACCCAAGGAAGAAACTGTTGGAACTATAACCTACTAATACACAACTTGGGTTAGTTGGGTTGAGTTGTGGTTTTGTTGGTTCATCTCGTGCTGCTGTTGGTGGCTGTTAGTCAATCACCATCGACCAGGGATGATCCACCTTGCCGTATTGTATATCCGTGAGCGTGTCACGTATCAGCTCATGCACCGGTTTCTCCTGCTCCATTGTGGGTATATACAGATCCTGGCCCATGTAATTGATCCTATTGATCGGACTCACCACGCAGGCGGTGCCCGTGCCAAACAGTTCCAGCAGCTGTAAGCAACCACAACACAACACACACAGTTAGTATAGTTTGGCAAAATTGCTGGTTGGGCACTGGATTGAGGGTAGTTGAGATAAGAAAACACTTACGCGTCCCTGGTTGAGGAGTTCGCCGACCATGGGCATGGTGAAGACGCCCTCGCGCACCTTGAACTTGCCCCATTGTCGGGCCATCGCCAAAATGGAGTCACGTGTGATGCCGGGCAGGATTAGACCGTTTAGGGGCGGTGTTATCAGTTCTTGTTCTGCAAATAGACGCAACAAAACAAGTTTGTTAAATGTGAATTATGCACACAAATATACATATATATATATATATAACATATCCCAAATATGGCACTCGACATTTACGAACTGAATCGAAAGATTCAAATTTAAAGTCAAGTTTCAGTCATTCTCCGATGTGATACTCAATATAAGATATGCTAAATGAGATATACACGGATTATGATGGAGCATGTAGAGGTTTAGAGACTTACCTCCTTGGTCGTTGACATAGAACATGAATATGTTCATGGTGCCCACTTCGGTCAGCTGATGATCCTCACCATACAGCCAGAGCACCTGCTGCAATCCACGAGCGGCCGCCTCCTTTTGTACATTGATCGTGGGTGCGTAATTGGAGCCCATTTTGCGATTGCCAACACCGCCTGGCCAGGCACGTGTGTAGCTGGGATCTGCCAGCAAGGAGACGGAACCATCGCCCGAGCCCGTCTTAAAGTAGCTGCCCACCGGACTGAGTATGGAATAAAGCAGCGCCGAATCTGAGGAAGCAACACCTAATGTGGGCTAAAGAGTGGAGGAGCAATAAAGGCAATAAGCAACTGGGAAATCAAGCACATATCTTATATATATATATATATATATGGATACTCACATCGATGCCAATCAGTGTGGGGCGTATGTATAAGCTGGCGGCCTCCGTGTGGGGCACCCACTCCGAGTCAATGGAGAGCAGACGGGACAGGCACTTGACAAACTCCTTGCCCTCAAAGGTGGGCAAGCCGGAACGCTGGGCGGCCAAGTTCATGCGGGCCATATTCATGTCGGGCCGGAAGATGCGAATTCTGCCATCGACTCCACGGTACGCTTTCATGCCTTCAAAGAGCTGCAACGATGGGCCACCAAATACTAATCAGAACCCATATCAGATGACGTGGATGGGGATGTGGATGTGGATGATGATGTTGTCGTAAGTGATAACAATGCACAGAGAGACCAAGTCAGAATGCTCTGCACGTGACAAATGCTGATTAGAATTTTGGTTAACAATATCAGCATTTCTTTCAGGGGATTCTAATCGGAACCGAAGCTGGTCTTGCAAGAACTTATATTCAAAATCTGAATCAGACGGATAGACAGACGGACACAACTAGACTCGAATCGAAAAATGTGAAAGGAAATCGTATCGAAAAAGTATTTTGAAGCGTAGAGCTTTCTGTGTGGATGGGACTGAGTATTTATAGGATGATGATCTTGTTTGGGATCGGCACTTACCTCGACGGCATAGTGTAGCACCTTGGCGGCCGGATGCATGACTAGATTCTCGAGTGGCGTTATCTCTGGCTTCTGCCAGCCGCCCAAGTTCTTGTGATAGTAGATCTTGAGCATGTGATCCGTGAAGAGTTTGCCAAATCCCAGCTCCTCATCGTTATCCGGTTTCGTGTGCAATTGTTGGGGCGTCGCCAGGCGCACCGACATCTGTGATGCCTTGAACAGATCCCCCAGATCCTTGTCGTGCTTGACCGGTTCCGGTGCATGTGTATATTGTGTATTCACCGACGCACTAATCTCAAAATCAGCCGTCGAGCTCTTCTCCTGCTGCTGCTGTTGCTGGGCCGCCTTCAGAGATTGGTTGCTGCACAGGCGAATCGATTGCTCGATGAAGCGTATCAAGCGATGCTGATTGCGGAATATATCCTGATGAAAAGAAAACGACGATTCGATTGATTAATACACGCCGCTTACGACAATCTCGATAAGTCCCAACACTCCCCTTTCAATCACGATCAATCTCGATCAATCTAGATCCATGCCGATCAATCTCGACCAATCCCGATAAATGGAAGCGAGAGCGGGTCAATTTCGATCGGGAGAGACTATCAAACTTATTATTAAAAACTAGTATTGTAAGATTTCACATATTTCTACTTTTTAGAACTATTTTCTATTATTAGGAAATATATCGTCTTTTTTTGTTTTGAGAGTAGAGATGCTTGGTTTCCCTGTGAATCCCCGTGAATCGGGAAAGAATTACACCTGTTTCTTCTGCCTCTTCTTCTACTTCCTTCCACGTTGTTTATTTGAGTCGAATAATTTCCGCATATGAATTACGAAAGCAATGAATGCGAACTCGAACCTAAAGTCCCTTAAATGTATTTGCATTTACATAGAGTAGCAAGAAGAAGGGGCCGACTATACATATACCTATACATATATATATATATATATATATATATACTCTATACTCTATGTGTATGACAACTGTTTGTTCGTGGCGTCGTTCAACAACCTCAAAAGTCGACGCTTAGCCAATTGCATTGTCTTTAATGCTATGTATATCTTCTAACTGTATACATATATAAAATGCGTACAACTGCGTACTGCGTAATGTGGGCCACGGGCAGCTCTAATTCAAAAGTTATACAATAGATCGGATCGTAACTAATTCAATGGCATTAGCATGTCATTATCTTATATTGACATTAGGTAGGTGTAGCCTGATTAGCCCGATTAGCCAAAGGCATTGACCTTTGACTGTTGACCTCAAGTGGAATCGTTGCCCTTCGATTTCCAGTTTAAGCCTTAAAGTACGCAGTGACAGAAGTCCATTTCAAACTGAATTCATATGCATGAGCACCATACTTGATCTAATTCTTTGTGCTATGATATCGAAGGTATAAAAGAGTATATTGGTTTTGTGAAATGCCCATCAAGTTGTCGACATTGCCATTAAAGCTAGAGTCTGGGAATCAACATAGAACTTGGAATGTCGCTAACATATCGATAGAATCGATAATTGCAAATCGATAAAGTATTGAGAAATGCACAACTGATGAATTTGGTTCGAACAACTTGATAAACCAAAGGCTGTCGAGCGATCTTTCCTATGGCAGCCATATAGCAGTCCGATTCGCTTCGCTTCGACATATGCCAATTTTCACTGGCTTAATCAAGAAACCTTTAAGTTTGGCTTGTTCCACAGCTCAAGAGATCTGCCTATATCTTCTCTACTTTCTCTCTCATTATTTATATTCCTATCTATATCTCTCTCTCTCTCCTTCTTCATAAATGTTTAATGATTTTTGGTTATTATATTCTTGTATAGTTTATTCAATTTATTTATTTCATTTTAAATTTGTAATTTAATTATGCACTTGGAATTTTATATCATTTACGATGTATGCCCTATTTCTGCTATATTGTGAGAGATGCTAGTATTTTACTGAAGGAATATCTGATTTGTGTACTTATTATTTTATTATTTAATCATTATGTGGTTTCTTTTGAAATTTCACTGTACTTGTGTTGTACATCCAGATGCATTTAAAACATTTAAATATTTCAGCGAGTCATCATATTATTATTTGGCAGGTGTTAACTATTTTTGTAATCTTGACTGACAACTTAACAACAGAATATATAAATCGCCCAACAACAGAGCTAATCAAAAGATGCAATCAAAAAGATTTCAATAACAAGTTGAGATGTGCTGCTAAATCGTTTAGATGACCAAACAAATAATCTAAACCAATAAATATTATGATGAAATAGCTGAGACAATGTCTTGATGCCGGAAAAGCAAAATCGTCGTCAGCTGTGCACAAAAATAAGAAGAAAGAAAATTTGAAATCGAAATCGAAAACAAGACTGTGAAACTTGGCAGGCCCATTGCATCAGCCAAATAAATACAAACAAAAACCGAAAAAAACCAAAAAAAACAAAAAAAACTGAATGAAATTGAAAACGAGTTGAAATCGAATCGAATCGAAAAAAACTAGAAAAAACTAGCTCAAGCACAAACTGAAAACATAAAACTAAAATCGTCTGTTGTCTGTCTGCTGACCCCAGACCCAAATCGGAGCCGGATTGTCTGCGACGTTGCATTCTGGTGGTGGCACATGCCACAAATGCTGATTGGATGGGGTTGTGTGGCAAGAGGCGCACTACTGGCGGGCTTATCACAAAGCAACTCAGCAGATAAACCTAATCACTACAATCAACTTGTTTGTTTACTAAACAATTACAAATAAACCAACAATGTAAAAGAAAACAAAACGATTTCAAAAGCTAATCAGAGAAATTACATCCCCGCAACAATTATATGTCTAGACTTTGAAACTAAAACAAAAAAATATTTTTTTAAGTTAGTCTGTTATTTTTTGAAGCTATTAAAAATTGTATATAGATTGTTTTGGTTGCACTTTACGCTAGTTGTTCTCTCCAACAATTTTAGCTTGTTTAGATTGAAAAAGTACCCCAAAAATAGATGTGGCAAGTTAAACCTGTTATCTAACAATATATATATATATATATATATACATGTATACATGTATATATATTGGGCAACTAGATCATTCGTCAATTAAAATTACGCACAGTTGTTGCTGTTGTAGGCATTATCATTTGCTGTTGAAGGCTTGTTGCTAGGCCCTTATATATATATATTCCATGGACTACAGATTCCCGTTTTTTGACAAAGTTTCCCATTCTTGTTGCTATACATAATTAATATATTATTATTATTTTTATTTTTGTTTTTGTATAATGATTGTTGAACCATTTGTTGAACTATTGTGGTTATCAGCAAGCAGCCAATTTCTATTATCATTGTTTTTTTTCTGGGAACAAAGCAATCTTGAAACATTTTATAATATTTATATACACCAAAGCTATATTTTTGTAGATAAAAGATGCCATTCGTTGAGAGCAAATTTTAAGCTGCAGCACTTAAGCTGTAAATATATGTTAAGGTTGAGGTTAAGGTTTATATTTATATATTTCTTTTCAAATATTTTGAAGCTATAGTTATAAAACTGAAAAGATTAGATGGCTGCAAGCCTCTACTTCGAGGATCTTTAAGTATATTTGCTGCATAGACTAAGCCCCACAAAATCGGTAGAGGATATATCGGATATATCGCAATTTAAATTAAAAACTGTGAGCGTGATTTTTTTATGCGACTCACCTTTGCATTTATGGCCATTTTGGTCGTCATGTTCGTAAACGTGTGACGAGAGCGCGCGAAAATAAAAAGCAAAACAAATGTAGGGAAAAGCGTTCCACACTTTTCCGGCCAACACACCAACACACTCACACACAGACACACACGACTTATGCTTATGTTCTATATATTTTATATAGATGTATTTGTCAACTGTTTTTTTTTTTGCACTTTGTTTTAAGATCGCTTTTTTCTATAGGTCGTAAACAGGGTGAATCAAATTAGTGCATAGGCGAAAAAAAAAATGTATATATAAAATTATATATGTATGTGGAGTCTTGATTCGGGACTGCTAATATTTTCTTTGTTATTAATTTGCGTGCAATTGCAACTTGTGGACAGCACAGAGTATCTGCAAGAACTGAGCTTCTGCCGCTGTGCTCGCTCTATGTATAGGCCACAGTTACGCTGTCGACGCTGACGCTGACGTTAACGTTGACGCTGACGTCGATGTCTGCGTCAGCAGCGATCGCTCGTTGGGAGCGGCCATTTTTTTAAGAGAAGAAACCACGATGCGCAGAGACAACTTAAGTTGAGTGTGTGTGTGTGTGTGGGGAGGAGTGAGATGGGTGTGGGGGGCGTGAGGGGTTGAGGGAGGTGAGTTGGGGGCTGGCGGCGGCATCTACCGCGTACTTTTTTGGTCGCAACAGACTTTTTTTTTGGCGGCGCAACATATTTTTGCCGTCAGCGAATTTTTTTCTCTCTCTCTCTTCTTGCTCGCCTGTTTTTCTTAATTTTTTTTATGCTGATTGGTTTGCAAAAAAAAAGAAAGAAAAAACAACAACAAGTTGCGGCAATTTCGGTTAAATTTTTGCCTGAACTTTTTGAAAAATTGCTTTTGGCTCGAGTCGAGCGTTTTGATGTTGTTGTCGTGTTTTTTTTTCAGCGTTCTTTACGCGTAGAATTCTTTCTGGTTCTTTGTTCAGTTCTTGGCCTGTGTGTGTACTTTTCCATTAGAGTGCAAACTTTGTGTACCTCGTATTGAAATAATACAGAAATAGGAAATAAAAAACAGAAATATTAAAACTTGTGACTCGCTTACTATTATTTGTGATATGTTCCCAAATTAAAAAAGTAAATATTTATATTATATTAGATGTGTACCAGTTTTAATACTATTAATTAATATAATTAAGTTATAATAACCTTTGGTGTGGGGTATAGAAAGCAACTACAACAAATACGTAATGCGTTATCTTTTCTAGCAAACTGCGTCTAGATTAAATTGCGAAAAAACTGTCAAAAGTCAAAATGAGGATTCTTTTATCAATCATGATTCATGCTTTATGCTTCCAGATAGAATAGAAAGAGACAGAGAAAGAGAGACAGTTGGATAGATAAAAAAGTGAGGGTAAATATCCTTAATAAAACGAGGAGAGAAATCAGCAATAAACATTGGAAATGCAAAATAAATACGCAAATAAAAATATAACAATTATCACGCCATATTGAATACTAATATCATTTATTTAAGATACGCAATTTGCCAAAACACTTTTTGTGTTATTTTAGAAATGTTTAAGTACATGCGTACTTATCATACACATACATACATGTATATATATATGTATATATATCTATTTGCTTTGATTGACAGCTTAAAATCTTGTTATCTTGTCCATTATGGTATTGGAATGACGCCATATTTATTGTACTCATAATGGATGAGCATAACATAATATAATATAACATAACATAACATAGCATAACACAACATAACATAAGTTAACATACATATGTGGGTGTGGGAAATAACTGTAACTAAAACTACAACTAAAACGTGTGACGTACACGTGTTTTCTAATCCTCTTTCCTTTCCTCCTTTTTTCGGCCACTCCTCGCTGCTTTTGAGCGTACCTTGGAAAGCAGCAACTCTTCTACCTGAACGGAACAATGCACCAGACATACACACACACACACACATACACATATATATTGATATTTCATTATTCAGTTTTTCCTGTTTATCATATTATTTGGGAAAAAGAAGCGCATTTTTGTTGTTGTTTGGTTATCTACTCGCACCATCAGATACACATATATGTGTATGTATATTACATATCCATATGTATATACATATATAGGTACATATAGCACCTGGACACCATGATGTGCACATTTTGCATGTTTTTCCTAGTTGGTTTTTGTTCCTTCCTTCTTGCTACCCTTGCATAGGGTATTACAAAAGAGTAAAAAGTTGATATGGATGGCTATATAAATATGTGTGTGTCTATGTCTGTCGTAAAAAAATAAATGTACATTTATGGTGTATAGTAATTAGTACTGAAATGTAATTCCTAATTATATGTAAATTATATTTTTGTTTTTGTCTAATTTCCCACTTATAAGTTTGGATTTGAGTAAATCCCATGCAATGTTTTAATCATAGCTGCCATTGGCGCATCCGCTGACGCAATATACCATCATCTAAATCGTCATCTGCTTTATACATACATCATCAACATACATGCATGTGCGTGCGCGTGTGTGTGTGTATGTTTAGTACAACCGATTTACAGTTACCATCAAGAATCGAAAGTTCTCTTTGCAGCAGCAGATTTCCCGCATAAAATGTAACTTAAGAGCGTTTCTTATTTTTTTTTTACAATTTCTCTTTACTCTTTGTGCTATTCAAACAAATTGTTACCCCCAACCCCTTCCCTCTTTTACAACTCTTTTCGATGTATGAGCAAGCTTATCGCGATCACGCGATGCGGTCTGCTTGTCTGTCTCTCTGTCTTTCTGTCTGTTTGTGTGTCTGTATTTGTATGTGCCAATGTCAATGACTGTTTAATAGGTCTCTGGATATACCCTGAGAACATCTTGTAATACACTAACACATCGTGCATATACAGCTGTGTGTGTGTGTGTGTGTGTGTGTGTGTTGAGGTGCTCAGTGGGTCAGTTCTATGACCTTCAATTGGGGATGGTGCTGGCGAGGAGAGCTCGAAGAGAAATCAAGTATAGGTATAGTTAGCCCTAGTGATAGTGCTAATCAACAGGTGCTTGTTACACAAGATCACGTATGACGTGCACACGTAAAGGGTGGTAAAAGTGTGCTATAATCCACTAGATTTATATATGTATCTACTTACGCAAATTTTTACACAAACAGATTACAATTACTCTGTATAAGCTCATGCGAATAGGGCATACGTGGGAAGTGCGAAAGGCAGGCAAAAATATACTTCCGACTCTGAAGCTGACTTCCCTTTTCAGTTGTATTATATCTGAAATACTTGAGCCAGATTTATTTAGAATCTACACAAAACGTTTGCGAATAAGGCTTAAGGGAGAGTTGAAGAAGTAACGTAAAAGCACAATTTCGATGCTGTTGTTATATCTTTAATATTATAGCTTAAAATAATATTTATTATATTTATCTAAATCTTATCAAATTGTGAATTTATAGAAAACATATGTATAAATAAGTAAGCAGGTATAAAATATATGGCTAGCATATACCCCATTCACATATAACTTTTCCCGATCTCTTAGACAAGTACAATTTTTCTGTTCAGTAACTTAATAAATGATAGAAAATATACCCTATACAAATATACTAAATGGGGTGTATACATTCGAGTGTTATTGCGGTTACATTTGCTGACAAAAATATTATTATGTTGTCGCTGTTGTTGTTTGTCATTTGGCACAAACAAGTTGATGAATGCTATCATCAACTCGTGCTCACTATCTATCTATAGCTACTTGTTGTGTGTGTGTGTGTGTGTGTGTGTGTGTGTTTGTGTGTGTGTGAGTGTGTGTGTGCGTCTATCAAATGACACAATTGAAGGCACGTGCAGCAACCAGCAGCAGCTGAGAAAAATACTACCTCGACCAGTGAATAATCTCTACATTAATTTAAGGAGGAGGATTCCACCACCACCAGCAATCCACCTTTCAAGTTATGTAATTTTAGCGGGGCCTTGACATTTATATGACGATCGTTAAAGGAGATATTCGGCAAATCTTAAATGAAAAAATTAAAAACATTTGATAATTGAGAATTTAAATTAAATTAAAAATTTGCAAGGAAAATATGATATGATAATATTCAAGCTTTAATTTAAATAAAAAATTTAAAAAAACACATAAAAATTAATAATATCTGGGAGTAATAAAATTAATTGGGAAAATTGCAGAAAATGAAAAATATGTTGAATTAAATCAAATGAAAAACTTAAATTAAATTAAATATTTATGCATTTTAAATTCAAATTTAAAAATATAAAAAGTGTAAGATTTTTGGGGGCATATAAGTGTAATTGAAAAAAAGGCAAAGCAGCTCTGTATGATACATATTTATGTATATGTATTTTATGAACGTATGTGTATATATATATATGTATGTATGTGTGCGTGTGTGTGTGTGTGTGTGTGTGTGTGTGTGTGTGTGTAGTTGCTCTTGGAGGCGCGTTCGCTGCGAGAACGGGCCCACTTTAATTGTTGTGTTTGTTATTGGACAATTTGTTCGAGTATCTTGTTTTGATATATTTCGTATGTTGACTTGATTTTGGTCGAATGCGCAATTTGAGCAATTGTTGTTCATTTTATTGTTGCTATTGTCGCCGTTGTTGTTGTTGCCTGTTGTTGTTTTGGTGTTGTTGCTTTGTTATGCTTGTCTTCACCTTGATAACCGTGGAGCGTCATCGTCGCTCAAGCATCGAGAAATTACAGACTTAACTACAAGCTCCAACAACAATAACAACAACAACCACAATAATAACAACAACAATATCCATAACACCCAGGCCCGACCCCAGCCCCAATTGCCCGGCGGCGAGTCATCCTGTTATTGTTATTGTGCATGTAAATATTTTGTGCAAGTGCAAGACAAACTTATCATGCTGTTAATATTTAACGACAACCACAATAACAATAACAACAATAACAATAACACATCAAACAGATGCTTTTGTGCTATTTTATATCAGATCGCAAGTCTTAAGCTTACATCTCTGTTATAAGACTACAAAAGGGCATTCTTACATCAAAATTGTTACATTTTGTGCATAATAAATTAGTATACCCTAGTCGAGACAGCTCGACTAGCAGATACCTTAAGCCCAGCTTTTAAATGGACTATGCAGTTTGTCCAAGATGAAAATAATTTTTGAGTAACAGAAATTCCATTTCTCTTCAGGGTATATTATATCCTTGTTATCGCTGCCTTGACTATATCGACTCGCAAATTGATACTGATCGAGAGTATATATACATTATGGGTTCGAAAATGCCTTTTACATACTTTTGCTCAACTTGGTGCTGTCCTTTTAAAACCCATTTTGGGCTCCATTCATATTGAGATACAAGAAGAGGACAATAAACTAGATGCAAGGCACTCTTAGAATATATATTCTATGTTCTATTTTCGTACGTTCTGTACTTGAATCGAGCGCATACATATATATACTAGGTAAAGGGAAACAATGTTCGCAGAATCAATCGCTCAATCTATCCATCATTCAATCCAACAACTGATTACATGCGTTTCTGGAAACGGAATAGCATACGGAATGAAGCGTATTACTCGGATACGTCTATAAGTATATATTTATATATATATATGTATAGCGTGTGTATGCAAATCCAGCTCGATCGGGGCCACAGGGTCTCTCGTGTCGTCAGCATGTAATCAATGTGTTTTTCAAGTATAAATATAGGAACACCAAAATAGGAATATAATGACGTGATTATGAAAAATTACATCGAACTGTCTGGGAATAGACGTTGTATATATGTATATTTTAGCATAGACTGCAATTTGAAGGTCTACAAAATAGAGTTGTCTACCTTTTAGGGGGTGTTAGAATTGAAAAGTGAATTGAAGTTCAAAGGGCATTAACGGCAACGTCGAATCGGAATAATATACTATATAGCTGCCGTTAAAACAATCGGTTGGGGTAAGCCATGTCTGCAAGGGTATATATTATGTATAAAATGGTCCATTAACGTTTTGCTTTGTATGTGAGACATTATTTGAGGTCTTCAATTGAATCAATAGTAATAGCTCATTAAAATTCCATTAGCGTCTAAATGGTAAAAAGGAAGATACAGTTCAGATTGATATTCAGATGTAGATTGGCGAAAACGCGCTCAAATAAGACTTGGTTGTCTTTCGATTATCTAACTATCTATCGATCATCCGCGAAAAGCGCATTGTCATTGTCAGGTGCTGATAAAAGCAATGATACCTCCTGATACCAAGCAACCAACCTGATCGCGATCATGTGCCCAGAAGCGAAAGTTGCTTGCCTATATACCCTATAACGCATACCAAAGTGGGTATACCCAGCCGTTGCAAAAGTGTGCTTATGTAGCAGGCGAAACAGTGCTACAAAAACAGAAAGTGAGATATCGGAAAAAGGAGCTTTAGAAGCTATAAAAGAGCTACAGACGTATTCAAATTTAATTAAAATGGTTAGTTCTTCCTTATCAATATCGGAAGAATATATCATGAGGATCAACAAGCGAGCCGATCTAGCCTATGAACAAATGGATCTCAGAGACTTAAAGCTTGGATTATTAGTTGGAATATAAGTAATCCAGCTTGAACACAAACACAATCATATACACACACATCTATCAATTTTGGTATTTGGGTTTTAAAACAATTTTAAAATTTCGACTCTGATTCGGATTCTGAGTTTTAATCGGTAAATCGGATCCAGTTGCGATGCCAATTTGATTTGTGGATTCAGACAATGCTATAAAGTATCTCCTTGTTTTCTATATAATATATATATGTGCATATATATCTGTGTGATTTAATACTAGCTGAATATTTGAAAATAATGGGTATCTGAAAGTCGAACACTCTCCAGCAAAGTATGCGTTTGTTTTCTGTTGTTGTTTTATTTGCAATCTTGATGAATGTTTAGATCTATCTGCGCAATAAATTTGCTTTTTTTACCTAAGCCCGGAAACTTCGAAATATGAGTAGTTGGCCACATGCATGATTATTATATATTATATATCGTTATCGAGTTGAAGAGAAGGTGGGAGTGGGAGTGGCAGCGTGTATGTATGTGTGTGTGTGTGTGTGTGTGTGTGTGTGTGTGTGTGTGTGTGTGTGTGTGTGTGGTTGTGTGATGGGGAATAAATGCTAAAAGAACGAGCAAACACACGTGGCGTAAAAAATCTCAAATAAAGACACAAAGACACAGAAACAGATACACTCAAGTACAAAATTCATATATCTATATATGTATATGAATAGAATGTATGTGCGAATGCTTGTATGTAAGTGTATACTCCAATGTTTATTTATGTATATATTTATATGTATATGTATATTTTTTTGGGGGTGTGTGCTGACTGCGTTCTTTGCTATTTTCTATATTTATATTAATACCCTAGACTATTTTAGCATTGGGCAAAGAGGGTATAATAAATTTAAGTGTGTATAGATGAAAGCATCTTCTTTACCATTTAAATATAGTAGTATGTATATATATTGTACATGCATACAGAACAGTTATATATATATACAGTTGTATATATATATATATTTGAGTACGTGAAGACTTTTGTGCAGGGTATCTTCTGGTCGCTCTCTGCATTCTTAATTGTTCTTTCCCCTTTTATCTGTTTTCCCATGCTTTGTCTTCTATTTCGTTAAAAGAAATTTGTTGAAGCTCCTTTGACGTAAATGCTGCAGAAAAAAAACGAAGCAACGAAAGCAAAAGTTGTGCCAGAGATTGTACAGATTTGCAGTATTACGTAGGTACATATATACATATATACCTATGTTCGATCTTGCAGATATCTGCGAGAGCTTGAGCTAATATACTCAATATCAGCTAGCGAGAAAGTATTTTGAAATTTCAAAAATATAAATATTAAAAAAAGAAGTCGATAAATATTTAAAAGCGGGAGAACAAATCGATAAATGATTAAAGCTGAAGAAGTCCTCGATAAATATGTGGAAATATTATAGACGCCCGACACAAATGTGAATAAAATATTTATTACTTGCAATTTTGAAACTTGGCCATTAATAGTGAAATATGCGTAAGAGTATCATATACATATATATATATATATATATTCCCAGTCTTATTTATTATATTCAAAAAATGCGTGGGCGCCATGTGATTTATTTGCTGACGTAGTCAATTTTCTCCGGGTTTTCTCTCTCTCTCTCTCTCTCTCTCGCTCACTACCTCTCTCTCTGTCGGATGGTGTTGCTGTGTCTTCTGCTGTTTTCTGTGTTGCTGTTTCTAAAAAGTGCTCTCAAGGTCGACGCAGCCACCCCCCACCGCGCACCCCGTCCTGCACCCCCCTGAGAAGCGTGTGTTTTCATGTTCAGTGTCGAATTCGGCTTTGGCATTCAAAAATAGATAATAATTGAGACGTCTGTTTACCAGCTGTCCCAACTATCTCTCTAATTGATTTTTTTTCGCATTTCCAAAGAAAATAAGAAAGACAAAAAACCAACTAAATTCGTTAAAATGTTGCACCGTTTTCAAGGCTAATGGCAAGTGAAAGGAGGAGAAAGGGGGTGGAGGTGGCTGCATGGTTCATAGTATTATTTGCGAGATTCTTTGAATTGATAAAACTGACAGCTTAATGAACCATTTTAATTGCCACTCTTAATGATCTCGCGAGATTCGCACGCGTTCCAATCACGTTTATCTTTAGCATAAAATTTGCAATCTGAATGCAAACAAACAAATATACACACATTTATACACATTCGTGTGTGTGCGTGTGTTTGTATATGTATATGTATATGTAGGTTAGCTTACATAAGTAAGCTGATCACCTGTTTTCTGGCACAGCAGGGCTCAATACATATGCATGAATGTATGTGTGCTTCTCTTTCGCTAATGTACCGTATCTGCTTACGCACTTACTTACACACATACACACACGCACACGCATGTGTTTACATACACACATGCATACGTATGGCAAGCGATAATCTACTTGGGGTATTTTTATATTTGCAACTCGTGTATAATTCACATCCACATTTAATTGATTGATATTGACAGTCTTGGTTAGCAAGCAAAAAAATAATAAATAAAAAAAGCCCATTGCTTCCCACAAATGTGAAAATCATTGTGTACAAAGTATCGATACCTAATATCAATGTAAAATATGCACATGTTACATATGTAAGCATGTATGTGTGCATGAAGTGTAGGTATTTTATAGTTGAGCTTTCTGTTTCATCGACTTATTTGCATGGTTACATATTAAGCAGACACACTCACACACACACACACACACATACACGCCGTGGGACTGCGCGTGGCACCAAAGGGCCTAAAAAGAATGCCGCAAAAATCAGCTCAGCCAACAAAGTCGAATCAGTCACAAAATAAAGTAAAAAGAAACGTATGCATACAGAAACATACATACACATACATATAAGCACACGCGCAAGTGTCCAATTTAAGTGCCACTCAGTTATGATATTTATATATGTATGTATGTATGTATGTGTGTCGATACCTGTTCGCATCTGTAAATTCAGCTCTTTTGTGAGGCTTGCAAACTCTTTACAATAACTACGTATGCTTTCGGCTGTCTCTCTCTCTCTCTCTCTCTGTTTCTCTTGCGATCTGCGCTCTTTTGCTAAACGCGTTTTCTATAATTACTGCAATATATATATGTATGTGTGTGTGTATGTTTCGTAAACGCTTTGTGAGAGGGGCACACACAACAGACGAGCCCAGAAAATTGGCCAATCCGCGCGCGTTCTTCAACGAGCGGGCCCACAGAGAGAGGGAGAGAGAGAGAGAGAGAGAGTGGGTGATGAGAAATGGGGTTGGGTCGAGGAGTGGGGGGGGGTGGGGGGTAGAGAGTTGTGGGTGCACTGCTGTCAGCATCTTGTAAATAAACGCATTATTTTGTTTATCTCATTTCATTTATTTACTTGTTTTCGTTCTCTGCTGTACGATCGGTCAATGGCAAAGCCAACGACAGCAGCAACAACAACAACAACAACAACAATACAACGCACGTCATTCGCAATGCGTGCGAAAACAAGTTGAAATTGTTTTTGTTTTTCATTTGTTTTTTAGGTTAGACTTACAACAATGGCAACAACCTTGTGGCTGTATTTAAGTGAAAAATCGTATTAAGATTATTACGCATACGCGCTATTGGCCCAATTGACCCTTTGGAAAAATAAAAATAAATAAACAAAAAGAAAGATATAAGCATATTAATATTGGTTTATGAATGGTTTCACCTGATTCAATTTGTCACGTGTTATCCAAAAATAAAACCCATTTCTACTGATAATACCACTTCTGCGGCAATTTTTGGCAAGCTAACGATTACGCATATTTTTATCATATCGATAACAATTACAACTGCCAATCGATTTAAGGCAGGCGAGCAACAACGGCTTGCGTGCAAATTCGAGTTAGATTTCGATGTCGAATTTCGCAATGAACTGATTTGCTAATTATTGAATTTTCGGCCTCAAAAAAAGCCATTATAATCAGTTCATAAGTGTGGGTGCTGCCGCACACACACACACACACGCACACACTCCAGCAACATTTGATAGGCCCCAAAAACCCTTGGCCCAACAATTAGCTTTCGTTAACCAATTTCAAACAATCAAGTTTTGGTTGCTAACTTATTTCGTATTCTTTTCCACTTCCAGCTGCCACCAGAAAGAAATTAATCTCCCAAAAAAAAATTTCCAAAAAAACCGGTCTCAAATTGGCCAAGCCCGCTGGAATCCAAACAACTCGTTGCCGTTCTGGTTAAATATTCAAAAAAAAATAAAAAAAATACATCGCATTAAAATGCGCAACTCATGGACAAAAGAATCTAAATGTGACGGCAATATATATGTATATATATATATATACATATACATATACATTGAATATACATCTATTTTGTATTTTAATTTGCATACCCTTGCAGAGACTATTATACTTTTGTCGTGAAGTGTGTAACGCTTACCGCACTGGGTATATAAATTTAAGCATATATATTCCTGATCAGAAACAATAGTTAAGGCGATATATATATGGAAATATATTCATGTTCTTGTTGTAGGCATTCAGTTCTAGTTTGGAGCTTCAAACGGTCAATATCCGGTTCTGGCTGGATTTCTTGTTAGGGAGTCAGGAAATTTCATTTTTTTATATTTGAGTTCTGATTTCGGTTTTGATCACATATTCCTGACTGACCATTTTGCAATTTTCTTCATTTTGGAATTGAAATTTAATTTTAAATTCAATTTATTTTTGCTTACTATTTGACATTAAATACATTAATGAAATAGAAACAATCGAATGGTTTTTAATGTGAGGCGTTTGACAACCGTCCGGAAAGTGTGTGTAATCTTCGGCTTGCCCAAGTCAGCTGGTCTTTCATTTGAATTGAAATCTTTTGTAGCTGTTGCTGCCTACAAAAAAGATGCATGCCGAAAATCTGCAACATTTGTTATCAGCCAACGTTATCAAGGTCGACATTTTAATGTCGATTGTATGTATGTGTATCTTTATGGGTATTTCATTATCAATGTCAAGCAGAATTTCGCGATTTAAAATTCATTCAAAATTGTTAGCGATAAGCATTATTTTTGGTTAACGTAGCCCCCCCCGGGTGAGAGATAGGCTTTTCATTAACGGTTATCAAATGATATCGTTCCACCTGCATTGTGATCTGTATGTATTCTGTGTATATGTATTTGTATAGTTTAGATGTTTGCTTGATTTATGCGCCTGTCCCCGCTCATTATCACTGATTGCTATTCTTTATCTTTTTGTTTCGGATGGGTTTTTGAGATTTATATTTAACTGCGGCAAAAAATGCCCAAGTCAATTTCTTTATATGTAGTGTATTTTTGTAGGTAGCAACCGATGGGCGCCTTATCGCCACACACAGTGTCTATATTGTCGCGTGTTGCTGCCCCAGTCGCTCAGGCGACTATCTATCTGGAATACTTTTCCTTATCATCTCAGCGTTTCTGAAGCGACGCGTTTCATCTGCGTCATTGCCGTCATTGTCGTTCGTATGTTGAGATGTAGAAATATTATAATATAACATAAATATATACATAAAGCATTTATATTCTTGATCAGCATCAAAAGACGAGTCAATCTTGCCATATCCGTCTGTTTACCGATCTCAGAGACTTTAAGATTTGCAGACTTCTAATTTAGAATATTAGTTCTCGTGTACCGAACTTAAATCAAGTATTTTCCCCCTTTCTGCAAGTATTTTTCCCCCAATACAAACCCAATCAGTTTCCGATATCCCAAAAGAGCCGTTTGGAAAAACTTACGGTTTTACGGCGATTCGATCCGGAGTTAAGCGACTTCCTCGGCATCTAAAGCAAAATGCTGAACTCAAATATAAAAGCAGAGCCATTAAATTTAATTACATGTTTCTGAATTTTTGGAAAGAATTTTTTCTAAGAATTAAGGTTAATAATAGAAAATATTTTAAAAAAATATATAAAAAAATTTATATATATTTATATATTGTATTCGGGGAATTTTTTTTAATTTTTAGAATTTTTTGTTTCCTATACGAGTATATAGAATTTATTTCTAAAAACAAGAAAAACTTATAGTTTTCAGGGCGGTTTTCATTGAAGGGCGATGTTCTTAAATTCAGGCCAATATTTTTTCTGAGTGTACGTGCAACAATTGTAAAGGTTCCATTTTTGGTCAATGAAGCAAACAAGAATTATTGCACAAGACCAATTCTAAGCTGAGAGCGGTCGTTGTACTCGAAAGTCCTTCACATAAAAACACTCGATTTCCACATAGGTGTGGGGACAGGGGGAGGTGGAACAGCATTTGCAGGGGGTTTTTGTGTTGAACCGGTTATAACTGTTGCTGCATATATGTATTTGTATATGTATATGTAAGCAGACTGACTGCGTCGGCTTTTCAGACAGTGCTGCCAATTGTGAATATTTCCCGCTAAAATCGAAGCTGCTTTTCAAACCCTTTCACTATCATATTTAGCTATGTTCATCTGCACAAGCCGTGTGTTTTATTGCTATCAGAAATCGATTTGTACCTATTATCGCGAAACGATTATCGATAAAACGAAATAAACTTGATGTGAACATGGTGTACGAAACACCTATTAAAAATTTAAGGACCTGAGCTTGGCACTGAGTTTGGTTTAGACTGACGCCTCCACTGTTGCTGCGGATCAAGAATATATATACTTTATGGGATCGAAGACGAGTTGCATCAAGTTAGCTTTAAGACTGTGCCAGATAGACGGATATTTGATTAAGATGTACAAACTTATATATATATATATACATTATGGGCTCGGAGACATCTCTTGCAAGGCGTTAAAAAGTGCACGACATAAATAAGAACTAAGCACATTTAGCATTTTACAAACGGGTTTTTTATTTTTACTTTTGTGGACCAGAAAATTGCATCAGACGTGGATCTGAAATACTCGTGGAACTAGTGCTAGTTTGTGATGCTAAAGACATGTTTTTTAGACTGTTTGTTGCTTGTAGCATCGTATTTCGGCCCATTTATTGGAAGAGCTGCTTGGCCGGCAACATCAAGGCACATCTTTGGTTCGATTCACTGGCCTCAAGCTCCTTATTTACAAAATGTATAAACATATATACAAGATGCATTGCATAATAAATTAAATTAAATTAAATATGTTGCGTCTTTAGATTCTTGGCAGCAGCGGAGCTGGCGGCGGAGGATGAGGCGACGGCAGCAGCAATTGGCAGATGAGATGGCGAATGTTTCACCTTGGAGGTGAACACATCGTAACCCAAACTAATCACATTATCGTAGAAGATGCGATAGTGTGTGGGTATCCAATAGAAATTTATAAATTGTGCCACCGGCCAGACCGTCCATTCGGCTGCATACAGTTTCCATGCTTTTTCCCTGATCTCCGTCCACACCTCCTGTGCATCCTTCTGCTCCAGTATGCCCAGCGTCACAAAGAACGCCGATATGTACAGTGGCGAACAGATGAACTGATCGAGCACAATCTTTTTGGCAACCACACGCATACTGCGACCGGGCAGATATTTGTCCAGTAGCTGATACCAATAGTGACAGATGACGCCGACGGCAACGCCACTGGTTGCCATATGTTGGGTGCGTGTGCTGCTGTATTCATCGATCTCCTTGTTGTACAGCTCCAGCTGCTGTTCGAGTACATCGCCGACGGAGCTAAGCGTCAATGAGATGCCAACATTTGTGAATAGCAAAAACTTATTGCTAAACGCATTCTTATGCCATTCACGCAGCCTTTGCACCATTCCAGTTCGAACATCGGCTTTCGCCCCAGAGCCGGTTGAGTCGGCAACTTCTCTTCGTATGCTGCGGCTGCCCACACTGAGAAGTGTGCGCAGTTTGCGTCGCAGGATGTGCATCTTTACTTGTTGTTGTTGTTGGTGTTGTTAATTCTCTTCCGCTGTTGTTGCTGTCTTCTTCCTCTTATTCTGGCTAATCGCTTGAAATGGAATTTGCATGATCTCCTCTTCTTCTTCTTCTTCAGTCTTAGGAGTCCATTTTATTGAGTGGGGGTGGTTGGACCGAAATAGTTGTAAATTTTGAAATTTTGTTTATTCAAATCTTTGAGCACATACTAAATTTAGAATTTTCAATGAATTTTAAATGTACATAATTCAAAACGATTTCCAAAGTAGGTAAATGGACGCTTGGGCTGCAGCAGCAGCTACAACAACAACGGCAGCAGCAACAACAGCAGCAACAACAATTGCACAATCACGTGTAGCGAACAGCTGTTGACCAGGGCGTCAATAATCGCCGCACTATCGATTGCAACAATTACTTGATTGCTTGCAGCATACTTCATACGCTTTCATTGTCAAGTGAAACAATGTTGCCATTAATATATATCCCTTCAATTTAACAAATTTAGCATATATAACGTGGTGTGAAAACTGCACAACGATCAATCATGCATCAGCATGCTTATCGTGATCGATAACAGCTTGGCATCGATACTCGTGCAACGGCACTAGTAAGCGTTGTGCATTGTTATTGCTACGCTGTGGTCTCATTTAGTTTATTTTCTTTTACATATTTGTGTGTTATCGCTGGCATCGCAATTAGCGAGTTGTGTTTGATTTGCTATAAAAATCAAAGAGTGAATGTTACTGACTCGATTGCATTTGGCTATTAAGTCCGTTGTGGTGTCTGCTTGTGTTTGTCAAAACTTGTAACAAAAAAAACAGCTGTAAGTTTGCATTTTGCGTGCAATTAAAACGGGGAAAAATAGCATAATACTCTGCCGATAAATTGAGTTGAATTTTCCTGCTTACAATTTATTACTAATAGCAACACTTTCATAACAACATTCAATTGCAATCGTGCAAACAGCCAAACAAAGAAACGCTGCACACACACACACACACATGCTAATGCGCACTGCAATTGAAAGCAGGCAAGGAGTCGCCTGGAAACAGACAATAGAGGGAAAGAGGCACAGCCAATATATAAATCTTTATTGAAGACACTTCTCTGTATATGCCCTCGCAGAAAGTATCATCTTCAATTCGAGTATATCTATGTATATGTATATATATTTGTATATATATATTCTTGTTCAGACTTGTCTGCCTGACCCCGATGCGGCAAGAGGATAGATTGTTTGGCTATTCTCGTTTCCTGTTTTGTTTTGCAAACACTCCGTTACATGTTTCATTTATTCTTTTTCAGACATTTGTTTTGAAAATCATGGGTCGCATTTTTCTGGAGCATCTTGGCGGACTTAAGCTGGTCAATTGCGCCCAATGCCACACGAATCTGACGAATCGCAGCCAGTTGATTAGCACACGCTTCACAGGCGCCACAGGTAAGCTGGCTTAGCTTGATTGATGATGATGGTTAGTTAATTAACTAATGCTCAATTAATGCAGGACGCGCCTATCTGTTCAAGCGTGTGGTGAACCTAACGTTCAGCGCAATCCAGGAACGAGTGATGCTCACTGGACGCCACATGGTGCGCGATGTTATGTGCAAGAATTGCGGCGCCAAGCTAGGCTGGATGTATGAATTTGCCACCGAGGAGTCGCAAAAGTCGGTTGCCGTCTGCCGCTGCCATATGCAGCAAGTGAATTTTTAATGATTTCATAATTTCATTTTAGGTACAAAGAGGGTCGCGTCATTCTGGAATATGCACTGATCAATGAGGCGGAGGGTTTCCCATCCGAAGTCGGCGGCACCAGTCACTGAACCTCAGCCTCCCACTTGTGTCTGTGTGTGTGTCTGCGTGTGTGAGTGCGTGTGTGTGAGTGTGTGTTGTGTGTAGAACTAAGTATTGTAATAAAGCCGCTAGCGTTGGCTTCAATAGGTTTAAGTTTTAAGCAATTAATGTAACTGAATAATGATCGCAATATGGCTAGAATCTGCTTGCTATGTATTATATATATGTATACATATGGATTAACCTGAATTGATCATTGGCAGAGTGTAGCAATTGGCACAAATAGCACATAAGCAGTTCTAAAATTTCATACATTAATATATATTTATGAGGCTGAACAGCTAAAACCACTCCCCCTCCCCATTTTGTGTGTCTTGGCAAATACATAAATATAAATAGATCTCTAGTTATCTTTGTAAATCTCAACAAAGTCTCGCCAAGCGACAACGTTTACGGAAAGGAATATGGAAAAGAGAGGGCAAGAAACACCCAATATGCAATCTTATGCATTATAATATTGAAAAGGATAGAAATATGTTTAGTCTTACAATTGAATGCGTGGAGTTTTTCAATAAAGTGATTTCTCTGATATAGATATATTGAAAAGATGCCCGTTCAATTATTTGTTATTACTTTCCATTTACTGGAAAATCACGTTTGCTGTTCAGTGCGAAAGATACAGCGCGATCATACAATGTATGTGTTAGAGTGTGATGCAAATACAGAAATGTGAAAACTTTTAATATTTAACAAAATAAATGCGTAACTTTAATGTTATAACAAACCGTAACTAGCCTGTACACAATTCTTTTCATTTTTATTTCTTTTTTTTTGGTATTTATTAAATATCTAGTTAAGGACCATACAAATGCAACAAAAATGCATTGCTCGGTTAGTGTATCGGTGTATTGTTGTTAACTAAACTACTTGGATTTGATAACTGGCAGCTCTCTTTCGATCTCTCCCTGTCTGTTTCTATCTCTACATCTTGCTGGTCTTTTGGGCCATGGCTAGCGCATTCTCGTTGGCAATCATTTGGAATTCCTGGAAGCGCTGCGAGACACGTTGATTCATCTTCAGATACTTTTCCATGCAATTCAGCGAGCATTTCTCCTGCAAAAACGACGATTTTTGAATTCGACACATAGAGCATTAAATGCCGCAAACGTTGCTGCTTACCTCTGTGTCTTTAACGTCGCGAGATGTAAAATCGCGCACACAGTCTGTAAAGCACATTTCGCTCAGCTTGTTGTAGGACATTAGAAAATCTGAAAACTAATTCATGAAAATTAACTTAAGGCGGCTCTTTGGATTACACATTGCATCACTTGCACTGTGGTGTTTATCAATTAAATGGCGTGAATTACTCACTGTTTTCATTTGATCCTTATCCAATTGTTCTAAGGCAACAGTTTCGGGAACTTTGGACATTTTGTACTATGTGATTTTATTCAAGTTTTTATGAATGTCAATGAAATGTTGTGCGATTAAATAATAGCAAAGCTCAGCTGTGCGTGGTGAAGGTGCCGCACTGTCAAATACCAGGGTTGCTTCGGCTCATGCTGCTGGTTTCTTATCGATTGGCATCGATAAGTGCTGCCATTCATCGCTCACAAACGCATTGCACAGATTGCGAATTGCAAAAAAATAATGAAAAGCGTGACAGTTACCGACCAAGGTCGACACACTTAGGCCATTTTTAGTCCGTTGTGATATCGTATCACTTCCCTTCTAATGCAATCGTGTGAGCATGAATCAGGTGGCAGACCAGCCAGTTGCATTTATGAATTTCGTAACTCTGGCTGATCTCATATTCGTTGTGTTAGGCTTTCTGCAGAAATCGTTGTAGGGTGCTTGAATCCTGTTGGCAGGAATACCCACTAACCAGTGGCCTTTTTGAAAAAGGCTAAGGGGGCAGCACTGATTCACTGGCTGGCTGCCATCTTGTTTTACGCAATTTTGCTTATCGATAGGTGAATGGGAGATAACGATTTTGTTCAGCATCGATATTTTAATTTCTCATATAAATAATAGGAAACATGATAGAAAAATTATTCAATAAAAATAATTTTTTTTAATGTTGTATTTGTTATTAAAAACATTGTGGCTATTATTATACATGTCTGATCTGAGTTCAGCCAGTTTTTTGGTAGTCAGCCTCATAAACATCCCTAGCATCGTATGTAAAATAATATCGATAGTAAATATCTCTTGCCATCGACATTCGTACAACGCCATCGCATATAAATTTTCACTGTACGTAAGCGTGGTTGTGGCTTACCTGTGACGAAAAAATTGTGTGTACCTAGCGACGCAATTAATAGATATAGATACAGATACCACAAAAAAAAGATATAGAAAACGAAAATTACAAATAAAGTAAATTAAAGTTAAAAAAACAAAGAACAAAAGCATTATCCACATACAAATAAAGACAATGCCGCGATATCGAGAATGGGACCTGGCATGCAAGGTGTACGTTGGCAATTTGGGCTCCTCGGCCTCCAAATATGAGATTGAGAATGCGTTTAGCAAATACGGACCCCTGCGCAACGTGTGGGTCGCCCGCAATCCGCCCGGTTTCGCCTTTGTGGAGTTTGAGGATCGTCGCGATGCGGAGGATGCGACCCGTGGACTCGATGGCACCCGCTGCTGTGGCACACGCATTCGCGTCGAGATGTCCTCGGGCCGTTCGCGCGAGGGACGTGGTGGCGGCGGAGGCGGTGGGGGCGGCGGCGGCGGTGGTGGCGGCGGCGGCGGCGGTGGCGGCCGTCGTGGCGGACGCAGCGGCAGCGGTGGCGGAGGCGGCGGCGCTGCTGCCCGCGCTGGCGATGCAGGCGGACGTTATAGGTAAGTTTCCCCATCTACCCATCGATATTTTCCCCACTCTCCCAACCCTCCTTGTTTTTTTCGCATATGTATAAGGAGTTTTTTTTTATGTATATACATATGTATGTATCTGTGTGTATATGTGGCATTAAAAAACAATTATGTTGCGCATTGCATATGAGCTGGCCAAAAAAAAAGAAAAACAAAGATAAAAATCGATTTGGGGCAAAAAAAACAGAAGAAAACAAGTGAGAACGTTGCAGTCGGACATCACCGACTGCGCCATACTCTGATACCACTTAATAACAGGTGGCAAATAACCTTCGTTTGGTGGGTGTGTGGGCGGGGGGTATCGACAGTGGATGTGACGTTTATATCGGGTGACTCTAGCTCTAAAACGAATCTTGGCGCACGTTTCCAGCAATCTATCATCCAAATTTGTTAAATAAAGCTGGAAAACAGATATTTGGACAGGGACGAGTGTGATCGGAATTGTGGCAGATATGAGACTTTATCGATTTGCACTTATCGATGTTATCGATAGATATATATGAAAGTTGCCAAATAACATACTCTTCTATCATTTGGTATCAGAGTATCAAAATCGAAATGAGAAACATTCGGTGTTCGCCAATTTGCGTATATATGTACATATAACAAGCAATAAATCAGTACGGCCTACCGGTCGTAGCCTGTACCAACGAACGAACATACACACACATACAAACTGACACACACACGCACGCACGCACATTAACAGAGTCGCGTGCGCACAAAAGTATCACAAATCGCGAATATCGATTAACGATAATCGTCAAGCGCCAAGCCTTAAAATACACAACACACAACGGCCTGTCGATATACTATTTTTGTTTTTGTATATGCAAACATATGTACATATATCCAACGAGTATTTCATTATTTTCACCACACCCCCAACCCCCCACCCCCCTCCCCACCCAAACCAACTCTACCCTCCAGCAGAAGCTCCCCACACTCCTCGCTTGTCACTCCTTCTGTGCGGCCAGTGGCCGCTGTACAAATTTGTTGTGTTTTAGTAAAACTGAAAAAACCACATTCAGAAAAAAATAAATATAAAAAATCATGAAAATAGTTAAACAAAAAAAAAAACAAACAAATCATCATCGAATGGGGCCCAGTTTTAATGTGGTTTCACAATCATTTTGCAGGATAAAGCCTACTTCTACTACAAGCACAACAACAACAACAACTACAACAACAACAAGAACAACAACAGCTACTACTACTACTAGAACTTCTACTACTCCTCCTCTTCCTTCAACAAGTACAACTACTACAACAAGAACAACAAGAACAACAACTTCACGTCTCATAACTACTACAACAACAACAACAGCTCCTGCTCCTCCTCTTACACACATTTCACCAACAACACCACCACCACCACCACCACCACCACAACAACAACAACAACAACAACAACCACCACCACCACCACCAACAACAACACGCCCAATCAAGTTGCGCAGCTCTATGATCAATTTTGATTTCAACAAATACGATATATTTCGCTGACTGCAAAAAAAGCAACAACAACAGCAACAACCAAGAGCAGCAGCCGCAGAAAGTATAACAACAACAACAATAGCGACAGCAACACATCACAACAACCACAACAACACGCTACTTCTCCCAATATGCTATCGACAACGATTTGTACTTAACGTACTTTCGCCTGTCTTTTGATCAGTCAACAGCAACAGCAATAACAACAACAGCAACACCAACAACCCGCATCAACAACTGCACAACACACACAACACTCATTCTCTCTCGCTCGCTCTCTCTATCTCACTCTCTCTCTCTCTCTGTCTCTTTCTAAATCATACTCACCACACACACTGACACACACTTACTTAGACCCCCCGAATAACACTAACACCAAGTGCAACGAGCGCAACTGTGCAAGCAGTTAATCAATCAATCAATCAATCAACTTTTGACTTCAGCTTTCGTCGCAACTTCACCAACAACACCACCACCACCACCACCAACAACAACAACAACAACAATAGCAACAACAACAGTAGTAAACAACAACAATCTTCATATTTCATCATAAGCTTCTATTTTCGACCAACGACCATTCACATTATTAACAACAACACAACCTCAACAACAACAACAACAACATCCAAACAACACTTATCAACCAACTACAACAACAACAACAACAAGTGCAACTACTACTGACCCAGCTGCAATCAAAAATCTAACTCCAATTACACCACCAACCAAACAACCAACCAACTAGTCAACCAATCAACCAGTCAACCAATCAATCAGCCAATCAATCAACCAACCAGTCAATCAACGCTTGCAACAACCAGCCAACAACTCGTTGACAACTTTAGACTTCAACTTGCGTCAACTGCAACGCCTCTGCTTCTTCTGTCCCCACATTATTTATATATATATGTATATTATGTGTATATATATAATATAAATATCATCTTATGTCATCTATAAAAGCCAGCCAACCACCACCAACAACAACAACCAACAACTTCAACAACAACCAACAGCTACAACTACAGCTACAGCTACTACAAAACCAACAACAACAACAACAACAACAATAGCAACAACAACAACAACAGCAACTTGCCAAAGATTAGCGGTTTTTTTCTTTTTGTATTGTTTATGTCTTAACATTATTGTTGTTGCTCTTCTCTCTTTCTCTCTCTCTCAAAATATATATTTATATATACATAGCTGCTCTTAGCTCTAGCTCACCTCAGTTTTGCACCAAGCACCTTTCCACACCCTGTTGTCGGCTTGGTCACCCCAACACCAACCAACCAATCAGCCAACCAACCAATCAATCAACCAATCAGCCAGTCAACCAATCAGCCAAACAACCATCCAAACAAACAAGCAAAAAAGAAAAAGAACAAGAAAAAGAGGCATGTCTTCAAATTCAGCTGCGCTTCGCTTCTTCACTGTTCACCCACTTCAACTTCAACTTGAGCTTCAACTGCAACTGCAACTACTCCTCCTGCAACCGCAACAACAACTACAACAACAACAACAACCACCACCACCAATAATCACCAACAACAACAACCACCTCCGAATTTGTCACGTAAAGAAAAAAGAAACCAAAATGCAAGCGTATGTAAAATTGCTCTCAAATATTTAGCCAACCAGAACAGTACTTTTTTTTGGATTTTTGTTATAATTGTGTTCTTTTGTTATCGTTATCGTGTTGTCTCTAAAATGCCTTGCAGGAAGAGGTCCCAGTATTTCTGTACTCTTGTGTTTTGTTCAATGTGTAAACTAGAAGTGGCGTCTATTTTGATCCCATATAGATATATCTATATCGATATTTATCGATATGTATATTTATGTCTGACTGTCTGTCTGCCGCATTATACATTGACAATCAAGTTATTGCATCAACAACAACTTTAACTTTATTGTTGACCAAACTCTCCACATGTGAGCAACAAGTAGTTATCGCTTATTGTTATCGTTATCGTATCGTTTAGCATAGCATATCGCGTATCGTATATATCTGGCATATATGTCTGCAGGGGATTCGAAATCTTCGGCTATATCGAAGATAACTGTTTACATTTTACTTTCAATTGTTTTTCGTTTTCTTGTTATCGTTATCGTTTTATTTGTTTAGTTAGTTATTTTATATTTCCTTTTTGTACGTTGTTGTTGTGCCCTTACAGACGCACACTCTCTCTCACACACACACACACACACACACACACACAACACTCACACACACAAACAACTAACTAATTAACAAATATATATATATGTACTTAAAATGTATATATATATAATTTAGAATTGCAACAACAACAAACACCACACAATGCGCGGATGCAGCAGCGATTCTTCAACTGTTTCTTCCACTTACCCGCCCCGCCCCGACCCGCCCTCGCTCCATCACTTGCGTGTGCGTGTGTGTGTATGTGATCGATCAGCAGCAGCAACAACAACAACAACAACACCAACAACAGCTTTCAACAACGGGTGTTGCCCCAACAACAACAACAATAACAAGCATCATCACCAACACCATACACACACACACACACACACACATACACACCACTGCCACAACAATAACAACCACTTTTCCTTCACCAATCAATCGTTGCAACTGAACAACAACAACAACAGCCACAACACCAAGTCTTCTCAGTCTGCTCTTCGTTCATCAAAACAAAAACAAAAAAGCCAGCCCAGCACCATCTCCACAAAAAAGAAAGAAAAGAAAAAAGGGAATGTGTTGGCAACGTTCTCTCAGCTCAGCTCAGCTCATCTCTCAGCCCCCTGCGCAACAAAGAAAAGAAAAGAAATTGTGTTGGCAACGTTCTTTCAGCTCGGCTCTGCTTCTTCAGGTCAGCTCAACGCCCGCCCAACAGCCACAACAATCACCACAAATTGAAAGCCAACTATCAACCACCAACCACCAAAAAACCAACCAACCACCTCCTCTCAACTCCTCCATAAGAATAATAAAAAAAAAGAAAGAACTAAAAACTGATATGGAGTAAAATTGTTAAAACAAAACAAAAAAAAAAATCAACAACAAAAATTATGCGTCAAAACGCATGTCTAAAAAATCTATTTAATTTTTTGTATTTTCTCTTTCTTCTCTCTCTCTCTCTCTCTTTCTCTCCTATATTTCTCTCGCACTCTCTCACTCACTGTCTCACTGTCTGTCTGCCAAAATGTTTGACTAAAATCAACCACCGGCCATGCCAACCACTCGCCCCACTCCGCCCACCATTTATTTACAGATCACGCTCTCCAAGACGCTCAAGGAGCCGCAGTCGCAGTTTCTCACGGGATCGTCGCAGCCGCTCGGACTCGAGGGATCGCCACTAGGTGAAGGTGAAGGACGAAGAAGAGGACGGGACAACCACCATCCAAGACAGCTCTTCACAACACCTCTAATACCCCAATACACACACACACACACACGCATAGACATATTTAATAGATGTGTTATTGTGTAAATCAATACAGCATATACAATTTTCCTATTACAGCCAGTTTTTGGATTATATATTGTATATATATGTATATATATATTTATCTATATATATATATATATATATACAACTGTGAATTTCGGACAAGACACACAGCTCGCCACAAAATGAAAAACAACAACCAAATATAAATGAAAACCCATTTCAAATTTATGATGATGTATATAAATATATATATATGTATATATGTATATATATGTATATATATATATATATATATATGTGTGAAGAAAAAATTGAAACGATCAATTTCGAAGCAACCCCCAACACACACACACACATATATATATATATATATATATATATATTTATATATATATACATATTAGAATGGCAACCCCGCAAGTATGAGAAAAACACACAATGTTTTGTGGATTATGTTTAGAATGTAAGTGCATAGCGATTAAACAGAGAAAACAACGGTAAACAACAAATACAGAAACACAACAGCAACAAAAACAACACACATCAAACAACCGGAATGACGATCAAGAGTTGGAAAGAGAGAGAGAGAAAGAGAGATCGGAAGAGGTACGAGTATTTTGTGAGTTTCTCTTATTCTTATATTATCGGTTTTTTTTATTGTAATCTATCGACATAAATTGTAAAATATTGAAATTTTAAGGTGAACAAAATAAAAATTATTAAATACAATGCAAAATGTGTTTAATTAGATACAATCTTATTGGCACTCAGGTCAGGGCAGGGAATGGCTAAATTTACTGCAAAATATGGTCACTCTACACGTTATTGGGGAAGGTTGCTATATGGAATTAATGTGATAGCACCACTGACACAAAGTAGGTTGTTGCATTAGCTAAATTACGCGTAATTTAGTAAGTGGCTGCATACTTTTAGGGGCAGGCGAACATCGAGAAAATATACTATAACTCGGCCATTTCATTGCAGAGTTCCAAGGACATGGTGCGCTAGAATCTGCATGACCAACTCTACCGAATTGCATTCAAGGATTATGGGGTCATCAAGAATCCAAGAACCCACTCGAGCGAATTAGCAGCGGAATCCAACTATCCACACATAATAGGGGCTTCTAGGATCTCATATATCCCTTGAGGAAAACGCATGGTAGTTTTGTTGTTTGGAACACGCATTTAATTAAACAACTTGTATAAAGTTGGTGTAATATATAACAATATTGAGTGGTATCATATGTGCCGGTTCCTAGACGATATGCATCCAAATGCATATGTATTTTGAATATGTGATTGTTGCCGGGTGGTTGATAGTCGAACCACGCCAACCTTTGTCGTTTTCTACTTTTAATCCCAATTGAACATGCTGAAAACCAATTTATTTGGTATACACTTGTGAATGTAGTTTAATTTTCAACAATAATATAATTAATATATATATTAAACATTTAGTAAGGACATTTAATTGTACGGTGTATTATAATAATCATATTTTGTTTTAATCTTTCAACAATATCATAAAATACATATAATTGCAACAAAGCAACAAGCCATTATTTTTACTCAAACAATTCATTATTGTCAATTTAATTTATGCTCCTTTCATTTCCGCTTTCACTCCAAGCCAATGCATCAATAGATAAAACACATATGGAACATATAAAGTACAATCGGATGCGACGAAACCTTTTTTAAGTATACATCTAAACAATATTTGAATATTTTATTGTTTTTATTTTTAATGCTGCAAACGAAAATAATAAGCAATAATAATAATAAACGAAATGGTGTGTTTCTTCTATTTAGATGGCTAAAAGCTGCAGCGTCGTAAAACATCTTTAGTTTGGTTAATGGAGAACGGCCTGGATGGATCCGTCGTAGTGTGTACAGGATCCACTTGCACTGACGGTTCCATCGCAGCACCTACAGGATCTACTGGTATTTCTTCATGAATTCGGTGTGGAACACTCCGAACTTCTTCATCATCTCCTTCAGCAAGTCCGTCTGCGGCAGAATTGTGCTACGGAAATGATAGGTGCCGGGTATCTGGCCAAAACCGCTGCCGGGCACAATGCAAATACCTGAAAAGGAAAAGGAAATGGAAACGGACTAAAATTAATCAAGGACAATATGTTGACTTACAGCCCGATTGCACTCAACATCATCCACATTTCTCACATTCTCGAATGGCCACAGTTGACTCTACATTTTCCCCATTTTTAATTTGAATTAAATTAATTTTTAATTTAATTTTTCGATTGTTTCTTATATTTTAATTAACTGTATTATTCTTCAATCAATCAGACAAATCGTAATTGCTGACTACAACTCTTAATGGAATCGGGAAATGCTATGGAAAGTGAATGTGGGAAAGGAAATGTTGGGCATAGTTGAGCATTCGGCTATTATTAACTTTAACAGCTAGTGGTTGGACTTACCCGTCGTCTCGAGCAGCTCAAATGCATAGAACACATCGGGATGCATCTTCTTGGCCTTGGCCGCCTCGACAGCCTTGGGCGGTATCTCGATCTTGGGGAAAACGTACATGGCGCCCTGCACCGCATTCACCGTGTAGCCCTCGAATGTGCTCAGCGTATCGTAGACTAGTTTGGCGCGCTCCTTCAGGGCACCCAAAACTGCGGACTTCTCCTTTTCGTAGAGTTCGTAGGATGGCTCGCCGGGCTGGGGTGGATTGACCAGAGCACTGACTGCAATCTGGCCGGCGGTGGTGCTGCACAATTGTGCCGTTATTGATTTGGTGAGCACGGCCTTGACGTCGGGACACATGTTAATAACCTCCATGTAACCGCCACGAATGCCGCATTCGCCGAGATAGCCCTTGGAGACGGACAGAAAACTGATCAGCTCCTGGGTGCGGTGGGGTCCGCCCATTTCGTTCATGACCATCTTGAATGAATAGAACTTGGAGTTCTTATCGTAGACATTCGCCTGGTAGACCTCATCGGCCATGATGATCATCTTGTTGTCGTACGCAAACTTGATGATCTCCTCAATGTTTTTGCGGGTGAGCACCTGGCCGGTGGGATTACCCGGATTGATGACGACCAGCACGCGTGGATTGCACTGCTTCTTGGCCTCGTTGTAGGAACGCTGCAGCTCCTTGCGATCGAGACCCCAGCAGTTATCCTCATCCAGGAAATAGTCAACCCTCGTCATGCCCATCTCGGTCAGCGAGGCCGAGTACAGTGGATACTGTGGTATCGGCACCATTACGCCGGGCGTCTTACCATCCACAGTGCAGCTGTCAAAGATAATTCAAAATTAATCACGAATATTTCGAATAGTTTTGTTGCCAACAAAACAAAAACCAAAAAAGAAAATGTGTTTGAATCGAGTCTAGAAACGAACAGCTTTAAAAAATATACATTTAAAATGTATAATTACAAAATAATTATTTATTTAATTACTGCAATTATCAATACATATCAAATGAATATTTACGGTATTTATGGGAAATGTTTAATTACTTGAAATTAATTATTATTAGTTATTATGCAATAAGTATTTCAAATATTTCTGATGTATTTATTTAATTACTTGTAATTAACTATTATCAGTTATGAGCCAAATTAGTTGAAGTATTTCAAATATTTGCAGTAATTAACTCAATTGATTAATTACTTGCACAGACTGGGATTCTCTACTCACTTGAGGAGCGACAAAACGCTCTTAATGCCTGGGGAGGCGCCGCCAGTCAAATAGATGTTCTGATAGTCGCAGGGCACGCCGCCGTCCCGCTTCTCGATGAAGGCAGCCACCTGGCGACGCACGAACTCAATGCCCGCCGAGTCGGTGTACGAGCCCGTCGATCCGCCCAGACAGGCGTCCAGAAGATCGCGGGCGCGCTTCTTCATGTCCTCGGGATACTCGGGAGAGTCCAGCAGACGGGGCTCCATGGTAAGTGCCATTAGCTGCCGCAAAGCAAATTGTATTATTATTGAGAAGGCAACAAAGAGAAAAACAGAAAGAGAAGCAGTAGTTAAACTCTGATATCAGCTGGGAAATCGATAATAATCGATAAGTGCAAGCCGATACAACCACAAATCCAATTTGAAAGCCAAAGCCAAACAAATTTGTATGGTTGAATTGCTCTATTGCTCATTCAAAGATGGGCATACTTGGGCTCTGGGATATCGATAATAATCGATAAGTGCACATCAGACTGCCTCCTCACAAGAAGTGGTGCGTTTTCTGCTCATTTACAATATCAGAGTATTTTTCTGCTCTTCGTTTCGCTTGTTTTAGGCTTCGTTTTGTTTTTTCCAGTGTACTCACCTGTCGCAAATAGGTTAAAGGCTTTTGACCCATCGCATGGCAATCGCCAATGTTGGCCCGAATGACCCGATCGAATGGCTTCTTCACGCCCTGCAAACACAGCAAAAAGCAAAAACAAATATAAACACAAACATTAAATATGTATTTAGTATGAGAAGCATTAGCCAAATTACATTTGGACTACAATTTGGCGCAAATTGATTTCTTGATTGATGTGCTTTTAATGTGCCTGAATCAAATATGGTAATTGGTAATTGCTTGTTGGCCAAATTGCTGCCGAGCTAGTGCGAGTAGGAGTGGTAGAGGGCGTGGAGGCATAAAACACACACATTCAATTACACCAAATTCAAACAAACACCAAACACACACCAAGCAACACTCTGGCAGAAAGAGGAGGAGTTAGTTCAGTTAGTGTCAATTGAATTGAAGTTGTTCCCATTCAGAATGGGAGAAGTTGTGCACAAGAGTCTAGTCAGGCAGAGGGAAGCATCTGTGAGCCCATAAATAACATATATATTCTTGATCTGCCGAGTCAAAAATGATTTTTGTGCGTTTCTAGATTGATCCGAGTGCAATCAGCAGTCGAGCATTATTACTTGGTGCGCTCCATTAGGGTGCGACCTTTTCCCATTACGGGGGGTAGGGGTACTCAAACTCGGCAACAGCCTAACAACATTGCTCACATTCTCGAATTTTCACAGTTGACTGCACGTTTAGGGGACAACATTCGCATACATTCAACATTCGTCAAGTATTTTGCGAATTTTGAGTATTTCGTGTTTTTTGTTATGTTATGAAAAGTAGGGCAATCAATCAATCAATCAATGTCAAAAAGCTCAAATTTCAAGCAAGATACGCGCCTATTTTGAAATACAATTCAAGGCTAATCAATCTAAACAATTTTTATTAGTTATTGGAATTGATGTAAGTAATCCCTTTTAATTGTTCAGTTGTTTGTTTATCTGTAATTTAATGAATTGCTTTAATCTTCAGAATGCAAAGACAAATCAAGCTATAACTTTTCCATTCCACTCATTCCACAAATTGATGCAACAACGACAACAACCCAAATGGCAAATGTGTTGGGCTATAAAATATAATTATTCTTGCCTGTTTATTTTTATTTTTAGTCAGGTTTCTGGTTAGTGCAATTAACAGGTGCTTTCGAGTAAATTAACTTGGCGTTAATTTTCACCTAGTTATTGTTATTGCTGTTGTTGTTTGCGGTTGTGGTTTGTGGTTGGGAGAGCTTTGCATGACTGAAACTATATTTGTTTTGGATACGTTCATCGGCTAGGCAGGGAGGGGGGTTGGGAGGGGTCTGCTGATGGAGGATGGTGTTTCGTGTGGTTCGTGATTTCCTTTGCATTCAATGCCATCACAAGCGAGCAATTACTCATGCAAGAAATGTACCCCAACCACCCCCTCTCCCCTCTCCCCTCCCGCTCCTCGCCGTCCGACTACCACTCCAAAGCGCCACTTGTAGCCCTGCCCATTCACACCACAACGACCTCAATGCACTCTATTTGATTCTAACATGCACACACCCCACACACACACACACACACACACACACACACTCGCCCATACAATATCTAATATGCGACTAAATTGGCTGCAATGTGGCCCTCAATTTCCATTTTCCAGAGTTTGCATTGGGCAAAGTTTGACCAAGGCGAATAAGATTAAAATAAATGTAAAAATCTCTCTGAATGCATAATATGTGGATCGGATATTTCAGAAGTTTGAATGCTCTACTCCAGATAGTAGTAGTTTTATGAATCTACTTTGCAGATATATATATATATTCTTTAATCAAATATTTCTGACAAAATATAATAGAAGCCTTTCTAATTTTAAAGAAATGTTTTTCATATGTTTGCAAATTAAAGCTTTCAGTTGTGACGAATTTTCAAATTTGGAGCATGAGTTTTTTGATATAAAGTACTCAACATAACAAACGCCTCCAGCTATATACATATATATATATATATATGGGTATTCCCCTGCAAGTGATGTAGCTGATCAAGAATATATATATATATATACTTCATCCTTTATCAAAGATGACGCAGGGCTTACAAGGTTTAAGCAGAAAACAAGACAGAACATCAGAAAATAACCATTTTGTCGAAAACAGTATATATATACATATATATACGTATATATATACACATATGCTTATCATAATAGCCACAAAAGCAGTATAAAATAATCTAATCTCAACCAAAATGTTGTCCAAAAGTTGAAAAGTTTTAACCACGAATTAAAGAAAGCAAAACTGATTTTCAATAACAAGAAAATTGCAATTTTATATATTTGATATAGTTCAATTATATCGAAATACAATTCGCATTCAATCGCATTTAATCAGTCAGTTCTTAAATATTATATTGAGAAAACCCAACTGCAAACCTTTCCAAGCTTCATATTTACTATGCATTCAATATTTTTCTTAAGTTGATAATATTGACGTCTACAAATTGTTATATAACATGCACTTGAAACTTGAAACTTGAAAGCAAGGAAACCACACGTTGAGAATTCTAACTCAGCTGTAAAATCTTATCACACAAAGTCATATGCTTAACTTATCGGTCCGATATGATATATGTACATATTTATACACAACACATCCATAGTTATCAGTTATAAAGCTTCGAGCAGAGACCACTTCGAATAGAATATGGATCGAGATAACTGTATAAATAGATGCATTCTATAATTTTCTATCTTTCACTTTCTACACACTGTCCATACTCAATCGTTTGATGAGAGCAGCTTTAAACGAATTGGGGTTGTGGGTTCCAGTTCTGGTTTCAGGTTATGGATATATTACGTGATACATAAGTCGAATGAGAGAGAGAGAGAGAAAGATCGACTAACAGATACCCAAGACTTTAGCTACATATGAGTAATAGTTAGCATAACGTATCATATATACCATATATACAACAATTGTCCGATCAACACAGATTGTAAACGTTCCAGTTAACAGCTTTTTAAAATTTCAATATTATTTCAGTTTTAAGAACTCCTTAAAACCATCACTTGACAGTAGAAAAATAATAAGAAGAAAAAGTCAATAATAAAATACATGTTTTTGCAAAAGAAATGAGAAAAGATGATTTTTTCCTGCGTCCAAACAGTTTCTTGACAAACTGCTTTGTATAATAGGGTATATCGTAGCGAGTTCACTCAACTCAGCACTTGCTGAGAGAGAGAGAGAGAGAGAGAGAGAGAGAGAGAGAGAGAGAGAGAGAGAGAAGAGACTTAAAGTGTTTTTAAATGCAAACAATTTCTAGTTGGTCGAGGGCTAATTTCAAAATTGATGGAAACGTTTCGAATTTTTCGTTATGCACAATGAGCTACATACAACAAATACAAAATATATAGCGTCAAGCCAAGTTGGTCATTTGGGACTGCTGTTGTCTGTCAATGTAAGATAACAGTAAATGTGGATGAAGTCGAGATTGGACTCTAATCAAAGATTAACATAAGCATGTACAGCATATGTAATATGTATGTATGTATGTGTGTATGTATGTATGTATGTATGTATGTGTGTATGTATGTATGTATGTATGTATGTACATATACGTATTTACGTATGTGAAATGGCATTTGTCGTTCGTCTGGTTGACAGACGCATTTCGATTTGTCAACTTGTCAAACAAAAAGTTTCGAAACTCGACTTTAATCCAAGTCCAAAGCCGATGATGAGCGAAAGCAAAAGAACCCGTAGCAAAATAGACAAACGAGAGAAAAAAAGTGATGCGAATGAGGAAGTTTGCTAATGGAAAATATGGGGAGAAATGTCAACAACAGCAGTATAGCAACAGCAGCAAAAACAACAACAACAACAGTTCCAGCAATAACATCGCAAAATGTAAAAAGTCAAATGAGCAAGAGGAAGAGCGTTCAGCTAAACAATAAATGCGAGTAATGGGAAATAAAACACACACACACACACACACATATGCTTACATACTTTGTTACAGTGCAATATATGCCTGATGCGGTGGCGTGGGAGACTGGGGCTGGGGTCGGTGTTGGGTTGATTTATACCAGCCGTCAATAAATTCGAAGAGAGCATTTTTTTTTTGCGTTGCGCTGGACAAGCAAGCGAGTGTAGGAGAGAGAGAGAGAGAGAGAGGGAGAGCCCTAAATACCCTCTATGGAAGTGTGTCTCTGTGTGTGTGTGTATATATACAAAAAAAGCTTGCTTCTTTGACAACTTTTACGTTGTACAACTGAACTTGATGCAATTTCAAGAATGGTTCAAGGTACAATTTTGTAGGTATCGTCGACAGTTATCGCTAACATGAAATAAACTTAGGCTAGATGAGAATTTGATGTTGTTCAAGAACTGTTCAAACGCTTGCATAATTTCAATATACCCACATTTGGGATACCCCTCAAAAGATGGGTATAAAATATTAAAAAAAAAAATTGGAGCTTTGTGCGTAAGGACTTTATGTTATACATATTATATATATATAATTTATTTTGGTCATGCGCAAATTTGTTGTTTGCTGTTGTCCGTTTGAAACAGCATCCACCTTCTCCCTATCTAACTCTCTTATACAAGCGCAATGAAGTAACAGCAGCAGCAGTAGATGAAGCAGATGAAGAAGTAGCAGTAACAGTTAAGGTCAAAGAAGAAGAAGAGGCATACCAATGCCCAGTGGAACAATTGCTGTCGGCATTTTGAAGGACGTTCACTGAACTTGACTCTTCTCCTACTGGGCAATGGACCAGAAAGAAGAACAATCCAAATAATAAAAAGGAGCTAAGCGGAAGCGACAAAAAACAATAGAATTTAAGAGCTGGAATAAACATCAAAAAAGAGCGACAAAAACAAAAAAAAACAAAAACAATTTGAGAAAGAAAAGACAAAACAATAATTAAAGATTATAAAGAATGATATGTGCACATAATAAAAAAAAACATATTGGGCCATCAACCTATTCGCCATTGGGTCAATTAAGTTCTGGAAATAAAATTGAGCTGCGATAATTGTTCAAATTTTTGGATAAGTTTAAGTTGCTACTATAATAATGAGAGTAAATACATGGAATTGAGCATAAAACATTAATTACTTTTCTCGAAAAATTGGTGAATAGGAAAAACTAGATTTGCTGTTACTACTACTTTTTAATATTACAAATAAGATGGGAAAATATTTTGTACGTCATAATTTCAATTTCGAACCACTTTAACGTTTACCGTCACGAAACGTGTAAGAAAAAAAGTAAAACGTAATTCATAGCGTCAATTCATTCCATTTTGAGTTAAAGCTTATATTTACACATATACACACATACATACACACTCACACAATTACAGGCACGCTTGAGTTGTTTGAGGGATAACAGGTGCGAGAAATGTAAATAATGTGCGAATGCAAAACACAAATCATGTTACAAATGAGCAAAACAGTGTGAAACACGAAGATGCCATGTGTATCTCTCTGTGTGGGGAGTAGAGGGGTGATAGCAGAGATAAACTCACCTTTAACAGTTCCTTTTCGATTTCGCCGGCGCGTATTACAATCGGACCACGCACCGCGTATTCCATTGCCTTAAAATTGGCATTGATGTTGTCTATCGTAACGAATTTCATGTTGTTTTGGCTTTTCGTCGACATACAGCTGTAAACAAAAAAATAAAGAACAGAAAAAAAACAAGAAAAACAAAATGTAGTTTAGCCAAACACCAAAAACACTGTTATTAACAGAAAATGCAAAGCACGCACGAATGTTAAATTTTGCAAAACAGCAAGCGAAGAACGAACGCAAGGAGGGGAAGAGGGTTTCCTACTAACCGAGAAGGAGCGTCGAACGGTGAATGGCTACCACGCGCGTTCAATGTTTCAGCTTGACTGCGGCGTGGCGTCGCTGTCGCTGTGACTGTAGCTGCTTCTGCTGTTGTTGCTGCTGCTGCTGTTTGAGCGCTGCTGTTATTGTTATGTAGAAACGATTTCCAGCGACGTATGACAATGCTTGGCGTTAGTTTACATTGTTGCTGCTGCAGCGGACTGCGATGCTCCATTGAATGCGCTGGCTGTATGGTCATAGCTCTGCTCGATGTTGCAGCGACGACGTTGGCAGCGCGCTGCAGCGATGTACCTCTTAACAGCTGACGACTCATCTTAACGGTTGTTGTCCTCGTCTCTGTCTCTTAATTGTTGCAATGACACTGCTAAAACAGATATATAACACGGAATGAATAAGAGAGCTTATAATATGTGCAAAAATCAGCGCTTTCGGCGCGAAAATCAACAACAAGAACACAACTGAATACAGTCTTGAATGTATAAGAGCAACTCAGCGTGTGCCTGAACTTGATTTTATAAGAGCTCACGTCAAGCAGCAAAACCAGCTCGATGTCTTTTATGAATTGGTATTGGTGTGCTGCTATTGACATTAGCATCGGTCTTGGCTTTTTTATTTTTTGGGTATTGAGGGGCCTGTTATCAAGCTCGATAAGATTAAACAAAATAATTCTACATACATACATACATACACATACATATCAAAGTGTAGCCGCACAAATTAAATTATAGAAAAGAAAGAAAAAACAAATAACCGGTTATAAATGCAGGTGTGTGAGCAGCGTTAAAACGCAAGTCTGAAAGAAATATGTGTATGTGTGCATAAGAGTGTGTACGTGTATAATGATTAAGCACAAAATCCTTTTGAGCTTTTTAACGGACAAAAACGTATTTAATTATTATACTCATAATGGTATGGGTATGGCAGGGTATGGTCACTCTACACTTTATACGGCATAACGTTCTCTTTTTTTGCATTTTATGAAACATGAATATTGATAGCTGTTAAGAACGCTTTCTTGTTTCATGCAAAAAGTTGTTCTCCACATTATTCATAAAATACGAAGAGGCGTCGAATCGTCGAAAAACTAACTACATAAAAAAACAGAGACTGCTTCGCTTATTGAGTGCGAAAACCCGAACGAACATTTTGTCGGGCAGCGAGCCCAAAGAGAGATGTGCTCCAGTAGATTGGTATCGATGTCATCGATTCTTGCGATCGCTTTTTCAAATTTTAGCGCGCCTTTTTTAAACGAATTGATGCATAGATAAGGCATCTGTTTGCTGTTGCTGTCCTTATCTTTTGGGAATATAGTAGCACAGATAGAATTATGTACAAGATGTTGTATATAAGCATACAGAGTATGTCTGTAGTTTAACACGTGATGCCAAACAAAAATAAGGTGCTATCAGATTTGCTGTACTTTCGACTTTAAACTAGGGCGGGCAGTAAATTTGCCGGTTATCAGTGACGTCTCAGATCTCAGCTTATGGTACAGACTTATAATATATATATATATATATATATGTATATTACAAGGTCTGGCTGCCGTTATTTGTAGTTTGAAACCGTACAACTGCGCAATGTAAAATGTATGTGTGCAGCGTGTGTGTTTGCCAAAAGCAAGAAGAGGAAAAAATATGACAATAGGCATAAATGAATTTTTGGCTACACTGCCAGAAAATAACTAGCTAAATATTTATAAATGTATATTTTATTTATAATCATATTTTATAGTTTTTATTTTTAAAATGTAGTCTAAATTCATTCCTTAGTGAACCAGTTCAACTTAAGGTTTGCCTCCATGTATTCCACAAGAGGTACACGTTTTCTCGCAGTATACTTATACACAATATAACGTATATATATATATTTATATATATATATATATATATATATATATATATATATACAAAAATCAAAAACCAATTTTCTTTGTTTGTTTACACTTTCTTGAACAAATTCTATAATTCTTAGCCGAACGCTGTTAAATTGTCGCTAATCGAAACGTTATCGATAAAAACTGAAATAAACTCGATTCGCGTTGATCAAAAGAATAGAAATGTAACTGTGTGTTTGTATGTGTGTGTAAAATATATTTAAATATTAATCTGATTGGGATTATTGGCAACAGGATGTTATGCAATGGGAATTTGCAGCCGCCGTTTTCAAAACAAGACGAGATAAGATAATAAATATATATGTGTATAAAAACATATTTATAATAAGATATAGATATGGAGTTGAATATGGATGGGGATTTAATTGAACTAAACCGGAAGAAGGTGCCAAGTTGATGGCAATTGTATAATTTGATTGACACATCAGCAAATCCAATTAGAATGGGTACATTTAATCACAATAATAATAACAACAACAACAGTAATAATAATAATGTTGCGGCTGATTAGGAAAATTGGTGTCGAAAGCGTTTCGCGTTTTTCGTTTCGCACGCTATTCAATTGACTTGCGGCACGCAAAACGCTAAACGCCAAACAAAATTAACTGCGTACAGACTGATGACTGATTTAACACACACAACAAATTATTTATGGTTTCTCGTCGCACTTCACTTAACCTCTTTTTTTTTGTTTTTGTTTTTGATTTTTTGTTTTGCTGTTTTTTTTTTTTTGCCAATTGCAGTGTGTACACACGTGCAGGCAAATGGAATGCGTATGCAATATCTTATTAGTTCAAGAACAGTGTGACCGACACTTGTCACAAATCGATTATTTGCAATGTGTGCACTCCAAATTTTGGTTATTTACGCACCTCTTGGAGCTTCTGGCTGATTATTTATCTCCCTCTCTGTCTATCTCTTGGTTATCTAATGTGCTTGCGAGCGATGGCTGCCTGCTGCTGGCTGGCTGTCAACTGGTTGAATTTGAAATCCAATTTGGTTTGTTGTGATTTTCAGGTGTGAAATCAAAATACATTATATATATTGTATATATATTTATATATATATTTATATATATATATATTTATGCATGTGTATGTTAGCTGTACGAATTATTAATAAACTTATTGGTGTATACGTACCACCCCAAGTGTTTGTTCTACACACAATCAAGTCTCGTAAATAAATTCGCCGTGTGTATGTGTGTGTATGTGCGACGCTCAAGAAATAGCGCCAGTGTGTGCTCCAATGTTTTGAATTTGCATGCTACTATGGAACTTTTGGAACAGCTGTTCAGCGAGCAGTACCAGCAGCAACAGATCGATAATTGGCGATGCCAGACAGTGTTCATAGAAAAATAGCTAACACAGTGCTGGTGAACATGCGAGCGACGTGCAAGACAGCACTGCACAAATTTATCGATAAGCGGTTAATCATTGCCTTCGAGCCGCAAACGGCCATCTCTAATGGTCACATTTGTTGTTGTTTCACCGGAGTTCGGACGTGTTTTTTTTGTTGTTAAATGCGGATGTGCAACGTATATACAACACAATTGCTCCCAAGTCCAGGCTATTAATCTACCTGACTGTTTTGTTGTTAATTGTTGCTCAGTTCTTGTATTACTTCTCTCTCGCCTCCATCTTTCAATTGCGTCGTGTGAGAGTTTTCAAACAGAAAACAACGCTGCAATTGTTGCTACTTATTAATTAATACCCATGTAAATAATAAAAACGACGCTCAAATTCGCTAAAGCCTAAAAACTAAAACACAAACACATATATATGTGCATATATATTTTTATATATATATAGAGTAGTTCCACAGCAGGAGCTGAAGACAGGGCTGTAACGCAGGATATATTTATTTTTGTTGTTCGCATTGCACGTGAGTGTGAGGAGTGCGTGCGTGTGCTAACTGTGTGGTTGCCGCGTATGTGAGTGAGAAAGAGTAGTTTCGCAAAAAAAGAAGAAAACTAAACGAAAAGAGAAAGAAAAAATGGCTCCATCTCTGAGCAAATTGGCGCACAACCAAAGCGCCATCGTCGGCGTGGCGGGGATGACGGCAGCTTTATGGATAATTGCTTATGGCAAAATGTCCAAAAACAAGAGGTGAGTTAAGGGTTAACTATAACATTAGCATTGCAACAGCTGCTGTATGCATTGTATGCACATGTAAGTAGTGTGTGCATGCATATGCATATGTGTATGTATGTTAAAATAACATTGGGCAAGGTCTTGCCTGACATTGAATTATTCAATTTCAATTTACTGCGTCTGTGTGTGTGTGTGTGGATCGTACGATGTGTGACGCTTATGGCTCTTAACTGGTTTTATTGGCCCATTTTGAGCACAAGGACATCGCCAACAATAACAATTAAATCGATAGCCAATTTTTGTCCCTCAGCTGATCGCAATTGGCTATTCCCTTTTGTGCTTTGCCTTCTTTCAATGCTATACAAAGATGGCATCCAGCCTTCTCCCTCCCCTCCCCTCTTTGTCTCGTTGGATCTATTGTGAATGTGAACCACCTGCTTAACAGCAGATACCCATTAAATATGTGTGCAAGGGGTATGTACAATTATTTTTCTCAATTACGTGTAAATAGTTTATGAGCAGATGATTTCAAGCGGTAATCGACAAGTTTAATCCATGGCACTTATTGCTAAATTTTACGAGCGTTATTATCTAATCGTGTAATGAGTGTAGAAAATTTTAGTACCCTCGGTCTGGGTCCGGAGTAGATTACATTATTGCTAAAAACCGAGTACACGTTGACCAAAAAAAGATGTTATCTGCTCTAGGAATTATACACATGTGTGGATGTATGCATGTATTAATGGATAACCGTTTGGACTAATTGAAATTGTGATCAAATCCCGTTGTTGTTTGCATGACGTTCACAATTAGAATAAGTGCTTAATTGACGAAAATGAGGGTGGGGAAAATTGTGGAGTGTTCGCTCTCAAACACGCAGCAAATATTAATAATTATAATTTGCCATTTACTCATTGGTTCTACTTGTTTTAGGAAATATTTAATATCTATAATATCTGCTTATTTGCACACTAATACTGTCATTTCATATTAATATTAATGTCTGATTTAATATTTTCCATAATTTTTATTGGGTTAACAGTGCAAATGTTATAGGTAACTTAACATACACATAACATTTGCGCTTAACCCAATAAAAAATATGGAACATAGAAATCAGATATAAATATTGATCGCAGCATAAGTAGCATAATAATAATATTTGCAGCATATGGTAATATTTTGTTAGTGTGCCATGTCAATATCGATAATTAGCTTATCTTTTTTTCAAGTCCCCTTTCATTAGGTTGGAGCTTGCGCTCTGTTAATTAACAACAACAGCAACACTTTAGTCAAGTTATTTCTACCTTGCCCTCCCATCCTTCGCTTATGCACATTTACACCTCGATTTGCATTGACAATTCAGAATTGAAAAAAAATACACAGACTCACACACACGAGAGTTGGGTGGCAAAAGGTATTTTATGCAAATTTGATGAGCAAAAGTGCAACAACTTTGACAGCAGCCGAATGCAATCAATGCGAAAATATATACACACACATAAACATACATGCATGCATTTAATCCACTTGCCGGCGGCGCTGCTTTGTTTACATTTCTCAATTTGCATATGTGTGTGTGTGTGTGTGTGTGGAACATTGTGTTGTGAAGAAGACAGAGAGCGCCGGCAGTTTGCCTAGTCTGTGATGACATGCATACATAATATATATATTGTGTGTGTGTTTGTGTTTGTGGGGAGACGTAATTAACATTATAATGCAATCAAAGACATCAACGTAGGCAATCGTTTACAGTTGACTGTTATATGTTATAGCTACTTGCAGTCAACAATCAAATACATATTTATGTGTGTGCGTGTTTGTCAAGTGCAATTGATTCTCAATGAATATGAAATGAATAAATAAAGAGAAAGTGTGAACGATTGTTGTTTTCTTTGTTTTCTTAGTTTTCATCGTTTATTTTTTCTGCGTTTTTTGTGTTTTGTGAAATTATTTGTTTGTAGATACTCCGATGGTGCTGGGCACTAAATCTTTATATGCGTCTCAGCGTTTTGTTTGTTCCGCCTTTGGATTTCGCACACTCGCCAGAATGAATGATAATTTTTGTTTATCTCTCTTGCCATGGCATTCTACAGGTACGTACACATACATGCATACTTATTATGTATCACGTATGTGTGTGTGTGTACGTATGTCTGCCAGCTGTTGCGCAATGTCTTGTGCACACAATATAGATATGTATATATGGATGTTTGTATGTATGCAACGTATATCAGTTTTGAGGAATTACAATGCAGGATTGGATTCGCGAAATACCTAACAGAAACGATTACTGTTAATAACAGCTTTACAGCATAGATGAAATGACTTGTAAAACTATTAAGAATTGCATTCGTATATTTCTTAAACGCTTACCGCATGCATTTACATACGATATTTGGATAATTATAGAAGCGCTTGGCATCTTGCACCTATACTCAACACACATTCAATTTGCGCACACTTTAACACACGTTAATTGAGGCGTTAAATTGCCAGCACATTCGAATGCATTCAAAACGTTGATCAATCTTCATGCAAGCATAAAACTTCAGCAGTTATGTTAAGTGACAACTATGCCAAGAAGTAGCTATAGATGGCGCTTGTGTGATTTTATGAAGAATGAGAAGAGATACATGTGCATGTATTTATGTATTTATATATATGTATGTATCGATAAGATATGGGATAGTAAATGTAGCCCTGTTGAACTTTGCACAGCCGGCGAAAAGTTGCCTATTTGTTTTTGTTGTTTAATTTGTCAATCTCTTGTTGCTAGCATAAACATATACATATGCATGTGTGTGTATGTGTGTGTTTGTGTGTTAATAACGTGTAAACTAATTTTGCACATTGATGATACTCTTTACTTGCTGAAGTGTGTCACGCATTAAAGAAGCAGACTTTGACACCCAAAAAATAGATGTGATTACAGTTTCTGTTTCTGTTTTTTTTTCACGAATCTGTGGCTTTTTGTTCAGTAAAGTGTTCGTTCAGCCTATAAATTGATTTGCCATAGCGATTGCCGATTATCAGATAGCAACAGCGACAATCCTTTGCATTTGCAGACGAATTCGATTATCGATCAGCACTATCACAAAATCGATAACAATTTGCGATAAGCAAACAAGAATACAAAATCCAAACACGATAAATTCAAACAAATCTCAAGCAACAATAAGCTATTTGCGCAATTTTCCTTGCTATCTTTCGTTCGTTCGTTCGCCTTACTCACTCACCTCTATAAAAATCAAATAACAATTTTTATATATACAATAAAACGCAACGACTAGAACCAAGTCAAATTTAGCGCGCCATTTTTAACCGAAAAATGTGTATACAAAATGAACAAATTGAAAATGTTATTTTCAATATTTGAATATTTTACTTGGCCTACTTAAATGTTACAAACTTAACGGTTTTGCTGGCATACCCTGTCACACGAGCCAACGTTAGGGTATATCAAAAAATATATATATGAATACAAGTTCGCCAGACAGCTTTGCTTTGATCAAAAAAATGCGATTGACCGACCTTTTGGACTCGAACACGTGTTAACTGTTCCCCCTTCCTCCCCCATACATATATATATATATGTGTGTGTGTGTGTGTGTGTGTGTGTAAGAGTTGGAATTGATAAAAGTGAGCGCAAACGCGCCACAAATGAACAAACAAAAGCTTGAAACTAGCTGCTCGTCAACTAAATATATATATATGCATACATATATATGTATGTGTGTAAAGACGCCGACAAAACCAACAACTTTTCTTTGCGGCACAAGAATCTATTGAGACACGTACACACACACACAAATATATATATACGTATGTATATATTTTTGCATTTTGCAAATCAGCGTTACTCATCAAAAAAGAAATAGCGAAAGAAGAATGAATGAATAAATTCTTTTGTGTGATAAGCAAACGCCGAAGAGGTCAAAGTAAAAAGTGAGCTTTGCCCTTTCTTTGGACTGCCATCGAAGGGCAGACACCCACCCACCCACACCCACACACACACGCACACACACATACATTCATATGTGTAGAATTTGGGCGACGAGCATTGTGTGATAAGATAAGAATTGCCCAAGAAGTCGAAGTCGAAACAATAGTTGGCCAACAACAGTCCAAGCAACGCTGGCTTGTTTGCTCTTTGACCGCGCTATCTGATAGGGCTGCACTGCGTCCGCATCCGCATACATGTCTGCATCCGCAGTCGGGTCTTAAAACCAATTAAAATTAGTTGTGGCAATAACGTTTCCGTTAGGCTAGATCGCATCAGCTGTTGCTGCTGTCCATTAATATATATATATATATACTTTATGACAGATGCTTCCTGCTGCCTGTTACATACTTTTGCAGAGCTCCAATATACCCTTTTCTTGTGCCCACTTTTAAAGGGTTAGCGCTTAAAAACCGGTCAGAAGTTATTTTTCTTTTCTAATAGTTAATTAGTTGTCTAATAATTAGTTGTCTTTCTCAATAATTATGATGATGATGATGATGATGTCTGTCTGTCTGTCAGCCTTCCACATGCATTCAAATTTAATAAGCAAACTTGGGCGACTGCAAATAGACCTATCTGATTTTAATTATAGATACAACTATATATATAGCTACTTGTCCAGAGTTGCACGATTGCACGTAGTTGTAAAATGAACGTCGAATCAGTAATTTAGTGAGGCAACTGGCAGTGCAATTAGATACGCTGGGTTAGCCGACTTCAAAATTAATTCGATATGTGCAACAAGTCCGGCAAGCCTGGCACATTGAAGATTGCCAGATTGCCACCTAATCTTGATCCAACATTTATCGACAGAACTGGGGAAACACAGCGAAAAGAAAATCCAAAAATATTTAAAATACATTTTGAAATGTAAATGAAAGTAAAGAAGAGATTGGCAAATATAAAACGTGCTCAATAAGGAATCACATCATGATATCATTATAGTCGATCTCGATCCCGTCACTTGGGTGTATATATGTGAATTTATCTGGTATACGATATCTGCAATACGATATTCAACATTTAAGGTATCCAGCTCATTAATAGTCACTGAGTGACTGACTCGGCTAGCGATACTGATCACGAATATATACACTATATACCTGATGGGATTGCATATGCGTCCTTCTGCTTGTAACACACTTTTGCACAACTTTATTATCATTACTTTTTACCTATTTTGAATGGTACCCCGAACAAGAAATACTCCTGCCGATGTAAACAAACTAGCTCGACTTGCACATACCCTGTTAAATACACAGCAGACCGATTGCTGATCGTTGTTTGTTATTTATTATATCTGGCTATATTAAATATAAAGGGCAGGGCTCAATCACAATTAACAATGTACAATTATTTTGCCAACGATTAGTTGAGCTCTAAGCTTGAGCCTCAGGTCGAACAGGCTCATTTGCATAAATATTTAGTAAACGGCGCTAATGAGCCGGTCTCCGACTTCTGCCTGTGATCATTTTGAACTTTGCACGTTATAAAATATTATTAATACGCAATTTCACTTGAAAGTAGTTTAAGCAGCTCGATGACGAGGAGAACGTTGCAGTTGTGCTTGGCCGACTGTGAAATACTCTGATATAGCTTGTGACGGGTTACCAGAAATTAAAAATTGTGGAAGATGCGTGCAGCCTGATTAGCCAGTTCGATTAAACATTAAGGATTATGAAAAGTATTTGAAAATACTTGTATAAACCGAAATGAATTCAAATCGTTTACTAATCTTTCAAAATTGATTACATTTTGCAGAAAATCGACCTATGAGGACAAAATTCAGTATACCATCTCGGAGAAGAAGGATAAAAAGTCGAGCAAGGCTCACGTGAACGCAGTATTCTTCAAACAGCTGCGACAGCTGCTACGTGAGTATTCAAATTGATATATATATATATATATATATATATGTGAGTATATTAAATATATCCAATCTTTTTGTGACAGCTATACTCATACCCAGATTCTGGTGCATTGAAACGGGTCTGCTGATGGTAATTGCGGGCGCCTTGATCGGTCGATCTGTCAGCGATATATGGATGATACAGAATGCAACAGTTGTCGAGAGCACCATTATACATATGAATCGGGCCAAGTTTAAGTCAGCACTACTCAAATATCTGACCGCATTGCCAGCGGTACGTACGCTCCCCATCTCTCTCTCTATATATATATGCTTGAAATTTCAAAACTTATCTCGTCCATTTTCGTTAGATCTCCGTGGTTACCAATGTCCTCAAGTGGAGTCTCGGCGAGCTGAAGCTGCGTTTCCGCACAAACCTGACGCATCATCTGTACAATCAGTACCTCAAGTGAGTTGAAGCCCTCTTCTCGTGTCCAACTTGTGTCCAACGATCAACGAATACGTTCATCACTATCAATCCATCGGACTGCTAGAGTCCAGAGTACTCCAGATCGAGGCACTTTTGTTATTCCGTAGCAGCAAATATAAGCATGGCTCTGCTCAACAACAGAAACTAAATTGAATGCTCTGTCGCTCTGTAATAGCAGGAATAGCAGCCAGAAGAGCAGTCAAACTGTATAGCCTGTGCTTCTGCTATAGTATGTCTATGTGTCAGTCAGTCAGCTATAGCTTCTGGTGTACAGGAGTGCTATGCTAATTGTTCCTGGTATCCATTTCCCTTGGCTTCTAGCTGAGCGTGTCTCAGTCTGCTCATAGCGGTTCCATCTGCTAGAAAGCATCTTCTACAATTTGTGGATTGTCCCAAGCTGAAATTAGGAACACGAAGTGAACAAAGAAGACATTTGCCGCAATGCTTCGTCAGGTTTATTGGAAACTCTTAAACTATCTACAATTGTGCTTATTCTGCGTTGGATCCTAACTAGAATACACATTTATAGCTGTCGACTCATTATCCCTATCACAATATTTGTTAAAGTTCAAGTTGTATTATGTACCCCATTCCATTGAATCTCTTTTCGACAAGAGTCCTCCTTTATATATATATCTATATAATCGTGTTGAATTGTTTTGAGCTTCAAAATGTATACGTCTAAGTGATGTGCAGACTGAGTATAATCTGAGTATATTTTTCGATCCACTTGCAGTGGCTACACATACTATAAAATGTCCAATCTGGATAATCGGATAGCGAACGCCGATCAGCTGCTGACAACAGACATTGATAAGTTCTGTGAGAGCGCAACGGATCTGTATTCGAACATCAGTAAACCAGTGCTGGACATATTCATCTATGTGTATCGGTTGACCGTGAATCTGGGTGGCAAAACGCCATCCATACTGATGCTCTATCTGCTGTTTGCTGGCATCTTTCTGACGCGACTCCGTCGTCCCACCGGCCGCCTGACCGTCGAGGAGCAGAAGCTGGAGGGCGAGTTCCGCTATGTGAATAGCAGGCTGATCACCAACTCGGAGGAGGTCGCCTTCTATCAGGGCAATGTGCGGGAGAAGCTTACGCTGCTCGCCAGCTTCTCCAAGCTGCGCTCGCATCTCCGCAAGTTCCTCGAGTTCCGCGTCAGCATGGGCATCATCGACAACATCATTGGCAAATGTGAGTAGCACACTTGAGTGAATCTCTTGGCATATGGCTTATGGCTATTGATTTGTTTCGATTGGTTTTTTGGCTTGCAGACTTTGCATCGATTGTTGGCTTCTATGCGGTGTCGATACCCTTCTTCACGGAGAATCATCCGCTGCTGTCCGGCGAGCAGAGTGGACAGCGTCTGCAGGCCTATTACACGTACGGACGGATGCTGATCAAGCTGGCGGAGGCCATTGGTCGTCTCGTATTGGCTGGCAGGGAGATGTCACGCCTGGCCGGCTTTACGGCGCGCATGACGGAGCTGATCAAGGTGCTAGGTGATCTCAATAAGGGCACCTACGAGCGCACCATGGTCAATGGGAATAGCATTGCGCATAATGGTGACGGTTCCGCTGCAACGGCAAATAGCTTTGGTCCCAACAAGGGCATCATGTGCTTCGAGGACAATATTATACGGTTCGAGGCGGTGCCACTGGTCACGCCCAACGGCGATGTGCTGCTCCGGGAGCTGACCTTTGAAGTGAAGTAAGTCAAGCTCTCCAGCTCGCCTCGCTATCTCTATCTCTATATATATATATATCTATTGTTTCGTGGCTAGATCGGGCACCAATGTTCTCGTCTGCGGTCCCAATGGCTGTGGCAAATCCTCACTGTTTCGCATCCTGGGCGAGCTGTGGCCCACCTGGGGTGGCAAGGTGACGAAACCATCGCGTGGCAAACTCTTCTACATTCCACAGCGTCCGTACATGACGCTGGGCAGCCTGCGCGACCAGGTAAGTCTCAAGCCTGAGGGCCGATTTACACATGCTGCCAGTGCAAGCCAAGAAAATAATATCAACGGGTTTACAAATGGATTTCCCAGAGAGAGAAAGAGAGAGAAAAAGCATATTGGTTTTTCGGCAACTTTCTTTTCATTCTAGTAAATATAACAAGCATTCGAATATAATATATAGCTACATATTATACAGACCATATTTAGTTATATATAATTTTAAACTGCAACTTTGTAAAATTTGTATTTTTTGTTGCATTCAGTTTGCCATTCAAATTGATTCGCCGCAATGTTGCCAGATATGCTTGCCACGTTTCTCTGGCATTGCAGATCATCTGGCAGGCGGTCGCATTTATCTGGCCACATTGCTAAAAATTCGACTAGAAGCCTAAAATTGTTCAAAGTTATATATATATATAAAAGCTTTAAGTAAACTTTCAACTGTATTTTGCATTCAGCGTTTCTTTCCCTCTCTCTCTCTCTCTCTCTGTCTCTTTCTCTTTCTAATTCGTTTAATTGCCTTAAAGCTTTTATTCTGCATTTTTCGCACACTGGCATTTTACAAGATGAATCCAATGCTTTAAGCATGTGCGAGAGAGAGAGATGGTATATCTTCTACTAATTCTAGCTCTTGCTACACTCTCTCTCTCTCTCTCTCTCTCTGTCTGCAGTCTGTTGTTGTACTGGCGTCTTGTCTCTCTCTCTATCTCTCTTGTACTTTCCGCTCTCAAACACTATTGCTATACTTACGACTTCTACAAGAACCAATCCAATCTAACTTTAAGTTATGCTCTCGCTCACTCATATATTGATATCTCTTTCTCTCTCTCAGATTATTTATCCGCATACACGCGACGATATGCGTCGCTTGGGCAAATCGGATGAGGATCTCTTGCACTTCTTGGACATTGTGCAGCTAACGTATCTGGAGCAGCGGGAGAATGGACTGGATGCCATCGAGGATTGGATCGATGTGCTGTCCGGCGGCGAGAAGCAGCGCATTGCGATGGCCCGTCTCTTCTATCACAAGCCGCAGTTTGCGATTCTCGACGAGTGCACCAGCGCCGTATCCGTTGATGTTGAGGGCAAGATGTACAGTTATTGTCGGGAGGTGGGCATTACGCTATTTACCGTATCGCATCGCAAGTCGCTTTGGGTGCACCACGATTACTATTTACAGTTCGATGGGCGTGGCAAGTACGAATTCGCCACCATCGATCAGGACAAGGAGCACTTCGGATCGTAAACACACGAACAAACCCGAGCACACGCACACATACCATTTCCCTACCTCCCCTCGTCCATCTCTTTCTCCAGCTTCCCCCCAGCCAATACTCACACACTCACAAAGACACACACACACACACAACAAGTGGAACTTTTGATACCTTTACGCAAACAAATGAATATACTTAGTGTCATAGCGCTTAGCTTTTAGTCGTTAGTTCCTATCACTTTTGCTGTTGGTGTTAATAGAAACTCAACACGAACTTCCCTCAAACTGCTTTCACCTTTCCCTTCGTCTTCTTCTCCTGCCCGAACGTATATATATATATATATATATATATATATATTGTGCATGTTGTTGAATTGCATTCATTCCTTTTTTTTTGTTTTGTATGACTTTTGTAATATTTTCTTCTATTTTATATAATTTCTTGACTTGATCTTTTTACAAGTTTTATTTTTTTGAGTCGCAGAGCTGGTGTTAGTTAATTAAGCGATAATCAGTTTAAACTATTTAGCAAACATTTAGTAAATTTACACACACACACACACACACATACGCATACGCATACGATTCCCCCTCGCCCCATGTATATGCAAAGTTTTGTAATTTGTATTTAATATATATATATATATATAAAATATATATTATTTTTCGAACATCCATTTATTTTTCCCTATATATATTTTTTTTACATTCGGTTAAATTGGTATTTGTAATGGAATTGTATCATTTAACTGCACAACAAACACCAAACAACATCAATTGCATTGTATTGTTTAGTTAATGCTTGTTAGTGCAATTTGCAAATAAAATGTATATACATATAGATATATATGTATGTGTATCTATATATAAAACACAAACAAACTCTGATCTTTAATTCCAAAGGGTGAGGGTGATAATCAGGTGTCTACACACAATGATGTATCTTTTGATCCTTGACTTTGACAAGCAATAAACCATCACAGAAAAAGAGTGTTTTATACGCACTCCACAAAATGCAAGGTGAAATGAAATGGTTCTGTGTAAAGTGTATAACAAATGATTTGTTGGAGCATTATTTACGTTGCTGCTGCTGCTGCGTGTGAATGCATTATTATTATTTTTACATTTTACTTTGACATTGAAAGCGCCATCTGTTGGCAAACGAAGAAAACTGGTCGAGGTTGCATGGCGCAAATACAAATGTAAATTGTGGAATTATAATACTTCTGATAAACTATAAATAACTAAATGTAATTGTAGATATGTACAAATAAAAAAAGAAAAAAACTATTTTGAATTAAGCTTTACGTTTCGGTTTTTTGCTTTCCATGAGGCTCATGATTGTTTTGCGCAAATCTTCCGTTTCCTTCTGCTCCATTTCGAGATGTTCGATCTGCTCCTTCTTCTCCTGCAGCTGCGTTTCCAGCACACTGACGAGATCCTCGCCCTTTTTGCGCCCCTCCCGCTGCTCCTCGAGCGCCTTGTGCGTTTTGGCCAGCTCCACGGTGCGCTCCTCAATGGTGCGCACCTTCTCCTTGATGTCCTGCTCGTAGGCAATCACCGTTTTCTTCAGCTTATCGATGCGTTTGCACTGAGAGAAACGAATATGCATATGTATAGGTGAGTATAAGTCTGCATTGATTTTTGATTTCAAATCTGGCTTACATTGTCCTTGCTAAGTGCTTCCAGTTTCGATAGCTCCTCGCTTTTGGCGCTGAGATTGCTGCGCAGCTCCTCGTTCTCCTCTTGCAGATTGCCAATCTCCGATTGTTTGACGGCGAGGCGGCGTTCGGTGGCCTTCAGCTGATCCGATGTTTCCGACCAACGCTTCAGCAAATCGCTCAGATTCGTTTTCAGCTGTCCCGCCTGCGCCTTGAGATCCTTGCACTGTGTCTGCAGCCTGCTCAATATCGATATCGATTGATTAATTGTATTTAATTAGTTAAGTCCTGTTTGCACGAAATTTGAATATATTTACGCACCGCTCCTGGCTGATGAGCAGCTCAAAGTTGTTGCTCTGGAATCGTTCGAGTTGGGCGTTCTGCACATGGGTCAGCTGGCTGCTCTTGGTCAGCTGAACGCTGGCCTGCTCCAGCCGCTGTTGCATTTGATGCAACTGACAGCCGAGGCTATCGATCCGATGATTGTACAACTCAATCACCTGCGACACAGGCAGCGCCTGCAGCTCATTCCTTTCCAGCGTTGCCCCAATGCTCTCAATCAAGGCATTCACCCGCTGTCCCAGCTCCTTGTCGATGAACGTGTGATGACCCTTCAGGATGGCGCTCAAATTGCGCCACTGTTCCGACGGATCCGACTCGATGTTGCTGCTCGGCGTGGCAATTGTATTGTTGCTTATTTTGGACACGTACTGCAAGCGCAAAAGAGAAGAGATGGATTTAGTAGTCCCAGGTGGACACAAATGGCTGCCTAAAAAGTAACTTAACATTTCTAAGCAGCTAATCATCATCAAAATCAGACAATGGCGCAACGTTTAAGAATGCTGCGCAAAGAAGAATAGACAAAAAATGCGCTTGAATTGCATCGATATGAAATGAGAATCGGCCAATCATATTTGACTAGCTTTAAGGTCTTTAGACCTGGATAGGACTATCCATGGGTATATAGCACGACTAGGAGATACTCTGTTGTTGCTTGTTTAATTTGAAAATTGGTTTCGGTTAACAAAGTCTGCGCTGTATTCTGTAGCTCTTATGAAGCATTAACAGTTGATCAATAATATGTCTGGCTAAATTATCATGCATCGATTGTGTTTTTATTGCTATCGGAAATCGATTTGTATCGATAGTCGTGAAACGGGCGCAGTTATCAGAGAGAAACTAGATCAGACAGACAGGCAGACAGTGGATGCTGAGCAGGAATATATGTATATGGTTGATGGGCTCGCAGATGCCTCCTCTTTAACAGATCGACAGAGACGAGGAGGTTACCTTTGCAACGGCTGCCTTGGGAAACTGTTCGAATTGTGCTATTTGGAGCATGGCGGCGACTAGCTGCTCGTTGCCGCTGAGCATGGCGCGGGCTAGGGCGTATTGCAGCTGGGGCCGATCGAGCAGGGCGCAGCACTTGTCCAGGTAGGCCTTCTTCGCGATGCTGGCAAAGTTGAGCAGCAGCAGCAGGCAGTAGACGGCCTTCTCCACTTCGGCAGCGGCGAGCGTCTGCCCGCTGAGCATTTGGGGCAGCAATGCAAGCGGTGCGGCTAGTATCTTATCGAAATACGACTCGGATATTTTGGACAGGACCAGTTTCTCCGTTTTCGGATCGCGCAGCAGGCTGAGCAGCAATCGGAGTATGGCCGTCACTTGGATGGGCTTCGTCTCGCTGCGCTCGGCGCTGCTGACCAACTTGAAGACGTTGGCGTTGGCATCGCGTGCGATCAGCTGGGCGACAGCCGACTGCTTGCCACGCTGCAGCAGCGAAGATAACAGTTCGATGGCAGCCACGCCGCACAAATCGGACTCCAGCCAGTCGCAGAGGAGCTCATACAGTCTCGGCGTGATTGCGTCTAAGCTAATCGCATTGTGGGTCTCCGACAGCTGCAGCACATGCGCGATCAGCCTGAAGATTAACTGCAAGCAGCACTGCTGGTGCTTGCGCACATCCTCACTGGCGTCATCCATCTCTTGGCGTGCATCAATTTGCTGCAAAGGAACAAGCTTCGTTTGTGAATGGACGGGGGAAAAGCAGGAGGAAGAGCAGGAGGCGGAGAGACAAGCGTTACTTACATTCAGCAACCGTTCGATATCCTCGCAGTAGTGACCATAGCTGAGCATGGCACGCTGCAGTCCCGCATGGCATTGGGCATCCAGCAGCAGATCGACAATGTGCCTCAGCTGCGGCACATCCCACTGCCTCAGGCAATCCTCAATGCCGGCAAAGGCGGTGAGTAGAAATGTGTGCAGCTCCCGCTGCTCCAAGCTATGCACATCCTCGGACAGAATGATGAGCATCTTGTACGCCAGCAGGCCATAGTTTTGGATGCGGCGACTGAAACTGGAGATGTTCACGCTGCGCAGAAAGAGGAACAGCACCACAAAGTTCTTGTAGCACACATTGACCAGAATCGAGAGCGCCAGCTTTGCCCGCCTCAAATTGGGATCGTCAGCCTCCTCGTCGTCGTCGTCAGCGCTGTGCACGAGCTCGACGAGCTGCTCGAGCAGCACCACCAGATACGGCTCCTCCCAGCCGATGCGTATGCCATACGTGAGATCTTGGAGCAGGAGCAGCAAGCGCTGCACACGCTCCTCGCGCGTTGTCCGCTTCAGCAGATAGCTCAGCAGGGGCACAAAACAATGTTGCTGCACAATGGCGGTGCGTGCCTCCAAGTTGCGGCTGCAGTGCTGCAGCAGCGACACGCAGCTCCACATTGCATCGCCATCGCCATCGTCCAGGCCGCTCATCAGCGCGTGCAGCTCCACAAAGAATTTGGCCAGCTCCAAATTGCCGGCAGCATAACAATGCGGCGGCACTTTTGTGCCGAGCAGCGCAATACTGCGCTGCAGGTGCAGCAGCGACTCCTCCGATTTGAGCTGTTGATAGGCCTTCACCTGGATGCTGAACTCACGCACATAGCTAATTGCTTGCGTCAGTGCCGCATCCTGTTGCGGCAACGCTGAGTCGCCATTCTGATTGTTGTTGTTGTTGTGGTTGTTGCTGCTGCTGCTGTTGTTGTTGTTGTGGCTTGTGCTGCCGCTGTCGTGAGCTTGTAGCGTGGACATGGTGTTCACACGATTTATATATTTATTAGTTTTAGAAATTGCACAAGTATTGTCAAGTTTTGCTCTTTTGTTTGCAGCGCGGCTTTTTATTCGAACTTTGTTTGGCACTTCATGCGAGCTGTGTATCGATAACGGAACTAGTTCAATTGAGCAGTTGATTGAATTCTATATTTCAAAGCATTCATTTCCAAAGTGTGAAATGCCGAGCTAAATGAAGCATATTAGTCTATTTATTATTATTATTATTATGTTTACTTTGCGCTAAGGTAAATGGCGTCATCGCCAAACAAGCCAACACTTATCGATAAATAGCACTAGCTCATGCGCAAGTTGGCAGCGCTGCTCACATTTGTTTGTTGGCTGCAGCGCGCCAACTTTGAATTGCTCAGCTTATCGATAAGTAGCACACGTTCAAGCTTGGATTGGCAACACTGCTAACATATGGTCTATTGGCAGCACTAATAACATAAATGTTGTTGGCAGCGCTGCTAACATATGTTCTGGCTGCAGCGCGCCAATTTTGAACGATTGATTTGCTAAAGAAATCAGATGGGAACAAGAACCCTTCTGGTTTGATGAATCGTAAACAAACAGAGCCCAGCGGGGTCAAAGGCAAAACGTGTTGCTCAGCAAAACGATTAATTACCAAACAAGTATTTTTAAATACATATACCTTAAATGTATGTATGCACAGAGTGCACTTGGCTTTTATGGCAAATCTTATTAAAATTTGCCCAGTGAATTAGGCTAAGAAGTTGGCCGCTATTTATGGCCTCTTTTTTGACCGACAAAACTTAAAGCCATTGCTTAAAATAATATATGTATGTATTTGAATATATATGTATACATTTAACTTGAAATCAAATCAGCTACACCCACACACGCACACACACACACACACACACGCGTGCGTTACATTTCAAATAGCGTATAAATTGTATTCGGGCACAAGTCCAATGCAAAATCAAAACGCAATTCTTTGCTGGACAGCTTAGCCGCAGGCTGTGCCAATGGTGGGGGCGGTGGGATGAGGTTGGAGGTGGGGATGGATGGGTGGTACGTCATGGACACATGTGCTCCCCGCCATGTATGTAACTGTGCATGTATATTTATGTATATGTGCTACTTGCCTACCCCCTTCGAACAGAGATTCCCCCATCGCCTGCACCCCTTAAAAATAACGCATGCTTTGCAGTAGACTTTCCTTATGCTCCTCTGCAGCTGTGGGTGGCTTTGGGCGGACTGAAGAGTGGGCAGTGGTGGGTTGGCTTAAAATGTGCGAAAGCATAAGCCTAAGCTTTTTTATCGTCTCGACCATGAGGCCAGCCAGCCCAGCCAGCCAGGCAGTTGGCCACGACTTGTGTGTGTGGATCTGTTGTGTGTGTGTGTGGGTGTGGGTGAAAAATGAAAGTGGTCCACACACAAATTTTGAGAGTACAGTGCTTTCTCGCGAATTGCTACTTACAACAACCAAATCGACATAAGACATTCAAAATAAGAATACATTTTAAGTTGCGCCAATTTAGATTCGATTCGAATATCGATGCTGATCAAGAATATATAAATATGCATATATATATATAGATGTATGTCACGTATGTGACCATCAAATCTGGAGAGCACTGTACTATTTGCGTATGTATGGGTGAGTGTCTATAGTTGAAAGTTTCAATATTGGCATAGGGTTGGGGCTTTTCATAGCAGGTAGTGGGGTAGTTGAACCATGGAGAGGGGTACGGTGGGTAGGGTGGGGGAGTGCGGGGGAGGGTGGGCGTTTGACTGGCACTGAGCCCTCGGGCTCTCGCCAAAACAGCTTCTGTTTGCCAACTGCCCAAAACGCCTTCAGCGACAGCACATAACACACACACACACACAGACACACACACACATGTCCATATGTAAATTGTATTTGTTTACATATATATATTTAAGCATACATACACATATGTACATTATTCATGCACACACACACTCGCACACACATATTTATGCCAACATTGGCATTTTTAGCTCATGGTTTGAAAAATGCGTTTTATTCAAACAGCAGCAGAGTTCCTGGACACACACACACACACACACACAGCATGAGGCAAGCAGGATGTGGACTCTGGCTGTCGCTGTCAGTGGGTGGAGAGTTGAGGATGGGTGGTGGGGTTGGGCGGTGCTCGACTAAGCCGCTTTCAAGGTCCTGTGTGTAGATGTATGTAAATATATTTAATCTTTGAAAAATTTACATATACTATTGTATTGGATCAATATGCGATTCCACTTCTTGTTGTTATCGTTGCTGTTGTTGCTGTTGTTGTTTTTGCTGTTGTTTCACTCTACACACGAAGATAGGCATAAATCATGGTTGAGCAATGGTCATTTGTGTGGTCAATTGGTCAAGGGCAGTGGGAGGGAGGGGAGGGGCAAAGCTGATGTTGCCTACTGCGTTCGGAGAGTAGTGTAGAGTTATATCGAGTAATGTTCAAGTGTAAATTAGGCATCAAACGAACTTGAGGATAAATCAGGTGTAGTGTAGAGCTGAGTGGAGAGTTTTCATAGCACTGAGGAGTTGTCTAAAGTTGAGGCCAGGTGCGAAGTGGTGGAGAGTTGAGTATAGTATTGTAGAGAGCCTGAAGGAGACTGTGTTGGCTTGTCTCCACTGTCTGTAGACAATTGTAGGGCACTCTACACTTACACATGTACTTGGGGAGAATGTAAGGTGTAGAGAAAGTAAGCTGCTGTAGAATAATTAATGAGATCATTGCTTACTTACAGCGCATTTCTCATGTCTACTAAATCTATTCCAATTTCTACTCGGCAACAAAAAACGTCGACGTTTTTTTGTAATCAAATTCTAGTAGTTTTCACACCCACACATAACAATTGTCACATGCTCACACACACACACACACACACACACGAATTACACGCACAATGAAAAGTTATGTGATTATATGCTGAAGTCAGGGCGTCTGGAGAGGGGCGGGTCGAGGCGAGGTGGGCAGGGGGCGGCATATCAAGCTTCTTGCCTCGCGGCGCCGTTTTCATCGAAAGGGCAAGACAAAAAAAAGAAAAAAATACAGCTTCTCTCTGGGGCATCTGCGTTTTTTGCTTTTGATTTTGCCGTTTTGCTATGCAAAAATTTTTCATCCGTTTTGCGTTGTTTGCCAACTGCGTGTGTGTTTGTGTGTGTTTGTGTGTGTGGGTAAGTGTAAGTGTAAGCTGCTTTTAGGCGCTGCTTACAGCGCAAAGCGCTTAAAAGGTTTTCCCTTTCAACGGATGGTTTTCCCTGAACGGGAGGATGTTGAAGAGGAGCCAGGGGAGGCAAATACAAACATATGCCCCCCAATAAGCGCCCCCTGGCGGGCAGTTCAATTAGCTGACGAATGTGAGAGGAGTTTTAGTGGGTGAGTAGAGAGTGGAGACGAATAGCAAATGAAGATCTGCAATGTGTCAAAAGCTTTCTGCTATGAACTTTAGCAATTGTTCTCCATTTGAGTACTTTTTCATGCATTCAATTTTACTCTCTCTTTTTGTAAACGAATTAGGGATAAGACATGAATAAAAAATGACACTTATAATTTATGTAGGTGCCAGCTCGCCAGTTACCACTGTACTTGCATCGATTTTTCTTTGTTTTTTCTCTGATCTTCGTTCGTTTTCTTGACCAACCTCAATTTAATTAGCTTTCTATTTCGTAGGCGAGCGCAATCGGAAAACAACTTTGCTCAATCAAAGCAGACGCACACACACACACACACACGCACACACACACACACACACACACACACACACAGTGGTAGTCGCAAGAAAAGGCAATCGAAAGAAAATGAACATTGAACAGTTTTTTCTACCTGACTGTCGCTTGACGCATTATTTTTCTTGATTTTCCACTGGATTAAAAATGCAGGAAGGTGTGCACTGAAATATCTTTGTTCTGCTTCTTCTTCTGCTTCTCCCGCTCCTTTGGGTTTTCGAACAACAATTTTCGATTTTCATTGTTCGTGCAGCAGTTGGCCATGAGACAGCGAGAGAGCGAGAGTGAGAGAGAGAGAGAGAGGGAGAGAGAGAGAGCACGCACACAGGACTCATTAACTTGGCATGCAATAATAAATTACAATAATTTGACATAGAAAAACGGCAGGGGGAAGACAACGAGAGAGAGAGCGAGAGAGGGAGAGCGAGAGAGCGAGAGAGCGAGAGAGAGTGGAACACTCAGAAACGAAATTGAAAAACAACACAAGAAAAGAAGAACAGAAATAATATAAACAACAACAGCAACAACAACAGCGATCGCTGCCTTGCTGTCCTTGCTGCACCAGTGTTGCCACATCAAAAATGCCACATTAAGCTTGAAAAAAAAACTGCTAGAAAAAGTTGCAAATTTATGTATAGTGTTAGTGGTATTGCTGGGTATTATTATTATTATTATTATTGGGACCTGTTGATCTATTGCTCCTTCTTCTGAGCCAACCCCAATTCCTGAACGGGAGAGTCTTTCTTGGGTTGAGGGTTTCCATGTCTGCTGAGTTTAGAACTGTGAAGTGCTTTCTGGATTCTTTCTCATTATTACAAAGTTGGCAGAGCTTAGCTTAGCCATATATCACTTCTTAGTCTACAGTGTCCTGTCAGCAGATCAGTGATATATACTTTACCACAAAAGGTATATGAAACAATTATTGTACCCTTGGAGTAGACGATCTCGAAACCCACAAAATATTTGTAATTTCGAAAAATGCAGTTTTTACTTGGCATCAAATCTTGCTGAAGTTTTAAAACCATTATAAAGCCCATCTGGACTTGGGAATACAGCTCATTGATTGATCTTTCTGATCTCAAACAAAGACTGCATTGCAAACTGTAAAAGACTTAATGCTTATCTTTCCGGAGATGGATTTTAAATATAGAGGGAAATTTAAGAAAATTGATTTAATTGGCATAAACACTTAAATAAAATAGTTTTTTAAAATTACAAATTATAGATGAAGTTTATAATAAATCGGGGTGTCTGACGATATAGATGTATTCTTGATCCATCATCCATATACAGCTGTCTAATTATCTAGTTTCATTTTTAAACAGCTGGATTTTCAGCTTTAAAAACAGCCAAAATAGTAACAGCAGCTGCTTTCTTTTTGAGCGAGAGAGAGAGAGAGAGAGAGAGAGAGAGAGAGAGAGAGAGAGAGTGCATGCAGAAACCTATAAATATATACATATATATATATATATATATATAGAGATATGTGTGTGTGTGTGTGTGTGAACGCAACCTGTTTAGCTGACAATGCAAATGCCGTCTGTTTGACTATTTTCCCTCCTTCTCTCTCTCACTCTCACTCTCGCTCTCTCTCCCTCCCTCCCTCTCTCTCTGTCGCTCTCCTGTGTTTATCCTGTGTGTTTCTTAGCCGATAGCTGTCTACTATTTTATTTATTTTTGTTATTCTCTCTCTCTCTCTCTCTCTCTCTCTCTCTCTCTCTCTCTCTCTCTCTCTCTCTCTCTCTCTCTCTCTGTTTTCAATCCTCTGACATGCCATGCAGGAAACTCAAATCTGAGAAGTCGCCGACGTCGCCGTCGCCACCACCTGTAGATTTTTCCATTTTCCATTTTCTGCTGGTGCTGCATTCGAAATGATGTACGGCGCCTTTTAATTGGACACGGTCTGCGTGATTGCGCCGAGGCTCGGCCTTTTTTTTTGCCTTTGCCTTTGCCTTTGCCCTTGCCACTGCCACTGCCACTGCCTAGGCCCCCCGTCCCTACGCTCCTCATGTTGCCTCACCCCTGAGGCGCATACAAGTGCCTGGCGGGGTGTGAGTGTGTGTTTTGAGTGCATTCATATGAATGATTGTAGTCATATGTACTCATGAATGTGGCAAGCGTGTTTCAAGTTCAAAATCATCATCATCATCATCATCATCATTAACTTTATTATCATTATAATTACTATTCCCAAAGGGAGAAACTCTCCTTTGATCTGAGCAATGAATATGAACATTTCTATCACGTAATATCAATTGAAGGTATCTAGATGAGAGTTCCCCCATCTATAAAAACATATTTATGCCTGGATTTAGCCAAACAGTGCTCGGGCTGGAATATCGATTCAGTTTTTAGTCCAAAATACAAATCATTACCTTGGATTATTCCCCTTCCAGGATGTTGTCGGGGACCTTGGATTTCGGGCAGAGTGCTCTTCTAGGTATCATCTTCCAGAATTGGATTTTGGATTCTTCACGTTCGATTATATTCAGGCCTGTATTCATACCTGTGGATTAAACTAATTAAAGCTGATCGCTCCGTACAAAAGAGTCTTTAGTTATGGTTTTGGCAAATACTAAAGACTTAGTGATAAATCTGTACCCAAAGATTCCATTAAAAGAAGTCCTACTTTTGTAGTTTACATTGTTTTATGCTTTATTTCGGCTCAAAAAAAAATCGGTTCTCTCTTTTTTTTTGGTTTTCCATATATATTATTTTATATATATATTAATATATATATGTATATTTTTTTTTGGTTTTGTCAATTTTGTTATATCATGTTCTCATTTGCATTATTTTTATCATTCTCTTTCTCTACTCTCGGTTTCGTTCTCATTCTGGATTTGTAAGTACTTGGACGCACTTACTTCTGGCTTTAAGTATGATATATATATATATAGGTATTATATATATTTATGCTTGTTTCGATTTGTATATATATAATTGTTATGGTATATAAGTTCCTTGCCATAAATTCATGTTTGCTGTTGAGAATGTTGCCCCAATTTTAATTTTTGCATTTTTATTATTATTTGGGATTGCTGTTTGCCGTTTACTACACATTACCATTTATTTGAAATACATTTATATAGTTTAAGGAAAATTTGATATACATATTTGCGAAATGTTTCTTTCATTTTTGTTTTTTTTTTTTTGCATAATTTTTGTTTGCTCCTTAAAAACTTTTAGAGTGCACCTCGAAACTCTGCGCTACCAAAGAATTGTTTACTGTATATATGTATATTGTATTTGGAGACTGTAAAAATGTACAAATACACACACTCACACACTCACACACTCGATCACAGACACACACACACACACACACACACACACACACACTGTTACGCCGACTAGAAGCTGAAATCGGAATCCTAAATTCGAATTGCCCTTAGCCAGGTTTTTGAGAGGTACACGTTTCCTTGTCATTATTTTGTTATTGTTATCTGTTGTCGTTAGTAACTATGTATATATAGCTCTATATGTGGTTAAGTGGGGAGATGCGATTTAATCCTTACAGTAACTGAACTAAACCAAAAACCAAAAAGACCCAGCTCCATCGATTCTATCTCTCAGCGTAGCTGGGTGTAGCTGCTTTGTAATCGGACAAAACTTGTGAAAGAATTAATTTACTTTATATTTGCAAGGTTGTCTTCGGCACTACCGAAGCTGCATAACGGTTCATTCTTAACTGTTTCCTTCATTTTCATATTTTCCTGCTCATTTTCACTTGGTGCTCTCAAAACTGATTGACTTCTTAGCTTGAATTTGTATTTCTTTTTCTTTTTCTTTTTCACTTTCACTTTCATTTTCTTTTTATTTTTAAATATATATTACTTTGTTCTTTTAATTAATTGCTAAAATTTAACATGTAGTTGCTACATAATTTAAATATGTTTCGCTTTAAAGTCAATTGCAGAAAATGAAACATAAAATTCGCCTGTTTCACGTATATTGCTTCGTGTTCCAAAAGAAAATCAAAAAAAAAAAAATACTACAAAACTATGTTTATCTTCTTTTTTTTATGCGGCTGGACTGAAACAAAGAAAATTCCGGTACAATAAAAGAATGCCTTTCAAATGAAAGCAGCAGTTTTGAGCATGAAGCCTTATAGCTCCGATGTTTATGCATAGGCTTCATATATATTTATATATATAAAGATTTTTCTTAATTTTTCACGAAAGAAAAAGAAATTGGAATTTTGTTCGTTTCAGCCCTTTTGCTCTTATATAGTGCAATTTAACATATTGAAAAAAAAAACTTAAATTATTTTCTTTAAATTGTTTTTAAAATTTTTTTATTTATAATAATTTTGAATTAGTTTTCGTTGTTGAAATAGATGCACAACTACAACTACATTTAAGGATGAGAAAACATTTTTTTCGTTTTTTTTTTTAAGGATTTAGTGGGCGGCAATGCCACGCCTTGCCTTAAGTCAGCCACAGCCACGCCCATGTGGATGCCACGCCTGTTGTCATATGTGTGCAACAATATTGTGTTTTGGCCAAAATGTGTTTGTTTTGTGTAAATATTCAAATTTAAACCGATGACAACGTGGAAGTGTGGGCGGGGCGGGGCGTGGCGGTCGGCTGCTGTGCTAAATATATATATATATATGTATATATGTATATATATATATATATATATGTGTATAAGTATATATAATATATATATATATGTAAACAATTAAAATTTAATGTACATTTAATTTAACTTGTTTGCAATTCGTATAAATTGTTTTTTGTTTTGTTTTTTAAGTTTTACGTATTCGTGATAGTATATATATGTATATATATAAATATATATAGTTGATATATCTTGTCAGCATTCGGTTTATTTGTTATTGTTAACGAGGTAGTTGTTTGAGCTACAGTTTTACAGGTTTTCGTACAGTTTCAATTTCTTGCCATATCTTTTTGAATATTGTTTCCTCGTCTCTTGATTTCTATCTGAGGTAATCGGAATGCCGCGCTTACACTTACACTTGCTACACACACACACACACGCACACACGCACACACACGCACACACGCTTATGCATGTTTGCATGTGTGTATAAAAAAACATTATTGTATATCTGTATATATATGTATATATATAGTATATAGTTGTATATTAAAATTAGTTTTATCTTCTTTCTTTTGTATTGCACAGTTGAAGTGTGTTGAAATTATAAAAATTCCAATCGAAATCAATTGAACTAAATTTATTGCCTTGTGCTGTTTGCTATTTAGTTTTCCTTAGTACTTTTTAGTATTTTTTGTTTTTAGTTTTTAAGTATTAACCTTTGCTATTTACGCTTAATTATTGTATTAACTTGCCCAAAAAATGATATGCACAATGTTGATATTTAAGTATATGTCGTAGTAGTAGTTGTATATGTCGAAACTTATATTTTTTGCTTGCGTACAAAAAAAACAAAAAAAAATACCGATCGAAATGAATTATAATTCATATAATAACACATACACATTTTATATGTACAATGCATTTCTAGCTATTATTGACTCTTGTATGTGCTCCATTCACACCTTTAGTACACCAACGAGATTATTTCTACACATTCATTGTGCTGGCTGATGCTGATATTGCTCACTATTTTCTGGTTACTGTAGCTTCTTAGCACACGTACTAAATTGGTAGTACACCAAACACACTGCATATTAAAACATTACCTTCTGATATTTCTGATTTTGTCCTGGTTCTCAACTCTCAATTTTAGTACATACAACATTTTAGTACATTCACCAGTCCCTGTACTAAATCTCATGCACTGGTTTGCCATTCATATTTGATTTTAGTACGTGTTTAGTACAAGTATTTGATCCGCTCCCACTCATTGTTTGCCGTGCTAAAAACGTGTACTAAATTTGGTAAAAATGTAAGCATTCCTTGTGGCTTGATCCGTTGCTCTTGTGTACTAAGTAAAATACATGTTAAATTTAGTACATGTGCTAGTTGCCTTCTTTTGCTCAGCTAAATGGGTTTTGTGCTTAAATACTATATAAATTTTGTCGAGCTTAAGATTGAAAAAAAATCGTTGCCGAAAATTGATTGGAAGCATTTTGCTTAACTTCCTGGCACACATTTAAAGTTGGTTGGGTGGGTTGGGGTGGATTTTTGGGTTTGGGGGAGGGGGTTTGGTGTAGATTAAAACTATTCTATACATAAATCGTACAATACATACGTAATTTAGATAGTTGGTATAATTATAATACTAGACTTTTGTGTCGCCCCGGACTTTTGCCGAAATAAACAATTTGCTTTAAATTTTGAGCCGTTTCTGGGCATTGTAGTTCCTCATCCTCATCTGTTGCTGCTGCGGCTGCTGATGGTGCTGCTGGTGCTGGTGCTGCTGGTGCTGGTGCTGGTTCAGGTTTAGGTTCGGGTTGTGGTTGTGGTTCGGGTTCTGGTATTGATATTGCCGTTGATTTTGCAACTGATAGTGACGCTTGCGACTGCTTGTGGCTGCAACCAGAGAGAAATGAGAGAAGAGAAAAAGCGAGTGCCAAGATTAATGCAAATGTCTTTTTCATTTTGGCAATAATTATTTAAGAGAGAGGCAGGGCGACAGATCCGCTAATTAGTCAATGTTACCCCCGACATCGGCATCGGTGTCCGTTGTCCGTTGTCCGATTTTTGACCTCATCCGACTTTCGATTCTCACACTCTGACCAAAAAAACACTGCTCAAAATTCATTCATTCATTCATTCGTCCGAATTGCAATTTCCATCGCTCTTCAATATTCTCCAAAAATGTATGAATCATTTCTGTGCTTTTCTTACAGTAAGGAAAAAAACCAAAATAAAATTAGAAAATAAGATTTTCGTAGATTTGGAAAACAGCAACCAAAACGTGATAAGATCTAGTTTAGGTTCCTTTTAAGATTGCAAGAGTTGAGATAGTAGCTAAATGCACAATAAAAACTTGAAACTTGAGCACAAGCAGACTCGCTACATATTTTTTGCGAGTGTAGTACCCAATTTCTCGCAGCTGGCTGCTAAAAATCTGTGTTGTACGAAATGAAATATAACAATAAATAAATCTTTAATCCAATTATAGCTCATTATGCTCATATGCACACACCAACACACACACCAACACACACACACACACCAACACACACACACACAAACACCGCTCGAATTATTAGCTTAGGCTAATGCAGCACCATAATCTGATATCTCTAAGATGTCTTTCTCTTCAGCTTCAGCCTCAGCTTCGGCTTCAGTTTCAGCGTAATTCGTATAATTCCTATAATTCTCGGCTCTTTTTTTGGTTAGTGGTTTTTTCTCATTCTTTCTCAATGCGTTAAATGGCCCACAAAATCTAAGCAGCGGCGAATACAACAACAACAACAACAACGGCGATACGCCTTGATTTTTTCTTTTCTAATTCAGTTTGCCCCTTCTTCGGTTTGTGTGTGTGTGTGTGTGTAACATGGCATACACTGCAGCAAACAGTTGAGTGCGTTGGCAACAAACCATCTTTCATCTAATCAAACTTTTGCCAATTTCCAATTTAGTTTTTGGAATCGGCATTAAAAAAACACTTTATTAAAAGTAATACGATATTCCTTTTTGCCTGATTGACTGATTCGTCATTCTATGATTGCATTAGTTATATCTTTGATTGAATGATTGAATACTGCACTCCATGATTGTTTGATCAAAAACTGAATTAAATTCATCATTGATTGATTGCAGACTACATTTAAATAATTTGATGTTTAATATTTATCATAAATTTTCTTTCAAGAAACTATCTGCTCTGCAATTCGTCTGGTTTCTCGCAGTGTGTAAGACGCCGTCACAGCCTGTAAGCGGTAAAGAAGGGATTCTCCATGAACATGTCAACGACTTACGCATACCCTTCGTCATCCATACAATGGAAACACTTGTGACTACTATTCTACTTTACAATATGCCCCAAGCTGAGTCGTCGCGTAGAGCAAACGCAATTGTTTGACTGACAAGCATGCCACGCTTCAGTGACGATCAAAGCCAGCAATCGTCGTCAGTTCATCCTGTGATATGCCACACTGTACCGCTCTCCCTCTCATATGGCGTGTGAAATTATACAAACACTGAAGAGCAATACAAAATACTAAGCTACGAATTTCATACCGACTGGCTCATACTCTAACACCAGTGAAACAGGTGGAGAAGAGCCTGCTGGCGGGGACAGCTTTGGGGTGCCAGCAATCGAGCTTCAAAATATGTGTGACTCTCATTCAAAGGCTATCGCTGCTGCATAGAAAGTGTTCAGATAAGTGCTACGAAACCGATAACATCGATAGGTGCAGATCGATAAATCCATATACATATATATCCCACAATTTGAAAGCAGCACACCAATACTAGACAGCCTATAAAATGAAGCCACGGATTAGTAATAGAAGCTTGGGTGCCAGCTGTGGCATCAACTGTAGTAGCAGCTCCTGTAGCAGCAAAGGAGACGAGCAAATATTCGATTGCTATAGCAGTAGCAGAAGCAATACAGTTTGACTGCTGTGCCTTTCTTCTTTCAGATCTGAGCAGATCGAAATAGCATTAATTTCAGTTTTCTGCTATTGGTCAGTCTGTGCTGTTGCTCTGTTAAAGTACGTAGCAGTAGCAATAGCAATAGCAAAACAAAAAAGTATATTTTGAGTATGTGCTCTGCTTGCTTAATCTCCAGCTGGAGCTGTAGCAGTCTAGCTGGGGTCCTGGCTAGGTACTGACATGGCTAATAAATCGCTGTTACCAGCTACGTCATTTTCTAAGTTGAGTTTCGAGCTGTTTTTGCTTTCTAAATTTGAACACAGCTGCTGTTGCTGTTGCTGCTGCTGCTGCTGCTGGTGCTGTTGCTGTTGTTGTCGTTTCATTTAATCTGCAGCGCATCAGCAATTAGCGGAAACTCGTCATAAAACACAACAACAGCAACAACAAGTAGCACAAAATCGGATAAAGCGCCGACAGCAACAGCAACAACAACAACAACAATCAACTACAAAAACAACACAAAACATTAGCCTAAACTTATTTCTTCTTATTTTCAACTCGTTTTGCTTGCCACTCGGCTCTAAGATTTATTTCGCTTTACTTTGTATATATACAAAAAAAAAACAACAAAAAAACAAAAGTATTTTTTTTTGGCTGTTTGTGATTGTGAGATCAAAATTTCTGTGGAATTGGAATTAGGACACACATGAAATAATAATAACAACAAAAGCACAAAATGTAGCAACAATTTCTCAGCAACAACAACAACAACAGCAGCAGCAGCAGCAGAAGATGTTGTTTGGCGCAGCTGTGCGCCATTTGACGCTCCTTCTTGGCCACATCTGTATGTACATACATACACATGTACACATATACAGTGCCGGCCAACTAAATAGCATCGATTCAGAGCATAAAACTTCTGTTTCACTTTTCTGCACTTTGCCTTCAAGTTTTCTGTATTAAAATCAGCGTTTCAAACCAGAACGGGACGAGGAACCGAAGTTTATCTATTTTCTGTATGGGAAGTGATATCGATTTGGTTGACAAACCGGAATTGATCATATTTCCCTTGGGCTCACATCTTTTTCTGGCTAAGGGCACAATCTGCTCTGTTGTGCTTTGAGGAAGTGGTTTAAAGATCATTCGCTTATCGTCATAGAAATAGATTAGCATTAAAAAATAACTACATTATCTGGTAGCAAATCAATAAGTGTTGGACTATAGCCAAGGAGTCATGAAACTGCATTCCCAAGCAAAGATTCAAGGACACAGTCAATTAATGCCGCATAGTTTGAAGATAGAATTATAAATTTATATATTTTAATAATAAAAAAATGTATACGACTCGAATTCGCAAATTATTTGTGAAAACCAGAAAATGGTTCTAGTTTTCTGGGCGATTTTCGTAATTGAATTGCTTGAATTGTTTTATGGCAAAAGCAAAGTTTCGAGCAAAGACAGATTGTTTGACTTTGTTTCTATTTTCTGAGCCGCAGCAGTACACATTATTATGTATATATGTACATGCCTGTGATAGCGCCTTTTATATATATATATATATTTTATTTTGTTTTTTGTAACTTATTTGTTTGTTAAATTTTGTATTTTATGTGAGACGCCCCTCAAGTTTGTTGCCTCAGTCTTTTGTTTGCCAGCTGGACGAGCGAGCGAGCGAGACAGATAGATAGACGGCATTTGCATTTGCATTTGTGGGTGGTTTTTCATTGGAACTAATTGAAATAATTAATAATAACTCAAAAGGTATAGGATAGGATATATATTATTACAAGTGTGTCTGTGTGTGTGGCACACAAGCAAATAAATAAGCTAAAATCATTTGCAAGAATGATGCAGTCTCTTTGTATTTTATTTGCCTGTTATTAGCGATGATATAGAGTTATGGAGCTATAGTGATGCTAATCAAGATTGTGTGGATTTATATAGAAATATCGAGATCAGGTTTTGAGGAGTGCTGCACACGCTCAGCTTAGTTGAAATTGGAGCAGGGGCAGGGGTTGGTTCTATAAAACAATAAAAGATCAAAAGATTTCTGCCATGGATCAAAACTATCTACAAACATGGCTTGGACAAAACTTTAAAGTCAGAAGGCTTTTTGAACATGTTTTTATTCTCATTCGAATCAGTCAGCTAATCGATGACTGGCAATGTAATCTTCGGCGTGACTAAGATTTTCTCGTTAAATGTTATTAGTTCTAGAATTGAAAGGATTTTGGGAGAACTCAACGGAAATGAAGTCTAATATTTCTAATATTTCCAAATTTTCTTTTCAAAGTGTGCAATTTTGGATGGATGCTGGCTGCAATGTGCTTTGGGCCCAGTTGCTAAGGACAAACAAATTTGGCTCTAGAAAAGTAGCTGATGGGAAACAGCAGAGTTGAGAACTACAGCTAAAATTATTTGCAGTACGCGCAGATTGAGGTTAATAGGGGGAAGACAGAGAGAAGCAGCGTGACAAAGGGGAGATAGAGAGAGAGAGGGAGAAACAGAGAAGAGACAACTTGAGGCAGCATTTGGCAGATGCTCAAGATTCGAAACTCAAGATGATGTTGCTGCTGTTGTTGCTGTTGTTGATGATGATGATGCAGCATGGCCGCCATGCCACATGCTCTTCCTCTTTTAGCTGCTATTTGCTCGCTGGCATTCAATATGTGTGTTGTTTTTTTCTTGTTTTTTTTTGTAAAAATCAGAAATAAGTATCTAACGTTATTTCGGGGGT